>JAYESA010000005.1:287213705-287813705 GCA_036927795.1 Iris macrosiphon | reverse complement strand
GTTCCCAACCTATGTGGAAAATATTCCGGAGTAGGATTGAGTATTTCTACATATAATAGGAATACCTTAATTTATTTGGATTGGATATTCCTAAATATAATAGGAATATCTCAATGGATTTGGATTGGATATTCTTACATATAATAGGAATATGTTATTGGATTTGGATTGGATATTCCTATCTATAATAGGAATGCTAGTTGTAGGTTTGAGGCTATATATAGATGTCTCCTGGCCCTAAAATATATCTCTCCCTAAAAAAAAATAGCAACAAAGAGAGAAAATGAGGCAAGAGTGCCATTGCAACATTGGAGAGAAGAAAGAAGGATTGGAGGCCGTTTCGAAGAAGGAGACCAGTTTTGGTTATTTCTCGTTGTCTTTCTTCTTCGTGGTTATAATCTATTTTCTGTTATAAAAGAGTTGTGGTTATCCGTTTGGATCGGTGAGAAGTTTGTAAGGAGTCGCTGTATTTCTTATTCCATTAGTGGAGGCTTTTCAGGGTTGGACTCCGATCGTCCCGTAGTTTTTTCCGCAAGGGTTTTTTACGTCAAAAATTTCTGTATCTGCGATTTGTGTTTGGCATTTTTGGTTTATGCATTTTGCTCGGTTCTCTTGCAGATACTCTCTGGTTTGGGGAACGATTTCCGCACTTTCGTTCCTAACACGTCCCCGTGTCCAATCCAAGTGATTCGAAGAACTTAAACTTCTCTGTGGCAATATAACAAACAATTGGGGTGCATATTCAAGAATTGAATTTAGAATGGTTTCATGATTCCTAACCATCAAAATAAAGAGAAATAGAAGGATTCCAAAGGGACAGAGGAAATTAAGTTTGGATCACTTACTGAGGATTTGTACTCAGTTTGCACTGAAATTCTCAATCGATCCTATCCTGAGCATTGTTCTCGATTTCGATCCTTCAGTGCTGATCCGATTGATTGAAGCCATGAAAGATGGGTTTATCATCCAACGAAGTTAGAGGAGAACAACTCGAAGTAAAAAAAAGGGGTTCGAATGGAGGAAGAACTTACTGGAGAAAAATCTGAGAAGGTGAGTTCGTCGGAGCTACGATGCCATGGCTGCAAGCTCTCAAGCTCGTCCTTCGGAAAGAAAAAAAGAAGAGTAGCGGTCAGAGCCCAACGGTATCTTGAGGGAGAGAGGTGGAGGTGTTGATTGGACATGGCTTCGTCAAGCTCGTTTTGGATGGAGAACATAAGGACTGGCCGTCTATTTATAGGTGAGGGTTGGACTGAGTCGGTGAGGACGAACGACGGAGATGATCGAAGGCGAGTCAGTAGGCAAGGGACGATAGAGATAGGGCATGGGTTGACACGGATTGATGACGTTGAGTTTGGCGAGGTCGGTGGAGAAGACTTGAGAGCCTTCGGGAGTGTTCGCCTTTAAAACTGACTGCTTCAATAATAAACCGAAGGAAGTACAAAGAGGTCATAGACAGAAAATCTAAGTAAATTTTTTTGATTCTGGGGTATGACGATGGATGAGGAGCACTATAGAGGTTCCTTTACTCCGTTGACGATCCGACATAGGGTGAGGAATCTTATATTCTTTCTTTGCTCATCTCGGTATACTCTCTCTCTCTCTCTCTCTCTCTGTCTCTCTCTCTGCGTTGGGAGACTCCTCTGTCTCTGTCCCCCTGGGCATGCCACCCGGGTATATATAATCATCATTGTGCGCGCATCTGTTGGGCCGTATGTATGCTAGAGGGTGCCACTTGTGCCTCCCGAATAGGATCCAGCTATAACCGTGAGCAGGCCAAGCTGCCACGTGGGTACTTTTTGAGATTTTTTGTTGTTGAAGATCTGGGCGGTTCTCGTCCTTTATGGACGTAACTTGGTTAGCTTGACACATAGTCCACACTTGTTTGGAGAGAATCACTCTTGTCGTAACAACAAAATTTGGTCTTCATGGAGTCCGAAATACATGTGGTCAGAGACGCATGGGACGCATGGAGTCTGGGATGCTTGGGGCTAGAGACGCATGGAACGCATGAAGCCTGGGACACATGGGGCCAGGGACACATGGAGTCTGGGATGCACGGGGCCAGGGAAGCATAGGGTGGATGGAGTCTGGGACGCATGGGACCAGAGACGAATGAGACCGCATAGAGTATGGGACGCATGGGGCCAGTTTTGTTGTACATGTGGCGCTGCACATTTGTCAAGAGTGAAGTTGACGCTACATTCTGAATCCGATTTTATGATGGTCTTGTTGAAGGCTTTATGATGGTCTTTTTGATGGTCTTGTTGAAGGCTTCTGCCAGACCATTTGCTGCCGGATTATAGGTAGTTGACGCTAGATTTTGAATCCGATCTTTGTCACAAAATTGGTAAAATGCGTGACTTGCGAACTGTGAAACATTATCGTGGATGATCCTTTATGGCTAGCCGAAGCGGTATATGACATGATGCTTGATGAAGCTGACCACGTTTGATGTCTTGACTTCAGTGAGTGGTACGGCTTTCGCCTACTTGGAGAAGTACTTGGTAATTGCGAGGATAAAATGATGTGCCTTAGACAAAGGTGGACTAATCGGCCCTATGATATCTATCATGCCCCAGTCCCAAAATACCGAGGGACTAGCCACATGGCAATGGCCAGCAACACAACTCCAATGGGCAAACCCAATTTAATGGATCCGTTAGAGTGTACTTAAGCTGTAATAAATATAAATGCAGTCTACAACATCTATCACTGAATAATTCTAATCTCATTCACAGAAAGAAACATAACTAAATATGATAGACTAATCAAGATATTAGATAAAGGAAATAGTCCATCATTAAGTCACATATGTAGTGTATCAGAGAAAAACTTGATAAAATAAGAAAAGAAAATAAGTCAATACATAAGTCTATGAGTCAAGATATGAAATAAGTGGAAGCATAAATAACTGAATATGTAACAGAATACTTAGGAGAAATCCTCTGGTACAACCTCGTCTTCTGGTGCCAGTACTGCTCCAGCGTCAGCTCCTGTCCCGTATATCTCGGAGTATTCCTCCTCTACTGTACCTGGGGACATAATCCTGATCCAGGTCCTCAACGGACATAGCAAGGTACAATAAACACTCAAGAAAAATAAAATACAGTAAGTAAAAACAGATCCTCAGGACAAGCTATGTAACCAGCTATGTGAAATACAAATAAGAGCATTACTCATACTCAGGCTGAAACTACTACAGGCTCTATATTAGGGAGCCCATAGCAGCATATAATATCTCGAAGGGCCAGTAAATGTGCCAAAGACAGAGTCTAAGGCACCACTAGTAATGTAGTATATATATATAAACATAATCAGCCTATAGTATGGTGAGACTCTTCCCTCCCATGTAATCTCACGTATCACATAGTAACATGCAGGGCCAAGACCTCTATCTATCACCATGAGTCATAAGTACAAGTATATAAGTAAGTCTGTAAACGTCATGAAGCCGATACTCCTACACAGAATCCTGGTACCAAGAAATACATCAAGATGAACTCTGTCTCATGTAATAAGTGTCAGGTGTCCTATGGTTTGTCGTGCTAGTAGTGCAAGCACGTTAAAATGGGATCGTGGTATCAAATCTCTAAGTGACGTTACATGACTCCGCGTACGGCATCGACACCCGAATCTCATTCGGACGCTAAGTAACGTCTCACGGTCCTAGGGTGAACAAGTAAATCACAGAGGTAAAAAGAAAGAATACAAGCATTTAATATCACAGGATTTACTACAAGTTGACAAGGTACACTTGTCTGGGTTCTGAGCTCTGTCAGTTGCTCCGATATAAGTAGAATCTCTAGGTACGTCTCTGGATGTTGAAACAAACATCATTATTGCTCCCAGAATACTTGAAATAGCTAGGATTGACTACCCATAAGTCCAATTTGGACACATGGCCAAAATTGACAGTTTCTGGTCAAAGCGAGTATCACGGCCCAGTCCCAAAATACGTAGGACTAGGAATACGTAACACGCCAGCCATATTTATACGAACTCCAATATATGGAAACCATATACACACGTACGCTGTACATGAATATCCAATCCACAGTGGTCATATACTGTCACAACAAGTCACCCGCAAATCTATATCTCATCCACAGCACAAATAATAGATAAATGAGAATCAATAACTGAATATCAAAGAAGCAGTCTCAAAGTATGATAGTCGGATGGAAATAAATCCACTGCAAATCGACTATACCAAAACTACTAAAGAGAGAAGAGAATAAACTCTAATATAAGAATAAATATCTCAAAAAGAGTAGCAACTAGAATCTCTAAACAGCTGCAAAGAATCACATATAATCCGAAGGTAAGACCTCCTCAGACTGATAGGTAGCATTTGGTCTAGGTCCATACTCCTGCGGGTACTCCTGATCATCTATATCTGGAAAGGTACCAGGTCCTCAGAGGGACGTAACAAGATACATATAAACATGCCAATAAAGTACTGAAATATAAATATCCATTGGGGTCGCCTAACAGTCTAAGTGAATGCAGTTAAGAACACCTTTCCCCACAAGTGAGCTATCTGGCTAAAAACTAGGATTTGACATGGTTCTCTTTTGGAGATCCAGGGGCCTAAAAAGGCACGTCGTCTTTCGAACGCCGGAGGCCCGCCTGATAATAATATAATATATAGTGGTCATCACCACCCGTATCTTCGGCGGAGAATCCGGGCGCACAGAAAAAGTGCAAAGGAGCTCAAATATGGTACTTGTTGTTCTCCCCACCCCATGCTCTAAGCATGTCATATCCATGACACGATAAACCTCTAATAACTGCCAGATCTACTAGCATGCAAAGTTTCTATTGGCAGTTATCCCTATCCGTCGCACGACCTATACGTACCAGTGGCCAGCCGAGTACGCAAGTCCGTGTCCTACATGTGACTCATACTCGTGTAAGAATAGTGTCATGGCCAATAAAACATAAATGCCTTATGAAAATGGAGTAGTCTCATAAAGTAGGTCCAATGCATATACATAAATAAAAATATAGTACGACGACACCGTCGTTGCACCCAAGTTTCCTTGGACGCGTAATTTATATAGCAGTTAAAATAAATGAACTAAAATAAATAGAAATAAACATGCATGCATCATATGGAATGTAAATACAGTACAATGGCAAGGTATACTTGCCTGTCAAGAAATCTGTAAAGTGTAAGCGTCCAATGTCAATGACACGGGATCTGGAACTAATGGCCTCCGAACAAACGTCTCCGGATGCTGAAATAGACATCACCAACGTTCCTGAAATGAGCAAATTAGCTAAAAAGCACATCCCTTTCGTCCAATTTGAACACAGGGGCAAAACGGTAATTTCGAATAAAAGTGGGGTCCACGTGTGGCCCACTTTGCACCGAAAAGCGTGCCAAGGGTAATAGTCTCTAAATGGGACAAATTATAGGTCAAACAACTTTAGATGTCAATACGAACCCAACGGTATGTCCAAATGTGGATTTTGATGAGCCGAGCACAATTTTGTCCAAAAAGTCAACTATGGGGCCCGACAATTGGCAATTTGGTCAACCGTCTCAGAATTACGTAAAAATTGGGTCACAGGACCAGCGCGTTACCACGAGTCCAATGGCGTAAGTTTCTTCGTAATATGACGAGCATGCACAAAATACGCACGACTGCCACAAAAGTTACGATACGGGGTGTGTCCGCGGATACGGGCTGATTCCGGTGCGCACACGCGTCCGAATCAGTTTCCGTGAATTTTTACGTATCCGGTTACGTTGCGTTCACCGTTCGGTACACTCGGTACACGGCGGGGGGGGGGGGGGTCCCGTTTGGCGGGGCGCGCTCCATTTCATAACTTTTGGAAATCTGGGAAAAGTGGGTTCGCAGGGTTTTCCAACGGATTTAATTCTGTCTACAGCAGTTAATAATCTAGGGTTATTTAACAGAAATTAAACTAGGTCAAGTGATCTACACATACCAAAAAGAATCATCGAATTCGGATCTCTTTGGTGGGAGATACGAACTCTGAAATATGGGTGGTCACCGCAGTTTTCTGCGATCCCAGAATTCGGTCTGTTTGTGCCAACTTTGGCGCTATTTTCGCCTAGGGTTTCGTGTTGTTCGAGGTCTACGATCATACAGATATGGAAGATGGTTAAGGGGTGAGCATACCGGTAAAGACGGGGCAACGTTTGGTTGAGTGAGTCGACGGAAAATAACTCCGGAACGCAGGTACCTCGCTGTAGGAATCTGCAGTGCGCGGGGTCGCGGTCGTCGGGATTTGTTTGGACGGCCTAGCGGGGTTCTCCGGCTGCGGTGGCGGCGCTCTCTAGGTCTAGATGGAAAGAAGGAGGATCTGGATGATTAGGTTTAGGGTTTAGAGGAATAAATAAATAAATAAATAAATATAAATATATATATATATAGGGAGAGAGGGAGTCGGGTATTAGCCGCGGGTTGCCTTTGCTGTGTTGGTTGCATGGGCTCACAAGACTTGGAATTTGCTACAGGGGGTTTGCGTTTGGTCACATGCAGCTAAAGGGGCGGGGCTTGCTGTTGGAATTAAAGGAATGGTTAGCTTAATGGAATTTGCTACGGGATGGCTGAGAATGCTAATATGGGAATGGGTAGTAGTTTGCTTTAAGTTATTCGTTTATTATTATTATTAGTTTATATTACTTTCTTTTCTTTTCTATTAAATATATACATGCATATATATATATATATATATATATATATATATATATATATATATATATATATATATATATATATATATACTCATAAGAAAATTTCTAGATTATAATAATGCACATTATTAAGCTAGCAACTGCTCAAGGGGTCTCTACATGAAATAAATTTCGAAAAATTTCTAATGGTCCCATAAATCCTCTAAGTGCACCAACACCTAAAATAAAAATTATTATAAATCTATTTCTCCTAATTAGCCACTAATTACTACAATTAAATTATAATTAATAATTAAAAAGGCCATATACGGTTTCTAGGAATAGGAGTTTTACATTCTACCCAACTTATAAAAATTTTGTCCTCAAAATTAAAATTAAGCCACGATAGAATGCAAGGATGGTATAAAATATAAATTAACAATGTAAATTCATACCTTGGTCTGCGAATAGGTTCGAAAAATGCTTGCGCATGTTGTCCTCACGCTTCCAAGTTGATTCTCCTGGCGCGCCATGCCTCCATGCTACGCGTACCAAGGGAATAGACTGGTTCCTCAACACTTTCTCTCGACGATCAAGGATTCCCACGGGTTGCTCTTGGTATGACAAGCTCGGCCTAATGGTGATATCTGAATGGTCGAGAACATGACTGCTGTCTGCCACATATCGCCTGAGCTGCGACACATAGAATACGTCATGTACTCCCTCCAGTGAAGGTGGTAGAGCAAGTCGATATGCCACTTCTTCCACTCTCTCGAGCATGTCAAAAGGTCCAATATACCTTGGACTCAACTTGCCGCGCCCTCCGAATCGAATGGTGTCTCTGGTCGGTGATATCCTCAAGAAGACATGATCGCCCTCTTTGAACTCCAAGGGACGACGATGAGGGTCTGCCCACTGCTTCTGCCTGTCTTGTGCTGCTCGCAAGTGTCCCTGAATCTTCTTAACTGTCTCTATGGTGTTGACCACCAACTCTGGTCCCAGATTTTGACATTCTTCCACGTCACTCCAACACACAGGAGACCTATATTTTCTTCCATACAATGCTTCAAACGGAGCCATCTGAATACTCGCTTGATAGCTATTATTGTAAGAAAACTCCACAAGATGTAGGTGGTCCTCCCATGATCCTCCGAAGTCTAACATGCAAGCCCTCAACATATCCTCCAATATCTGAATAGTACGCTCTGACTGCCCATCTGTCTGCGGGTGGTAAGATGTACTGAACTTCAGACGAGTTCCAAGACTCTCTTGCATGCTCCTCCAAAAGTGCGATATAAAGCGCGAATCTCTGTCCGATACAATGCTGACTGGTATCCCGTGCAATCTCACGATCTGCCTCATATATAAGTCAGCTAAAGCTTCTATAGACTGGCCAACTCTAAAAGGTATGAAATGGGCTGACTTGGTTAGTCGGTCCACTATTACCCACACTGCATCTCTTCCACTCGGACTCTTGGGAAAGCCCGTGACGAAGTCCATAGTGATGTACTTCCACTTCCACTCTGGAATCGGAAGTGGTTACAATAATCCTGCTGTCCTCTGGTTCTCCGCCTTTACTTGTTGACATACCAGACATTTAGCTACAAAGCGAGCTATCTCTCTCTTCATTCCATGCCACCAAAAGTGCTGTCGTAAGTCGCAATATATCTTGGTGCCTCTAGGATAAATAAAATAAATTGAACTATGAGCTTCTGTCATCAGCTCCTGTCGAATCTCTCCATTTGGAACATAAAGACGATCACCACATCGTAATGTCCCATCCTCATGAATGTGCAATCCTGTCTGCTCTCCGGCCTCTGTCCTTTCCTTCAGTCTCCTGAATCTGGCGTCTGTAGGCAAAGCTGCCTTGATCCTCTCTACCAATGATAATTATAATTGTAAGTTGGCTAGTGTCCCATCTGCTCCGGGTAATATCACTTCAATGCCAAGCTCTTGTAAGTCCTCCAATAATTCTCTCTGTGCTGTCAAGAAGTAAGCTGCTGGATTCTGGCTTAACGCGTCTGCTACAACGTTAGCCTTGCCTGGATGATAATGTAGCTCTATCTCGAAATCTTTCATCAACTCGAGCCATCGACGTTGCCTCATATTTAACTCCTTCTGCGTGAAGACGTACTTGAGGCTTTTGTGGTCTGTATAGATCTCCACTCGTTCCCCATATAAGTAATGTCTCCATAGCTTCAGAGCAAATATAACGGCTGCAAGTTCCAAGTCATGAGTCGGATAGTTCTTCTCATGTACTCGTAATTGCCTAGATGCACATGCAATCACCTTGCCATGCTGCATCAATACGCATCCCAAGCCTTTCCCTGATGCGTCACTATAGATCACATAACCTCCTGATCCTGACGGAATAGTCAATACTGGTGCTGTAGTCAGTCGCTTCTTTAACTCTTCAAAGGCGGCTTGACACTCGTCGGTCCATATAAATTCTTGATCCTTACAAGTCAAACGAGTCATAGGTGCCGCTATCCTCGAGAAGTTTTTCATGAACCGTCGGTAATATCCCACAAGTCCAAGGAAACTACTTACCTCTGCTGCTGATTTAGGAACATGCCATGTCTCAACTGCTGAGATCTTCTCTGGATCAACAGAAATACCATCTCCTGTAACAACATGCCCAAGAAATGAAACTAAGAACTCATATTTGCTGAGCTTTGCATATAACTGCTCTCTCCTCAAAGTCTCTAGAATAATCCGCAGATGCTCCTCGTGCTCCTTGTGGCTCTTCGAATAGACAAGTATATCATCTATGAAGACGACCACGAACTGGTCCAAGTACTGGTGGAAGACTCGATTCATCAAGTCCATGAAGATTGCTGGAGCATTGGTCAATGCAAATGGCATGACCAAAAACTCGTAGTGCCCATATCTTGTTCTGAATGCGGTCTTAGGAATGTCCTGCTTCCGTACCTTCACCTGGTGATATCCCGATCTCAAATCTATCTTCGAGAATACCTTAGCTCCACTGAGTTGATCAAATAGGTCATCAATGTATGGCAATCGATATTTGTTCTTCACAGTCACTGCATTCAAGGCTCTGTAGTCAATGCACATACGCACTGACCCATCCTTCTTGGGTACAAACAACACTGGTGCTATCCAGGGTGATGCACTCAGTCGGATGCAACCTTTCTCTTCTAGTTCTTTCAACTGTGCCTTCAGCTCGTCCATCTCCTTCTTCGCCAGTCTGTAAACATGCGATGCTATAGGTGCTGCTCTGGGTGCTAGTTCAATTGAAAATTCTACGTCTCTGTCTGGGGGTAGTCCGGGCAACTCCTCTGGAAAGACGTCTAGAAATTTTGAAATAATAGGATTATAGACAACATTATCCATTGCGAGCTGCATACCATCAAAGATTTTTGTAGAACCTCGTGCAAACTCAAGTTCAGGCTGGCCTGGTACCTTAAAAAGAATGCTTCCTCCAAAGCAATCGAAGAAAGCGTGGTACTTGCTTAGCCAGTCCATTCCAAGCACAATATCAAAAGATGGCATAGGAAGGACTAAGAGTTGGGTGTTAATCTCTCTGCCACGTATCACTATAGGGCCCGATCTACAAACTCGGCTAACTGGTACAACTCCTCCTCCGGTAAGAATTCTAACACAACTAGATAAAGGTGTAGAAGCAATGTTGTGTTTGGCAATAAAACTAGATGATATGAATGAGTGGGTGGCTCCCGTATCAAATAATGTCACAGCAGGAAAAGTAAAAGCAAGGGTAATACCTGCTATGACATCCACCTCATGATCTATGTCATCTACCTCCAATGCAAAAGCTCGCCCATTCCTCTGCGGTTGTCCATGTCCGGCCCTCATATACTGCTCCTCCTGGGTAGGTAGCGGTGGTCCTCTCTGAAATCCTCCTGCTGCCGGGGGTCGAGGTGCTCCTGGTCCAGTCATATGTTGGGTTGGCTTTGGTGCTGGAAGCGCTAGTCTCTGAACTGGCGGTGGAAGTGTCTGTTGCATTTGGCAGTCTCTCGCCAAGTGCTGTCCGGAGCCACATCTCATACACTGACCCAAGCGAGTCCGACAATCTCTCGATATATGTCCGTGTTTTCTATAATAACTGCAATAGGGCTTTCCCAGATTCTGGTATGGTGCTGCTCGGTATTGTTGATGCTGCTGTGCCAAGGGACGTCTGATAGGTCCTCCCTGTTGTGTCCTGGCTGGTCCCTGCTGTGTCTTTGCTGATCCTTGTTGTGTCCTCAGCTGACCTCCTTTTCCTCTGCTAATGGTTTCTTGTAATCTGGCCTCTGTCAGTAGTTCAGCATAAGAGACTCGGGACTGCGAGCTTGTATAATATTGTAGCTCCTAGGTCAGTCCTCGATGAAATCTCTTAGCCTTGGCCAAGTCATCGGGTATCAAAGCAGCGCCATATTTGCTGAGGCGACTAAACTCGACATCATACTCGTCCACTGCTCGGTTCCCCTGCTCCAAGTGAAGAAACTGATCGTACAGTGCATCTCTGACGGTGTCCGGGAAGTACTTTCTTTCGAAGCACTCCAAGAACTGCTCCCAAGTCTGGTATGTACCCAACTGGCGCTCCATGGATTCCTACCAGTAATGAGCATTACCCTCTAGAAGCGTTCGTACACCCGTCATCCATAGGTCCGTAGGTAACTGCGATGCCTCCAAAAGCTTCTACGTGTGTGTGATCCAGTTGGTAGTCTCCTTCGGGCTCTCAGTGCCCTTGTACGGCCTCGGACCCATCTGAATAAAGTCCTTTACTGAACCAACCATAGCTCGAGGTACTGGAGCTAGTGCTTGAGCTGGTACAGTAGCCTGTGCAGCCATCCTCTCCAGTGTTGCCAAATTTTTTTGCCTCTGCTCGGCTGCCTGCTGCCTCTGTTCCTGTATCATCATCTGAAAGAATTAGAACATCTGTGCTTGGCCATCTTTCGGTACTGGAAAGGCTGGAAGGTTCCCAATAGGCGAAGCGGGAAGATCAGATGGAACTGGAGTGTGAGTCTGTCCATCTGGCCCCGGAAGCCTAGGAATCGTTGGGGCCCTCCTTGAGTCTGACCATTGACTCCAGAAGTTGTGTCGCCATTGGCGGCAGTACATCCATTTTGCAAATCCATCTCTCTGCAGGTGATGTACGAAACAATTAGAAAAAGTACATGAATCAAACAGGATGCAAGTATTAAATAAGAAGGATGAGTTTCAGTCAAGTGTGGATGAGATCCTTATACTCTATTCATATACGCAGGCTTGTTCGGTACAGTGACGTAACCGAGACAATATATTCTCGACCTGCATGGGCCACCACTAAAAATATGTCACGCCCCAGTCCCAAAATACGTAGGACTAGGAATACGTAATACGCCAGCGTATGTATACGAACTCCAATATATGGTAACCATATACACACGTACGCTGTACATGAATATCCAATCCACAGTGGTCATATACTGTCACAACAAGTCACACGCAAATCTATATCTCATCCACAGCACAAATAATAGATAAATGGGAATCAATAACTGAATATCAAAGAAGCAGTCTCAAAGTATGATAGTCGGATGAAAATAAATCTACTGCAAATTGACTATACAAAAACTACTAAAGAGAGAAGAGAATAAACTCTAATATAAGAATAAATGTCTCAAAAAGAGTAGCAACTAGAATCTCTAAACAGCTACAAAGAATCACATATAATCCGAAGGTAAGACCTCCTCAGACTGATAGGTAGCGTCTGGTCCAGGTCCATACTTCTGCGGGTACTCCTGCTCATCTATATCTGGAAAGGTACCAGGTCCTCAGAGGGACATAACAAGATACATATAAACATGCCAATAAAGTATTGAAATATAAACATCCATTGGGGTCGCCTAACCGTCTAAGTGAATGCAGTTAAGAACACCTTTCCCCACAAGTGAGCTATCTAGCTGAAAACTGGGATTTGGCATGGTTCTCTTTTGGAGATCCAGGGGCCTAAAAAGGCAGGTCATCTTTCGAACGCCGGAGGCCCGCCTGATAATAATAAAATATATAGTGGTCATCACCACCCGTATCTCCGACGGAGAATCCGGGCGCACAGAAAAAGTGCAAAGGAGCTCAAATACGGTACTTGTTGTTCTTCCCACCCCATGCTCTAAGCATGTCATGTCCATGACATGATAAACCTCTAATAACTGCCAAGTCTACTAGCATACAAAGTTTCTATTGGCAGTTATCCCTATCCGTCGCACGACCTATACGTACTAGTGGCCAGCCGAGTACGCAAGTCCGTGTCCTACATGTGACTCACACTCGTGTGAGAATAGTGTCATGGCCAATGAAACATAAATGCCTCATGAAGATGGGGTAGTCTCATAAAGTAGGTCCAATGCATATACATAAATAAAAACATAGTACGACGACACCGTCGTTGCACCCAAGTTTCCTTGGACGCACAATTTATATAGCAGTTAAAATAAATGAACTAAAATAAACAGAAATAAACATGCATGCATCATATGGAATATAAATACAGTACAATGGCAAGGTATACTTGCCTGGCAAGAAATCTGTAAAGTGTAAGCGTCCAATATCAAGGACACGGGATCTGGAACTAATGGCCTCCGAACAAACGTCTCCGGATGCTGAAATAGACATCACTAACGTTCCCGGAATGAGCAAAATATCTAAAACGCACTTCCCTTTCGTCCAATTTGGACACAGGGGCAAAACGGTAATTTCGGATAAAAGTGGGGTCCACGTGTGGCCCACTTTGCACCGAAAAGCGTGCCAAGGATAAAGGTCTCTAAATGGGACAAATTATAGGTCAAACAACTCTAGATGTCAATACGAACCCAACGTTATGTCCAAATGTGGATTCCGATGAGCCGAACACAATTTCGTCCAAAAAGTCAACTGTGGGGCCCACCAATTGGCGATTTGGTCATCCATCTCAGAATTGCGTGAAAATTGGGTCACAGGACCAGTGCGTTACCATAAGTCCAGTGGAGCAAGTTTTATCACAATCTGACTAGCGTGCACAAAATGCGTACGACTTTCACAAAAGTTGTGATACGGGGTGTGTCCGCGGATACTGGCCGATTCCGGCGCGCACACGAGTCCGAATCAGTTTATGCAAATTTTTACGTGTTCGATTATGCTACATGCACCGTTCGGTATATTTGGTACAACCCGGGGCGGTCCCGTTTGGCGGGGCGCGCTCCATTTCACAACTTTTGGAAATCTGGGAAAAGTGGGTTCGTCGGGTTTTCCAACGGATTTAATTCTGTCTATAACAGTTAATAATCTAGGGTTATTTAACAGAAATTAAACTAGGTCAAGTGGTCTAAGCATACAAAAAAGAATCATCAAATTCGAATCTCTGTGGTGGGAGATACGAACCCTGAAACATGGGTGGTCACCGCAGTTTTCTTCGATCCCAGAATTCGGTCTGTTTGCGCCAACTTTGGCGCTATTTTTGCCTAGGGTTTCGTGTTGTTCAAGGTCTACGATCATACATATATGGAAGAGGGTTAAGGGGTGAGCATACCGGTGAAGACGGGGCGGCATTTGGTTGAGCGAATCGACGGAAAATAACTCCGGAACGCAGGTACCTTGCTGTGGGAATCTGCAGTGCGCGGGGTCGCGGTCGTCGGGATTTGTTTGGACGGCCTGGCGGGGTTCTTCGGCTGCGGTGGCGGCGCTCTCTAGGTCTAGATGGGAAGAAGGAGGGTCTGGATGATTAGGTTTAGGATTTAGAGGAATAAATAAATAAATAAATAAATAAATATATATATATATAGGGAGAGAGGGAGTCGACTATTAGCCGCGGGTTGCCTTTGCTGTGTTGGTTGCATGGGCTCACAAGACTTGGAATTTGCTACCGGGGAGTTTGCGTTAGGTCACAAGCAGCAAAAGGGGCGGGGCTTGCTGTTGGAATTGAAGGAATGATTAGCTTAAGGGAATTTGCTATGGGATGGCTGAGAATTCTAATATGGGAATGGGTAGTAGTTTGCTTTAAGTTATTAGTTTATTATTATTATTAGTTTATATTACTTTCTTTTCTTTTCTATTAAATATATACATGCATATATATATATATATATATATATATATATATATATATATATATACTCATAAGAAATTTTTTAGATTATAATAATGCACATTATTAAGCTAGCAACTGCTCAAGAGGTCTCCTACATGAAATAAATTTCAAAAAATTTCTAATGGTCCCATAAATCCTCTAAGTGTACCAACACCTAAAATAAAAATTATTAAAAATCTATTTCTCTTAATTAGCCACTAATTACTACAATTATATTATAATTAATAATTAAAAAGGCTATATACGGTTTCTAGGAATAGGGGTTTTACAGCGAGGTCCACTTGTGGCCCACTTCGCACCAAAAAATATGATAGAGGCAAAGTTCTCCAAATTCATCAAACTTAGTGTCTATAAGTCCAGAATGATGATACGAACCCAATGGAACATCCATAACTGAATTCTGATGAGCCGGTCACGAAATCGCCCGTAAAGTGGAACCGTGGGGCCCACAAAAATGGGATTTCGTCAACGTTCTTAGAATTAAACCAAACTTGGGTCACGGGACCAGCGTAACACTGCAAATCCAATGTCGTAAGTTTCGTTAAAAAGTAACAAGCACACACAAAATTATGACGAGTGTCAGAATATGTCGATACGAGACTTTTCGACGGATATGCGTTGATTTCGGTGTGTACGCACATCCAAATCAACTTTTGTGAAATCTTACACGTATTAATGATACGCATCTTTTGGTACAATTTGCACACGATGAAGTCACCTAGTTTAGCGGAACGCATCCCATTTTGAGAAAAATCGGGTTTAGAAAACTAAGTTTTTGGTCAAATTCAACAGCGAATAAATTACAGCATACAATGAATTAAAATAAACTAATTAAATAGATTAAATCTTGGTTATGTTGTCTAAATTACTGTTCAAGTAGAATTTAAAAATATTAATTAGGTTGGAAGAAAAACAGACATGAACATGGATGGTTGGGACAGTTTCTGAACTACAAAATTGGTTTAATTTTTTTCTGTTTTGCGTCACGAATTACGACCGACACAGGACATGATACACCGAACTAATTATACAGGATTCAAGAGGGTCATGTGGTCTTCATATAGGATTCGACCGATCATAAAATGGTCTACTGTGTAGGAAGATATATGGGCTAAAAGTAGGGTACCTTACTGCTCTGTTGTTGCTCGAAATTTGGGCGACTTATGGCGGCTTCTTTGCGGCGGCGTGCGGCGGCGGTCCGGCGTTGTCGTCGGCGGAGGATTGTCGAGTTTTGAAGAGGAAATAATGGTGGTGAGGGTGGTCTAGGCTAGGGTTTAAATAGGGTGTCAGGGTGGGAGTTACAGGGAGCTGAAGTGAGGGGGTCGGGCAGTTTTGGAAGAGAAAGGGAGGGGGTGCGGGGAAGCTGCGGGGGTTTGGGTTTGCTAACTGTAGAAGCATAAAAAAATCATGCAGGCCGCATAAAGGTCATGCCCCCTCAACAAGCCATAGAGAAGCCACATGCGGCCTGAAATATTAAGCCGTAGAGAAGCCACATGCGGCCTGAACAATCAACAGAGAAGCCATAAGCGCCCTGATGAACCAAGTCGCAGAGAAGCCGCATTGTATACTATATGCGGCCTGAACAACCACAGAGAAGGGAGACGGCATAAAACATTCCTAACACAGATTTTGATGTCTGTCAGAAGCTTTGACATATCACTCATTACTCTGAGATGCTTTGAGACTCGTGTAGAAGATAACTCAGAAAAAGATTATAAGTCACATCAGTACATCAATTGCTTCGACAAACGTGCCATGCTACATGTTCCCTTGTATGCGGCTACGCCCTATGTGGCCTCATAAATATGCGGCCAGAGTGTTCATTGACCAAGGCAAAACGAAACCACGTATGCGGCTACAAGATCCATGAGGCCTCGCTACCATGCGGCCAGAGTGTCCATTCGACCAAGGCCCAAACGAGAGCACGTATGGGCTGTAAGACCCATGCGGCCTTGCCATCATGCGGCCAGAGCGTCCAGACGACCAAAGGCCAAATGAGAGCTCATATGCGACCACGATAATATGCATCCAAGTTGCTATACGGCCTCCAGCTCACAAGATCTTTTTATTACAACTGCAAAGATCTTTGTACAGTTGGTGCTGACTACGTGTCCAGCTGACCAAGTCATGCCCACAACGGGTTGATAACAACCCCGAGATCTCTTCCACAATATATCTCAACTAAGACCACGTGGCAATCTAGCCCTGGCATACGACGATAATTGCAACAGTATTCTGTTGAAAGAGCCTTATGCGGCCACCAAATAGAGGCATATGCGACATCCATAGCCCATCAGAACGATGGCTATAAATAGGAGTAACTTGAATACTCTAAGGGCTGGCTATTTGCGAACCGATAATCAAGCAATAGAGAAGAGCTTCTTTCTCATGCATCGGATCGTCCACGGAGTAAAGAGAGTTGCTACACTCCTTATCCTCCATTGTCACCCCCAGAAAATAAATTTGAACTTAGATTGTCTCCTAGGACTTCTCTGCACTTTCTTTTCGTTTGTTAATTAAATAAAGCTCTCTTAGAACTTTCGAATTTAAATGGCGAACAATAACCAGATCATATAGAGAGATCAACACTATCCCGACTCCTGGACGATGCCGCTTTTGGGCCCTGTTCTTGAAGCACCGTCGAATAACATTCGCTAAACGAATTTTGCGTTCGTTATGGTGTTGGAGTCTGCGACTTCGTCGGGGACCTCCTCGTGGAGTTTCAAAGTTTCTGGCACCGGATGGCTGCAAGGAAATCTGGCAACGCCTAACCTTTGACCGCCTTCTGCGGGACGAATACTATGTCATATGGCGACAACAATATTGCCCATGTGGCTAGGCAAGGGTTAAGCACTCCAAGTTTCTTCATGAGGACCCTGAGGGGATTAAGTCTCGAGATCACGCGGATAGTTTGTCCTGCCATGTAATTTTGGGTTTTCTGGATGGCGAAGACTTGAGCAAGACACTCCTTCTCGATGGGGTTGTACCTGTGCTCTGTGCCGTCCAATATCCTACTGAGATAGTAGATGGCCTGTTCGTGACCCACGTCGCTTTTCTGGTCTCTCAGGGAGCTGAGAGAGTAATCCTTTGCTCGCACATATAGCATGCAGGGTCTTTCTACCACGGGGGCCACCAATACTAAAGGATTTATGAGGTACTCCTTGATGTCGTCGAAAGTGCATTAGAATTCTTTGTTCCAGACAAAGGAGACTCCCTTCTTCATAAGCTGAGTCAACGATCGACAATGTCCAAAGAGGTTTGATAGAAACCTCCTGATGTAGGCCAGTCTTCCTTGAAGGCTATGAAGTTCTCTGAGGTTCTTCGGTGGGCGCATTTCAAGGATCGCTTTGGTCTTGTCAGGGTCTACATGGATACCCTTCGGAGTTAGGATAAAATCCAGGAATTTTTTGCTGGAGACTACTAAGAAAGTTTTAGTAGGGTTTATCTTGAGCTGGTGCGTTCGCATGAGGTCGAATACAGTCTTCAAGTCCCTGAGGTGATCATCTTAGGAGCGAATCTTGACACCGATGTCATCAACGTAACACTCAAACTTCTTGCATAGATGCTCACGAAAGATGGTGCTCATAGCTCGCTGGTATGTAGCACCCACGTTCTTCAGACCAAAGGACATGACTGTGTAGCAGTATACTTCTATTAGTGTTCGGAACGATGTATGCTTGTCGTCTCCAAGAGATATCTTGATTTGATTGTAGCCTGAGAATTTTTCTACGAAGGATATACGCTCGAAGCCACAGGTGTTGTCGATTATTATGTCTGTGATCAGAAGGGGAAACTCATTCTTAGGGCAGGTCGTGTTCAGATCATGTAAGTCAATGCAGATCCGGATATTTTTATTCTTTTTGACGATGAATACGGTGTTGGCTACCCAATCTGGATATGGTTCTTCACGGACGAAGTTACTAGCTATCAATTTTTTGACTTCAGTTTCGATGGCGTTCATAATGTCTGGCTGGAACCGCCATTGCTGTTGCTTGACAGGCTTAGCATTCGGCGAGATATTGAGCTTGTGGACCGTAATTTGGGGGTCCACTCCCGGCATATCTTCTTAGCTTTAGGCGAAGACATCTATGTTTTTCCTGACGAAATGTAGCAGGGATTTCCGATCCTCATCAGTTAGACTATTGCTGATGAAGATTGGTTTAGGGGAGGATTCATTGCCCGAATTGACTTATACGACTTCGTCATCGGTATGAGATTCTCGTTATTCGAACCGCATCTCCCATTGTGTGTCTAGGCGTTGGGCCCATGGTTCAACTTCAAAGAGTTTCAGTGGATCCTCTTCGTCTTCCTCAGGGTCAGCTGACACAATGTTGGCAGATAATGTTTGATTGAGCATCTCCCTGATACTGACATCGGAGTCCCAAGAGGAAGACTCTGAAGAGTGAGAGGGTAACCCATCTTCTTCATTCGAGCCTTCGGGGGTTGTGGGAGGTGTAATATACTCTAAGCCATGCTTGGTCTTATGGTAGTAATCCTCGGATTTGCCTGTCGGAGCGGTGAGGCATACGGGCAGTCGTCGACCTTTGCCGTAATTCAGATCTCGATTGTTTTTAAAATCATACCCCATCTTCTGGATGAGCTGTTTGGCTTGACTACTGAACCAATAGAGTTTTATTTTGCCGGTATCGGGTTCTGGATCTTGTTCCTCCGGGATGAAGGACCGGGGGCATTCAACCCTGCCGAAGAGGATGGATTTACCTTCCCTCATTCTCGCTAGAACCGTAAAGTAGGAACCTTGGCTAGGGAGGATCTGTTTTACTGCATAGGTAGTAGTCACCTGTGTCTGTAGGAGCAGGCCTAGACCGTGCTCCCTGGAATACAATATATTTTTGTGGGCAACTTCAGAGTAGTTCAAAGATAGCCATTTTTTTACAAAATAAGGTATCTCTTCTTCAGGAATTACATCGTCTAAAGAAGGTACATTTGCGTGATCAACTACGTACTCCTCTAGCTCGTCCTTCCCGAGGTCTACCCCCAGGGTGAGCGACGTCTTTGGAGGTTCCCTGTGCAGCTTTACTACTAGAGGCTTGGACGTTGTAGGAGGCAGCGGAGAATTCTTCGAGGTTGACTCGGCCTGTGAAGGCGAACGACCAGAGGTTCGGACGTGGTAGATGGTGTCGGACCTTCCTTCGGAGGTCAATTCGTCCTACGAAGGCAGACGACCAAAGGTGTGAGTGCTTTCCTGTGTAGTTTTAGGACAAGGGGAAAGGTTGTGTTGGGAGCACTTGCCTTTAGACAGACTCTTAAAATCTTTTCTGGTGTTTCCCTAGCCTCAACCTCATTATCGGTGTTATTGTCACCTTTATCTTGGTAGACCTGTTTATAAAAGATCGAATCAGAGTAATAGGCTTCGATCCCTTTGAACGGATCGACATCAATAAACTCTATTTTGACGATGCCGTGTTCGTCAATGTACTTCAGACACTGGTGCAGGTCGACAACACGATCATATGTTGATGTATCCATGGGCATCCAAGCAAGATATTGTATGATACATCTACTTCAATGACGTAGCAAGTGACCTATGTTTTCAAGTCGCCGATCTGGCATTTCAGGTAAATCTTGTCCAGATAGTTGCTCCTTCCTGCATTAAAGCCAGTGATGGCAGTATTGGTAGTTGCCAGGCGATGCATCAGAATATCCAAGGTCTGTAGTAGACTCCACGGGATAATGCTGATTGATGAACCGTGATCGATGTGCATCCGGTCCACCTTGATGTCACTAATGTACCCTATGTAATACATGGGACGACCGTGCCAGTTATTCTTTAGTAATATTTCATGTTACAAGAATGTAATATTGGGCATTGCCTCCATGATATTATTGCAGTAGGGGCAAGCAGTTGGATCTTTAGCTGGCGGCTTGACCTGCGCCAGGCAGGTGTCGGCATTTTGTAATACCTCGCTAATAGCAGTCCGAGTATCTTTGGAGAGTCGGAGAAGCTCGAATAGAGACAACTTCGCTGGAGTGTTGGCGAGCTTGGCCAAGATATCGAAGTTGTAGGGCTTTTTCAGCCCCTGAGCTGAATCTTTGCGCAGCGGCTTGTCAAAGCTAGTATCTTTCTGCTTAGACTTGTCTGCTGCTGGAAGATAGGATAGACCCAGATCCGATGCTGTGGGTGCGACTATGGGAAGCACACATTTTCAGGGGTATCATACTCTCGTTGGTACGCTAGGCCTGACCTTGTTATTTCTGCTGTAGCTTCCTCAGATGGGAGAGAAACCCTATAACATGACTTTAATTTCTTGCCCTTGGACTTGGTAGCAGAGGAGGATGTCTACTGCATCAATTCTGGAACAAGATTGAGGTGAGCCCACATAATCTCTCCACGTGGCATGGTGAGAGGTATCAGCCCGGCCGTTTAGTTACGAGCTGGCGGAAGATTGATGACCTACATCGTTGTCCTAGGAATTGGGATTATCCCATGCTGGGCTTCTGTAGCCCAAAAGTTGCCGAACTGGAGCGATACCATGTTAGCGGTAACCGTCTTGTCATCGATGTCCAAGGTGAGAGCCTTGGTGTTGAGAGGATGCTGGATGTACCGCTTCAGCATGTAGCAATCCCGTATCGCATGATGGGCGTAATGATGGTAATGGCAGTACTTTGGATTATTCTTCTCGGCTGCCTCAATAGGATATTTGATGTCGGGGAGCCAAAGTTTACCACCCTTCATCAGTACATCGAAGATGGGCATGACATCGTCATCTTCGAAAGCATATGTCTCCTTGGGCTTTGGAACCTCACCCGGCTTTTGCTCGGGCTGTTAGTTAAGTTGGCCACCAAGGCCTTCTTCCCTTTTCCATCGTAGTTGCTATTACCTTTGTTGTTGGGACATTTTCTCCTATCGTCAGCGACATAGATTTGTATTTCTAAGGGTCGGACGTCTTTGACCTTCTTCTCAGCGGTAACAACGCTTATGATGAATACCATCCATTCTTTAAACTGAATGTCGCCCATCCAGAGGCTGACTGCTAAAAGTAAGTTTCCGCGGCACATGTCCATCAATGTCGACTCTGGATTGCCTGGGGGAAACCTCAGCTCTGCTTGTCAGAAATGATCGATATAATTTTGAGCGAGTTCCCTTTCCCCTTGGGTGACATACATCAGTGTGGACATCATCATGTCGCTTCCTCCGTCATAGAATTTTTTGAGAAAAAGACTTTTGAGGTCATCATAAGACGAGATACAATTATCTTGTTGGCTGCAAAACCAGTCGAATGCTACCCCGGTCAATATCCCCATAAAGTGCTTGGTGAGGAGTGCGTCACTATGAGGTAGGTGCCCTGTTGCAGTCTCGAAGTTGTTCGCCATTAAATTTAAAAGTCTAAAGAAAGAGCTTGATTTAATCAATAAATGAAAAAAGAACAAAGAGGTCCTATGAGATAATCTAAGTACAAATTTTTGATTCTGGGGGATGACGATGGAGGGTTAGGAGTGTAGAAACTCTCTTTATTCCATGGATGATAAGATGCAGGGTGAGGAAGCTCTTCTCTCTCGCTTGACTGTCGGTTAAAAAATAGCCAACCCCTTTTATGGGTGTGATACCTTGCCATTTATAGCCACCATGTTAATGTGCTATGGATGCCACATGTACTCGTGTTTGGTGGCCGCATGGGGCTCCTCCAGGAGAATACGGTTGTAATGGTAGCCACATAATTTGGGTAAGCCTCCACGTGAGCTTGGTTAAGATCTGCTATTGATGAGATCTCGGGGTTATTTTAACCCGTTGGGTGCGTAACTTGGTCAGCTGAGCACGTAATCTGCACCAATAGTGCGAAGATATCTTTGTTTATAACAGAAAGATCTTGTGAGTTAGGGGTCGCATGGCTGTCTTGACCGCATAGTCGTTGCGGCCGTATAGGCATCCTTTTTGACCTTGGTCAGATTGACACTCAGACCGTATGGCATCGTGTCTGCATGCTCGTCCAGGCCGCATACGTGCTCTCGTCTGTCTTTAGTTGAATAGACACTGCAGTCGCATATTGACGAGGCCGCATATGACTGAAGCTGCAGATGGAAGGATATATGACATGGCGCATTTGTCGGGGGCCATCAATACAGATATGACTTTCTGTCATTTTGTATGCCGCCCCTTTCATAAATTTTGAAGCTTTCAGAACTTTATGTCAGACATTGGAGACTGTGTGAGGAGCTCATTATGCGGCCTCTTGCTCCTTGGTTGCTTTGGCCGCGTGTAGATTATTATGCGACTTTCCATCTAGTCGCATAGATCTTGTTTTATACGATATGAGTTCTTATGCGGCTTATAGATTTTTATGCTTCTACAAGACCCCCTTCAAAGTTTCCAAAATGACAAGTTTGGAATACTTTGAAAGAAGCATGGACGAGCGCTATTGGCCGCATATGCAGGTCTTGCAGCATAGTTGTCTCTGACAGACTATCCATCATTAAATAAGGAAATTTGCTCTATTTTTGACCGAATCTCTTAGGATTTTGTGCCGTCTCCTGATACGGTGATCGAGGCATCAGTTTTTGCGAAGATTAAAAAGGATCACGTAGATCGAGATGTCAGGTTTATCTCATTAACTGCTCGGTTCATTGCCTCGATCCCTTCACACAGTTTTGGAGCCTATAAAAAGGCAGTCATGGGTGGAGAGAGAGAACTTTTATCTCTTTGATTTTTTCCTCATTTTCCTACGAAGGATGCCACAGGCTGCGACCCTTCTCGTCGAGGAGTTTGTCAGGGGCGGTCTTGATCCTTGGCCCCCTGATTTCGGTACTTTACTCGGAAGTAGGGGAGCACCGTATTCTTCGTGTCGGGCTTCCATGGACACAGAGACACCCATGCACAGTCTTGTTGCGTGGATGAGAAATCGTCTAGAACACGCGCATATTTTTTATACAGCCTTGCCGCATCGATGAGAGAACATCACGAACATGCGTAGGCTTTCTTCATTAGTCTGTCGCATGGATGCGGTAACTAAGATCCTGCCGCATAAATAAAGGCTCGACCTGGACATGCGATAACCATGACTATCGCATGGATGAAGGTTCATTCCGAACATGCGACCACCATGGCTCTGCTGCATGGATGGAAGTTTGACCAATGTGCGACCATCGGGGCTCTGCCGCATGAAAGGCACCTCATGCGCCGACTAGGCTCTGCCGTATAGACGCCAATTTTGTCTTTGTATGATGATGTCATATATTTTACTTGTGCAGGCTTTGTTCTCCCTCATACGGCACATGATAGAGCATGGAAGGATATCATAATACCTGTTGTTCGAGGTGAAGACCAACTTTATGTGGCTGTTCGCCACAAACTGATCCAGAAAACGAGGACAGTTTGGCAAAAACTAATCTAGAAGACGAGAATGAACATCCTACATCGTGCACTGATCTATCCTTATTCATGCAGCGTGCCAGCTGTGTTTCTCTATTTTATGCGGTTTGCTATCGGCCGAGAGACTGCGGGGTCGATGACAGGATTTGGATTAATTTCTATTTCTGTCGTCGGTCTTCCCGCATGATTATAAAGCGCCCGCTTCTTCTCCTTCCTTGCTATTCGTCTGTATGGATTCTTTTACATATACTTCGGTTTACACTTTGGAGGGATGATCCAGAAAGCATTGAGTTTCGTTGCGGGCTCGACTTGTGTCAGTAGCAACGATATCACGGAGGGGTGCTTGGATGGAGAGAGTTCTGATTATAGAATTTTCTATCACCTGTACTCATGATCTTGAAAATTAATAAAAATCCTTAAATTATAATAGATTTCCATCGTGTGTACTCATGATCTTGAATATTAATGAAAAGTTTAGCTTTTTCCAGAACTTCTCTATCGTGTTAAATGTTGTGGACTTTGGGTATGTGGACGTAGTATAATACTGTAGCCTTTTAAGAACATCCCGCTGGGGGATCTTTGGTGGACCTATTACTTATTGCGCACGAGAGTGCAAGTAATAAGTTCAAAACAGGCCTTGCTAGAGGTGGTATGGATGTACCATTGGCGCACTTAAATTTAAGAGCAGGTGATAAGTTGAGATGACAATTGGTGATAGTCATATGGAGAGGTTTGCTTAGAGGTCACTTGGACATGGCACATTCTCGGGGGAGGATGTGGGAATGATAGCTCAGAAGTGACGTAGGCGTGAGCTGATCTATAGCCATACTGAGAGGTTAGGTACGATCCTGGTATTTTTGTGGAAGTAGAAGGAAGCGCGCCAGAAGTAGTATGGACGTGGCTGTTTGCTTCCATTGAGGACATCCCACTAGAGTTTTTTTTGGTGGACTTATTATTTTTTATGCACGTTGAGTGCAAATAATAAGTTCGAAAATAATCCCTATCAGAGGTAATATAGATGTGATAGATTTTGTGGACCCATTACTTTTTGTGCATGTTAGTACAAGTAATAGGTTTGAGACAAGCCCTTCCAGAGGTAATATGGACGTGGCAGTTTTTGTGGACTTATTATTTGTTGTGCATGTTGAGTGAAAATAATAAGTTCAAAGATAATCCCTATCAGAGGTAATATGAACGTGATAGGTTTTGTGGATCCATTACTTTTTGCGCGTGTTGGTGCAAGTAATAGGTTTAGAACAAGTCCTACCAAAGGTAATATGGACGTGGCAATATTTGTGGACTTAACACCGCTGGTGTACCTTGGTGAGTACGGGTGATAAGTGGGGACTGATATCAGAGGTAATACAGATGTGATGATCGATAGCCAAAATTTGGGAGGTTTGCTCAGAGGTAATATGGACATTGTAAACTCAGCTGAAAAAAATGTTAGGACGATAGTCCAGAGGTAATATGGACATGGACCGATGTCCGAGAAACTTGCTGAAGAGTGATTTACTGAGTGTGGTTTATCCAAGAGTGAATAAATACCTGAGGATTGCTCTACTGGGAAGATTGGTGGGACGATAGCTCAAAGGAAATATGAACATGGCTAGCGTCTAACGGGATTAGTTTTTGAGTGGTCACTGCGGGAGTGTGCAAGTGCACCCGAGGAATGCTCCACTGGGGAGATTTTGAGGATCCATCATCAATTGCAGATCCAAGAATCCTTGATACAGATAGTGGCTTTTACATGCATTTGTAAAGAAGAGGAAAAATGTTGCACAAAGGCACTTGCTGGGGATAAAGAACCAAGAGTGTAGAGATGTACATCTGGGTTGTCCCGCTGGGATAAGGAGAGTACAAGTTGTCACGCCCCAGTCCTAAAATACGTAGGACTAGGAATACGTAACACGGGAGCCGTATGTATATAAAACTCCAACATGTTGGAAGATCGTAACACACACGTACGCTGTACATGAATATCCAATCCACAAGTGGTAATATACAGTTACACGCAAGCTATATCTCATCCACAACACAAATAAAGAAATAGGAATAAATAACTGAATATCAAATATGAAGTATCAAAGTATGATAGTCGGATGGAAATAAATCCACTGCCAATCGACTATACTAAAACTACTAAATGAGAGAAGAGATCAAACTCTAATATAAGATAAATGTCAATAGAGGAAATAACAACTAGAATATCCATCAACTGTAATGAATCAAAGGTACTCTGAAGGTAAGACCTCCTCAGTCTGGTATGAAGCATCAGGTCCGGGTTCGTACACCTGTGGGTACTCCTGCAAGTCTATACCTGAAAAGGGACCAGGTCCTCAGAGGGACATAACAAGATACATAGAAGCATGCCAATAAAGTACTGAAAATAAACCTCAAGTGGGTCGCCTAGCCGTCTATATGAATGTAGTTTGAGAATAACTTTCCAACAAGTGGGTTATCTGGCCAAAATGGGATTGGAATGATTCTCTTGGAGATTCAGAGGCCTACAAAGCATGACGTCTTTTGAATCTCAGAGGCCGCCAGGTAATATATAGGGGTCATCATGACCGCGCATCTCCGGCGGAGCATACGGGTTACACAAGGAAAGTGCAAAGGAGCCCAAACGCCTTATGTCACGACCCGCACCCGGTATAAGGGCACGAGAGCGTGGGTACGTCCAGCCTACGCCGCACATCGGCGGTAGAACGCTGTCTAGGTCACAGTAATACTATCTAACTAAACACCTGTCAATGATATCCATCTCCATAAGGAGGGCAATATACATCTCACAATATCTCACAAAGTAAACTCAATCACAATAACTATAAAGTAAAAGGCACGATAAAAGATAAGAGGAAATGACATAGTTAAACACCATGTCTCAAACATAAAGATAATCGCAGTCTAGCTGTCCAACACAAAGTCTCCACAAGTCTCAAATTAAACTTGACATAAGTCTAAACATAAACTGAAATAAACCTCAATAAGTCTCAAAGCATAAATAAATACTATCTAGATAGCTCCAGGTAATATCTCATCTAAAGGCATAGTCTCCTCTAGGATCTCTGGTGCATAGTCTGCGTCTATACCTGGTCCGTAGTGTGTGGAACAGAACTCCTCAAGATCCTTTAGAAAAAATATCTAGTCAGGATTGGAATAAAATACACCTCTAACAGCAGTTCTACATATATTGACAAAAACTATAATACAGTGTAAAGAAATACAAGACAGATAGAAAATACTGGCAATAAGAATACTGGAATAAAGAAAATGCTGGAATAAGAAATACTGGAATATCATCATCAATATACATCTAGCGATGAATAGAACTATAAGTACACGCAAGAACAATGAACTGGTATATAAGTGTGTACAAGAACAATAACTAGAATATGTGGAGATGCTAGATCAATATACTAGAGATACATGTCAAAAACCATCTAACTAAGTGTGTGAAACATCATCATATCATGTGATCGGCTTGGGACTATATGACTCATTACATTGATTAGCGATCATCCCTAACAGGTTAGGCTAACCACATGTAACAGCGATGAGGCATGTAATAGTAAGGCTGTACCGACGTGAGGTGTGGGTGAGCTATGATGCATGTAAAGTTGGGTATGATCACATAAGCTACTAATATTTCCCCGTTTTTCCCCAGCTAGCATAATGGATTCCAATTACGACTCCTCGTGACAGGTCTCAATGATGCCAACTCGTGTAAACAATAGTGTCAGAGTCATGTACGCTATACAACAAGAATTATAGAGATAATCAACATAATAGAAACTATCAGAGAATATACTCGCCTGTGGTCCTTAGCTGGCAATACCAATGTCCGGGTTCCAAGGTATCGTCTGAATGATCCAACAGTCCTATAGATATATCATAAACATAATATTTTATCAGACATTACAATAATACACAATCAACACCATGATCTTAGGGACTACGCAAGGGTGGTCACGTCTGTCGTTGCTGTGCATAACAGACAGTCAATGGTACGGTCTTGCCAGTACGTTGATGTACATATGGCAGTCTTTTAACATGCTACAGGGTCACCGGTCAAGATAGCTATGGGTATCCGTAATTCGTTAGGGTCACCTAGTTCACGGGCATATAATGCCTATTACTGTTTATCATAAGCATCAACACTACTAATTACAATTTAATAGATATGTGTATTTAGCTACTAATAGAGTTTACATTATACATGTTTATGTGCGTATACTTATACATACTAAACAATTATACTATGTACATATATATTATCAAAACTTACACCATGTGTACAATTATTAAATATACATACTAGGATACTTATAATACATATATGTACGTACGTATAGATATTATTTGAGAGCATATAATATCTATATACCTATACGTATGCAACTACGTACATCCTTGTATATACCGATACATACGTATACTAATGCTTAACATACGTACATGCATACTCAAACGAGATTAGGTTCACATCAAACCTGCGCGCGTGGACGGGGTAGAGATGACGAGGCGGGGCTGATCGTCGTGCACGGGGGTGCACAGTCGGACTGGGCAGCGGGACCGCTGTTCAGGCGCTCCTGTGAGTCAGGATAGGCGGGCTCTGGCTTTAGCAGCGGTACGGGCGTTCAGCTCCGGCGCAGGGTCAAGCTCCAAGCGTCGGCGGTCGAGCAGTTGGGTTGAGTCGCTGCTGCTCCGGTTGACAGCAGCGATGCTCGGCGGTCGAGCAGTTGGGTCCGATCTAGCCCGCGGGGACGAATTGAGGCAGATGAGCGGGCTGCTCCGGTCGGCGCTCTACGGGTTGGACAGGGAAGAACGGCGGGATGGTCTCAGGTACGACTCCGGCGAGTCTCTGGTCAGGCGACGGTGGGAACCGAGAGGTGATGAACAGTGATGGGAAGGGGATCGGCTGAGTTAGGGTTGATGGTTTTAAGGAAAAAGAAAAGGGAAAAGGAATATATATATATATATATATATATATATATATATATATATATATATATATATATATATTGGTGTACCGTGCCATCCTTCTTTGGTACGAATAATACCGGTGCTCCCCATGGCGATGAACTGGACCTAATGAAACCTTTGTCTTGCAGATCCTCTACTTGTTTCTTTAGTTCTTCTAACTCGTTGTTGTTAACTCTATAGACATGTTGCGAAATGGGCTCCGCTCCTGGTATCAAGTCTATAGAGAATTCAACATCTCTGTCTGGCGGTAACCCGGGCAACTCCTCTGAAAATACATCCAGGAACTCCTCTATAAGTGGATGTGGTAACTCCTCTTCTTCCATTCTGGCTCCACAAAAAGTGCCTCTGCTCCGCTCCTCTGCTCCTCTGGTGATCTCGAACTCTGGTCCTCATGGTGGTCGAAATACTACTCTGCCTCCGCGATAATCTATAGAAGCATGGTGTTTACTCAACCAGTCTATTCCGAGTACAATATCGTATCCCGGAAGTGGCATGACGAGTAAACTCATGCTCAACTCTCGGCCTTCCAATGACACTCTCCGATCCTTGCAACAATTACGGACTAGGATAATGCCTCCTCCTGTCGTGATCTTGCAAGTCCTATCTAATGGTTCCATTTCTAAATGATGCTTAAGGGCATAAGATACAAATACAAAACTATGGGAAGCGCCAGAATCAAATAATACAAGTGCTAGAATATAATCGAGTAAAACTAAACCTGAAATCACGTCTCCAGCTGGCTCTGCCTCCTCAGTAGTCATGGCGTAAGCTCGTCCCTGGGGTTTTCCTCTCTGCTGCTGCTGCTGGTGCTGAGCAAACCTTTGCTGCTGTGGTGGAAGTGGAGGTCCTCTCTGCTGGCCTCCTGGTATAATAGGTGCTCTGGCTGGTCCTCTCTGAGCTGCTCCTCCTCCCTGGCGAGTCTGAATAGCTGGGCAGTCCCTCAGCTGATGTGCTGCTGATCCACACGACAAGCAAGTGCCCAACCTTTTTCTGCAGATGTCTCTTGTATGTCCCATCTTTCCACAATACGAATATAGGGCAACGAGTTGATTCTGTCTCTGTGGTTGCTGTTGCTGAACATGTCCTCGAACTGGTGCCTGTTGCTGGTGTTACTGCTGGTACGACCTCTGCTGTTGTTGTTATTGTTGAAAGTATGGGCGCTTGGCTGGTCCTGTGTTACCTCATGTTGCTCCAGATGTATCACGTCCTCTCTTGGGCCTGAGGTCCAAGTCGTCTTCAGCAATCTGGGCATCCATCAGAATACCCTTAAATATAGCAGTGCGTCGTCCCAAAGTTTGAGACTTGATCTCCCTATTTAATTCCTTTCTGAATTTTCGTGCTCTATCTCTTGGATCTCGAATCTTCGATGGCGCAAATCGACTCAATATTCGTCGACTGACATACCTCCTTGGACTAAGTCATGGATCTGACTTTCTAATGCTCCAAAGGCTTCGTCAGGAAAGAATTTCTCCTTGAAGGGCTCCTTAAAGTCCTCCCAAGTAAGTCCTTCAGCGGTGAGTCTCGGCTCTGTACAATACTATGTCAGTACGATATCAAACATCTGACTGCCAGCAGCCTCTATCCGAAGAATCTCTGGGATCTGTGATAAGCGCAAGTTCCTCTCTATGTCCTCTAACCATTCATCAGCATAGAGTATTCCTTCTGTGCCTTTGAACTCTCGAGGCATCATCCTCTTAAAGTCCACTATAGTACCGGGCCTCTGTTATTGCTGGCCAGGATGCTGCGGTGGTCGTGCTGCTCTCTCCACAGCCTGGAGAGCCACCTGATGAGCATTCTTCATGCTCTCTCTCATCAGTTCTGTCTGCGCCTGGTGTGCTTCTGCTTGCACCCTCTGGGCTTCAGCTTGAACACGCTGAGCTTCTGCTGTTACTCTCTAGGCCTCTAGCATGCCCTGCATCAGTGTGAACATCTGTGCCCCGTTAGTGGGCACTCCTCCGGGAATCAGTGTTGGTGGTGGTGGAAGGTTGTCTGTCATAGCCGGGGCAATCCTCTGAATAGGTGGAGGAGGAATCCCGTTAGCTGTAGATACTCCCACACGAACAGGAGATGTAGGAGGAACTCCAGGTGTCTGTTAGTCAGGTTGAGAGGTGACAGACCTCTCTGAATCTGCTGCTCCTACTCTCATGGATCTAGTATTCGGCGGCATCCTGAATACAGATCAAAAGAATCAATTTAAGGTGATAGATACGACATTATCAAGGAAGGTCAGTAAAATTCTAAGGAAGCAATCAATTAGAATAGCATTGTGAATATCAGAATCTCCTAGTGTGATTGAGCATACTCTCATCCTAGATCCTATGTCCTATATACTATTGCAGGCTCGCAGCAGTACAATTAAGTTGTCCCACTACCACGATATCGCACAAATAGCAAAGTTTGACCTGCATGGGCCACCACTAAAAATTTGTCACGACCTGCACCCGGTAGAGGGGCACGAGAGCGTGGGTACGTCCAGCCTATGCCACAGCATCGGCGGTAGAACGCTGTCTAGGTCACAGTAATACTATCTAACTAAACACCTGTCAATGATATCCATCTCCATAAGGAGGGCAATATACATCTCATAAAGTAAACTCAATCACAATAACTATAAAGTAAAATGCGATAAAAGATAAGAGGAAATGACATAGTTAAACACCATGTCTCAAACATAAAGATAATTACAGTCTAGCTGTCCAACACAAAGTCTCCACAAGTCTCAAATTAAACTTGACATAAGTATAAAAATAAACTGAAATAAACCTCAATAAGTCTCAAAGCATAAATAAATACTATCTAGATAGCTGTAGGTAATGTCTCATCTAAAGGCATAGTCTCCTCTAGGATCTCTGGTGCGTAGTCTGCGTCTATACCTGGTCCATAGTGTATGGTACAGAACTCTTCAAGATTCTCTGGAAAAAATATCCAGTCAGGATTGGAACGAAATACACCTCTAACAGCAGTTCCACATATATTGACAAAAACTATAATACAGTGTAAAGAAATACAAGACAGATAGGAAATACTGGCAATAAGAATACTAGAATAATGGAAATGCTGGAAAAAGAAATACTGGAACATCATCATCAATATACATTTAGCAATGATTAGAACTATAAGTACACGCAAGAACAATGAACTGGTATATAAGTGTGTACAAGAACAATAACTAGAACATGTGGAGATGCTAGATCAATATACTAGAGATAAATGTCAAGAACCATCTAACTAAGTGTGTGAAATATCAGTATATCATGTGATCGGCTTGGGACTATATGACTCATTACAATGATTAGCAATCATCCCTAACAGGTCAGGATAACCACATGTAATAGCGATGAGGCATGTAATGGTAAGGCTGCACCGACGTGAGGTGTGGGTGAGCTATGAAGCATATAAAGTTGGGTATGATCACATAAGCTACTAATATTTCCCTATTTTTCTCCAGTTAGCACGATGGATTCCAATCACGACTCCTCGTGACAGGTCTCAATGATGCCAACTCGTGTAAACAATAGTGTCAGAGTTATGTACGCTATACAACAAGAATTATAGAGATAATGAACATAATGGAAACTGTCAGAGAATGTACTCGCCTGTGGTCCTTAGCTGGCAATACCAATATCAGGGTTCCAAGGTATTGTCTGAATGATCCAACAGTCCTATAGATATATCATAAACATAATATTGTATCAGACATTACAATAATACACAATCAACACCATGATCTTAGGGACTACGCTAGGGTGGTCACGTCTGTCGTTGCTGTGCATAACAGACAATCAATTGTACGGTCTTGCCAGTACGTTGATGTACATATGGTAGTCTTTTAACATGCTACAGGGTCACCGGTCAAAATAGCTATGGGTATCCGTAATTCGTTAGGGTCACCTAGTTCACGAGCATATAATGCCTATTACTGTTTATCATAAGCATCAACACTACTAATTATAATTTAATAGATATGTGTATTTAGCTACTAATAGAGTTTACATTATACATGTTTATGTGCGTATACTTATACATACTAAACAATTATACTATGTACATATATATTATCAAAACTTATACCATGTGTACAATTATTAAATATACATACTAGGATACTTATAATACATATATGTACGTTCATATAGATATTATTTGAGAGCATATAATATCTATATACCTATACGTATGCAACTACGTACATCCATGTATATACTGATACATAGTATACTAATGCTTAACATACGTACATGCATACTCAAACGAGATTAGGTTCACGTCAAACCTGCGCGCGTGGACGGGGTGGAGATGACGAGGCGGGGTTGATCGTCGTGCACGGGGGTACACAGTCGGACTGGGCAGCGGGACCGCTGTTCAGGCGCTCCGGTGAGTCGGGATAGGCGGGCTCTGGCTTCAGCAGCGGTGCGGACGTTCAGCTCCGGCGCGGGGTCAAGCTCCAAGCGTCGGTGGTAGAGCAGTTGGGTCGAGTCGCTGCTGCTCCGGTTGACAGCAACGGCGCTCGACGGTCGAGAAGTTGGGTCCGGTCTAGCCCGCAGGGATGAGTCGAGGCGAATGAGCGGGCTGCTCCGGTCGGCGCTCTACGGGTTGGACAGGAAACAACGACGGGATGGTCTCAGGTACAACTCCGGCGAGTCTCTGGTCAGGCGGCGGCGGGAACCGAGAGGTGATGAACAGTGATGGGATGGGGATCGACTGAGTTAGGGTTGATGGGTTTAAGGAAAAAGAAAAGGGAAAAGGAATATATATATATATATATATATATATATATATATATATATATATATATATATATATATATATATATATTGGTGTTAGGTTTGACCTAGAATATATTGACTTTGGTCAACACTAGGAAAAAGGCCTTGGCTTGCTATGGAGATATTTCAATGGGTTAGGGTTCGAATGGGTTTAATGAAATTACGAGAATTGTATCAGTTTTCGGGTTTGGAGCTATGGTTTCAAGGGGTTGATGTTAAATTACACACTCCCAAAGATTATGAAAAAATATACATGAAAGAGAACAATGGGTTTATTTGCGTATTGTGTCCAAGGAGGTGGACACCTTAGTACACTTTGGCATAAAAGTGCCAAACAATTAGAAAATTGTACAAAATAGATTTATTGTTTAATTAATCAAATAAATGCAAGGGGTATTCTATAATCAATTAGAAGTACAAGGGACTGAATTAAAGTGGAACACAAGCATAAATTAACGGTCTGACATGCTTAGGACAAGGGTGTGATACTGTTGGAAGTCAGTGGCTAGCGTAGCGTTCTAATTTTTGAAAGCAACAGTAAAATACAACAATCAAATAAAGTCATAGTTATTAAAATATAATTAATTATCCTGTAATTATTTACATTTTAATTACGGAAGGACGAGAATACCCTTAACCCAAAAAGTGAGGGTGACACCTTATATGTTGTTCTTCCTACCCCATGCTCTAAGCATGTCATATCCATGACACGATGATACCTCTAAATAACTGCCAGGTCTTCTAGCATGCAATTTCTATCAGCACTTATCCCTATCCGTCGCACGTCCTATACGTACCAGTGGCCAGTCGAATACGCAAGTTTGTGTCCTACATGAGACTCACACTCGTGTAATAACAGTGTCATGGCCAATGAAACATAAGAATGCCTCATGATAATGGGGTGGTCTCATAAACTAGGTAATCATGCATATATATAAATAAAAACAGAATACGACGCCACCGTCGTTGCACCCAAGTTATTCTTGGATGCACAGTTTATATAGCGGTTAAAATATATGAACTAAATAAATAGGAATAAAGATACATGCATCATATAAAATATAAATCACAGTACAATGGCAAGGTTTACTTGCCTGGCAAGCAATCTGTATAGTGTAAGCGTCCATATGTCAAGTACACAAGATTAAAAACTAAGGACTCCTAATGAACGTCTTCGGATGCTGAAATAAACATTATCAATGTTCCCGAAATTAGCAAGACAGCTAGAAAACACTACCCTTTCGTCCAATTTGGACACAGGGGCAAAACAGTAATTTTGGGTCAAAGCGGGGTCCACATGTGGCCCACTTTGCACCAAAAGCTTGCCAGGGATAAAGGTCTCTAAATAGGACAAGTTATAGGTCAAATAAATTTTAAATGTCAATACGAACTCAACGGTATGTCCAATTTTGGATTCCGGTAAGCCGAACACAAATTCGCCCTTAAAGTCAACCGTGGGGCACACAAATAGGTGGCATGGTCAACTGTCTCCGAATTGCGTGAAACTTGGGTCACAGGACCAGTGTGATACCAAAAATCCAATGGCAAAAGTTTTGCCGTATTCCGACGAGCGTACACTAAATGGTGCGATATTTTACAAAAGTTGCGATACAGGGACTTTTCACGGATACGGGTTGATTCCGACGCGCACAAACGTCCAAATTAGTTTTTGCAAAAGCTCACACGTCAGACATACCATACACGCCGTTCGGTACAATTGGTATACCATGGGGTTGTCCCGTTTGGCGGTGTGCGCTCCGTATCGTAATTCTAAAGTTTTGAAAAATAAGTTTTTCATAATTTTTAACCCAGTTTATTTCTAAATTTAACCCAAAATAAAATAATTTAATTTACAGGAGATGATCTCGGTTATATGGCCTTCATATAGCAAATAGTATAATTAAGTTTGGATGTCTGTGGAGGAAGATATCAATCCTTAAACATAGGTGGTCGCAACAGTTTTTTGTAGTTCAAATATGTGGTTTTCCTTCAACTTAGCCTCAATTATTACCTAGTGTTAAGTATTGTTTGATGGAAACTAATTTACAGAGTTGGAAGGGGGATAGGTCGTGAACATACCAGTGAAGGCGGTTCAGAAATCGGTCTCAAGATGGAACGAAAAACTTTGCTTGAAGTAGGGTACGTCATTGTAGTTTCTGCGCGGACTGCTTACGCGGTTACCTGGACTCGGGGGTGGCCGACGGTGCTCCGATGGTTGCGTGGTGCTCCGACGGTCGTCGAGGTCGGCACTGGGTCATAGGGGAGTGGGCGATAGGTTTAGGGTTAGGGTTTATAACTCGATATATCTATATATATAAGGGGGAGAGGTGAGGGTTTACAGCTGGGCCGTACTGGTCTAGGGCTTCCTGCACGGAAGAAAAGCTGATGGTAGCTGTAACACCCTGTTCTGCTCAAGCGGACTGTCGATTCAAACGGCAAAAGTGCAATATCCCGACCCGCTTTGCTCAGGCGAGAATACTCGTTTGAGGCAAGGAAATCCAGACTTGTGCTACAAAAAGCCGGCTTAGGCTTTCAGAGGCTCGCTTGACGTATCGCTCAACTGAGGCGAATCATCGATAAGGTGGGTGGCTACGGTAAACTTATATTTGCTTAGCCAGCACACATAAAATCTGGAATGATACATGCTAGTCGCTAGGTGAATCACCCCCTGCATGCTAATAAGAATTCAACGCACCTAGCTAATAGAATAATCTCAACTTGTATTTGCTTGTGCTAGAACATGAAAATTGAAATACTGCTTATATTCAGACCCTCGCATGCTAAGTTCTCTTACTGTTTCATTACTCGGCTTACCTTCGGGTCCGAGCCAACATGTTTACCTATGTTCCTTAGAAACATATGCTTGCCTGCTTATAAATGTCTAACGTTATTGTATTGTGCAAGCATTGAGTTAGCCAGGAGACTATCAAATAGCTCTTCTGTGCAATTGAACCTGCAAGTATCCGGAACCGTTAGGTCACCCATGGAAAATCCCTGAACTAGGGGAATGCATCAAGCAAGAATAAATATTGAACGAGAATCACACTTGAATGATAATCATGCCAAGTATGCATCTGAACGAGGAGCGTGTCATGTATAGAATGAATCCCAGCTCGTGAAGCAATATGCTCGTTCAGAATAAGATTAAGATTCATGATTATCATGTCAAGCTATGGAAAAAGGATAGACCCAGACCTGCATGTCGCGGACAGCTTGTGTGCACAAGGTAATGATTGTTTGAGTTCCGCGGACGGTCGCCGGGGCACTGGGCCGATCCAATCCGGATGGAACGTATGTATAGTCGTATGTTACCCGACAAAGTGTTATGCAGCAGGGCTCGCCACCCGCGTTGCACATCATTTTGCCTTGAGACTATAAACTGTCCATAATGGCTATGCCAGCGACTCATGTTCATATAGATAAGTCATCCTTGCCTAGCGGCTATTTGCGTGCGAGTCATTGCATCGCATCAAAGAACAACTGAACACCTGAACGATCTTGATATAACGACTTTCGTGTTGCATATGCTATCGCCTGGATTTTTATTATGAATGCTTGTGCTTGAATTAATAATATTTCCCTTGGACAGGGAAGGTCAAAGGGTAAGTTGGTAAGTCTCGTCGTGTTTTCTCTCATGTCGTACGGCACACTGCCACACGAGTTAGGCTATTCAAATCTTGCATGAAACTGATCCTAAGGCAACTAGAAAGACAACTTAATAGTTGGTGCACGAAACCTGTATTACGTGATTGGATTTGTCGAGCGGGCGAGTAGCCTCCCCACCAGTGCATTCAATGTATTGATAATCCACCAGGTTGTATGCAGGGTGTGGGAGAACCTCGTTCGGTGCGGATGCCTCATTCGTGCGTGCTAAGGCCAGGAGTCCCCTCTGAAGCCTTGGAGCGCTGTGTCCGCAACAGAAGCACATATAGAAGACATAATGTTGGAGCATAGCCTGAACATCGCCTGTATAAATTATTTCACAATTGTAGCCACTTGGCATGCTTTTACTGTTTTCAGAGAGAGAGGCTTGAGCGACTTGTAATCTCGGCCAAGCGCCGCCTGTAACACTTGGTTATATCAATAAAAGAGTTGCTTTGCTTCTACTTGTGTTATTCAATGCTTCCGCTATTGTCGACTCAGTGAACTTGTTACCAAATCGCCTATGAGTTTATGACTCTGCTGCACTCGGACAATCTGTGCGACTTTGTGGCTTAGAACTCTTACCGTCAGCCAATGAACCACGGCCTTGTACGGGCGTGGCTCATGCTCGTGCGGCATCACTTTGTGGCTTAGAACTCTGCGGGAGCGCTGGCACGGTGATTCTCGCCTAGCGGGAATGGCTGATTTAGCCTGCGGGAGATCGGGGCGTGACAATAGCGTAGGATTTAGTTGTGGGTTTGGGGTTAGTGGTTAGGGGTTGAGGGTTTATGATTAGTTTTTAGTTTCTTTTAAGGTTTTATTATTTGTTTCCTTTTTTTTCCTTTTCTTTTATTTATACCATTTATATATATATATATATATATATATATATATATATATATATATATATATATATATATATATATGGTAATAAAATTCTAAAAGAATATATTAGTACATAAAAATAAGCTTTCACCCTTCTACAAAGATTTCCTACATAAAATAAAATAAGATAAAATAATAATTTTTGTCCATAAATTTCTAGATGAATATTTACCTATTAATTAGAATTCAATAAATTTTATTTTCTAATTGGCTAAAAGATACTATAAATAAATTAAATAAATAATTAAATAATTATAATATTTAAAATTATAGGACTTTACACAAGTCTACTTTAGACGTAGTACTTTTTCAAAAATTTGCCGTTGATAGGCATCATGAGTAAGTCGCCATTGAGTTTCGCTTACCGGTAGGCGCCGTTGGAACATACTGATTCTACGACGAACGGGCCTTCCTATTTGGGTTGGAATTTGTCGGCCATTTTTTGGGTCATGACCATCGGTCTTCTCACGGTCAGGACTGGGTCTCCCACCTGGAAGGTTCTCTCCTTGACCCATTTGTTGAAGGCTACCGAGAATGCGCATGGTATAGATCAATGTGCTTTTAAGCTAAGAGATGTTTCTCGTCGAGTGCTTCCAACTCTTGTAGTCGTTGGCGATAGTTTTCTTCCACGGTTAGATGATTGGATAAAGATACTCAGAGTGAAGATATTTGGATCTCGAGGAGGAGGACCGCTTCGCTTTCGTACACGAAAGAGAATGATGTACTTCCTATAGCTGTCCGGATCGTTGTATGGTAGGCCCAGAGATATTAGTCCAGCTTCTCATTTTAGTCGCTCTTATTAGATAACACAAACTTCTTGAGGAGCTTGATGATGGTCTTGTTGAAGGCTTATGCCAGACCATTTATTGTTGGGTTGTAGGTGGTTGACGCTACATTTTGAACTCGATTTTTGTTACAAAATTGGTAGAACGCGTGACTTACAAACTGTGGATCATTGTCTTGGAAAATCTTTCATGGCAAGCCGAAGCGGTATATAATATGATGCTTGACAAAGCTAATCACGTTCAATGTTTATACTTCAACGAGAGGAACATCTTCTGCCCATTTGGAGAAGTAGTCGGTTATAGCCAGGATGAACCGATGCCCTTTAGAAGATGGTGGACTAATCGGTCTGATAATGTCCATCCCCCCACGCTTCAAATGGCGAGGATACAACAGTCGGGTGTAGGAACTCCTAGGGTTGGTGGATGAAGTCTGCATAGATTTGGCACGCTTGGCACTTCCTTGCGTAGTCGACGACATCCGCTACCATTCTTGGCCAATAGTAACCCATTCTACGGAGGAGGTCCTGTAGCATGGGCCCTGCTGATTGGCACCGCATATTCCATCGTGGGCCTCCCGAAGTTACTGTTTGGCTTCTGCATTCGATAGGCATCGTAACGGAAGACCGTCGTATGAGCGACGATAAAATATTTTTGTAACCGTATCGTAATAGAACCAGAGGGAACATCTTCTAATATAAGTGGCTTCCTTTGGGTTTTCGGGGAGAATTTCATAGACCGCGTAGTCGATGAATGGAAGCCTCCACTTCTGGACGTCAGTGTGTACTTCCGTCGCTTAGCTCAGACACAGGCAGAGGTTATTATTTGGGCAGACCAGCTCTCGACCGATCACTGTGATTACCTGATGGGTATTTTCTAGAACTGCCAAGGAGGCAGCGAGGTCGGCCAAGGCATTCGCCTTGACGTTCTGTAGCCGAGGGACGTGCTTAATGAAGAATCCCTCGAAGGTTGAGATGATGCCAAGCGCATCTTGGTAGTAAGGAATTAGGTCTTCGTGTCGGACTTCGTACTATCCCCGGACCTGACTGACTATTAATTTGGAGTCGCAGTAGGCCCCCAGATACTCCATTTTTACTTGTTTGGCGAGTTGGAGCCTAAAGACCAAGGCATTGTACTCTGCCACAATGTTGGAGTAAGGGTTTGTGAAAGAGTAGGCCCAGTTGGTGACCAGACCGTATGGGAAGATTAGCACTATCTTGACCCCCACAATAATATCGCCTTTAGGCCCAGTTCTTGAAGCACCGTTGAAGAACATTCGCCAAATAACCTCGCATAAGTTACATTTGAGTCTGCCACTTCGTCTGGAATCTTGTAGTAGAGTTTTGAGATTTCTGGCGTCGGATGTGCTGCCAGGAAGTCGGATAGTGCTTGACCCTTGACGGCTTTCTGCGAGATAAACACTATATCGTATGGAGACAGTAGTATCGCTCAGGTAGCTAGGCAAAAACTGAGCGCCCCCGGTTTGGTCATGAGAACTCTGAGAGGATTGACAAATGAGATCACATGAATAGTCTGTCCAGTCATGTAATATCAAGTCTTCTGGACAGCAAATACTAGAGCAAGGCATTCTTCTCGATAGGGGTGTACCTATGCTCCGCGCCAACCATTATCCGGATGAGATAATAGATAGCCTGCTCGTGGCCTTCATGACTATTCTGGGCTAATAGATCACCGAGGGAGTGATCCATCGCGCGTACATAAAGCAGAAAATGCTTCCCCATGACCCGGACTACCAGCACTAGATGGTTTGATAGGTATTCCTTGATGTCGTCGAACGTGCATTGATATTTTTTATTCCAAACAAAGGAGACACCTTTCTTCATGAGCTGGGTGAATGGCCAACAATGCCTAGAGAGGCTTGATTTGAACCTCCTGATGTATGATAGCCTCCCTTGAAGGTCACGGAGTTCCCGGAGGTTCCTTGGCGGGTTTATCTCAAGGATTGCTTTAGTTTTGTCGGGGTCTATATGAATACCCTGAGAAGTGATGATAAAACCCCAAAATTTGCCGCTGGAGACTCCCAGGAAGGATTTTGTAGGGTTCATCTTGAGCCGGTGGGTACGTATGAGGTCGAACACAGTCTTCAAGTTCCCGAGGTGATCACCTTTCTAGTGACTTTTGACGACGATGTCATCGATGTAACACTCGACCGTTTGGCATTGATACTTCCTGAAGATGGTGCTCATAGCTCACTGGTATGTAGCACCTGCGTTCTTTAAACCGAAGGACATGACTGTGTAGCAGTACACCTTATCGGCGTTCGAAATAATGTATGCTTCTGATCTTCAGGGGACATCTTGATCTGATTTTAGCCTGAGAATCCGTCCATAAAGAACATGCGCTCGAATCGCAAGTGTTGTCGATTATTTGTCTGTGATATAAAGAGGGAATTCTTCTTTGGGGTAGGCCGCATTTAGATTATGGAAGTCAATGCAGATCTGGATCTTTTTGTTCTTTTTGATGATGAGCACGATGTTGGCTACCCAGTCTGGGTGTTGTTCTTCGCGGACGAAACCACTATATATCAGTTTGTTGACTTCAGCTTCGATGGCGTTCATAATGTTCGGCCGAAACCACCATTGCTGTTGCTTGACAGGCTTAGCATTAGGCAAGATGTTGAGCTTGTGGATAGTGATTTGGGGGTCCAATCCTGATATGTCTTCGTAGCTCCAGGAAAAGACATCAATGTATTCTCTGACGAGCTGTAGAAGGGATTCTCGATCCTCATCAGTCAGACTTTTACTGATTAAGATCGGTTTGGGAGAGGATTCGTCGTCTAGATTGACGTATACTACTTCATCCTCGGTAGGAGGCTCTCCTTGTTTGAACCGCATCTCCCATTGTACGTCTAGGCGTTGGGCCCACAGTTCTACTTTAAAGAGTTCCGATAGATTATCATCGTTTTCCTCAAGGTCAGTTGACACCATGTTGGCAGATAAAGTTTGCTTGAGCATTTCCCCGATACTGAAGTCGAAGTCCCAAGCGAAAGATTGCGAAGAGTGAGAGTTTACCTCATCTCCTTCATCTGAACCCTCGGGGGTTGTGGATGGCGTTACATACCCCAAGCCATTCTTGGTCTTATAGTAGTAGTCATCGAATTTGCCTGCAGGAGCGGGTAGACGCAGAGGCAACCTTCGTCCTTTACCGTAGTTTAAGCCCTTAGTGGCTTTCAGATCGTACCCCATCTTCTGGATAAGGTGCTTGGCTTGCGAGCTATACCGGTTGAGTGCTATTTTGTCGGTATCAGATTCTGGATCCAGTTCTTCTTGTACGAAGGATCGGGGGCATTCTACTCTGCTGAAGATGATGAGTTTGTCTCCCCTATTTCTTGTCAGAACTAGGAAGTATAAGTTTTGGCTGGGGAGAACCCGGTTTACAGCACGGGTGGTTGTCACCTGTGTCTGTAGGTGCAGGCCCAAACTATGCTCCATGGAGTAAATTTTGTTTATTTGTAAAACTTCAGAGTAGTTCAAAGGTAGCCCTTTAATCATAAAGTAAGGTATCTTTCTTCAGGAATTATATCATCGATGGAAGGGACGTCTGCGTGAGCAGCTACGTACTCATCTAGCTCGTCATTCCCGTGATCTAACCCCGGTACAAGCGGTAACTTGGGAGGTTTTCTGCGCAGCTCTACTACCAGAGGTTCATCCACGGTAAGAGGTAACGGAGCATCCCTCGATAGTCAACTCGGCCTATGAAGGCGAACGACCAGCGGTTTTGGTATCGTGGATGGTGTTGAATATTATTTTGGTGATGGACTTGGCGTATGAAGGCGAACGACAAGAGGTTCGAGTGCCTTCCTGTGCATTTTTACAACGAGGGAAGAGGTTACGTCAAGAGCGCGTGCTTTTAGATGTACTCCCAAAGGTTCATCTGAGGCTGTCCCGGCCTCTGCTGTTTGTGGTGGAAAACGAAAGAATGAAAATGTATTCAAGACGGGATTTATACGAAACCCGTGTTCTTTGGTTTACAAACAAACTTGTATAATTTGATCCTATACGAAGATGTGGGAGTATAATTTATTTAATCTGGATAAATATTGCTATAGGTGTCTGATCTGCAGTCGATCACTTTAGCCCTTGGACCACACAATGATGAAGAAGTGTCGTAGAAGACAGGAAGCAGCTTCGAAGGTTGCAGAAGAGGGTGGATGCACGATGCCAAAGTCGTCGATCCCTACTCTTTGCCTGAGCTCCGGATTCTTCTCTCTCTCTCTCTCTCTCTCTCTCTCGACCTCTAGTTCGATCTTTCTTGGAAGTTTGACCTTGTTCGATCCTTCTTTCAAAGTTTTGACCCGTGGTTCGATCTCTTTGGAGGTTTTTAGACCAATTCCTTCGACCTTTTCCTCTGTTGATAGAGGTCTCTATTTATAGAGTTTTGGTGACAGTGACCACTCCATCGGTGTAAAAATCGAGGAGTGGAAAGTACAGCACCCTTTTACACAATGCTTAAAATAACCAATGCCTGCGTATAGATGATCCTTTGAATGAGCGTGTGACGCGGGTCCAACTAAGGGACAAAACGCGTATAATCGCTACAAAGATCACGGCGTAGAAGCCACGTAGGTAGGTATCCCTTGTGTAGAAGAGGTGGGCATAGAAGCCAATGTCTGTCACCATGGCATAGAAGCCAAGCAGGCATAGAAGCCGAATAGGCGTAGAAGCCGAGCGGTCATAGAGGCCGAGTGGGCATAGAAGCCGAGTGGTCATAGAGGCCGAGTGGGTGTAGAAGCCGAATGGGCGTAGAAGCCGAGTGAGCACAAGAGCTGAATGGGCGTAGAAGCCACTGCGTACCGTGCCAGAGTGCTGATGTGGACGTCTTAGCCGGAATTACGGCTTTTAAAGATATAATCAAATCTCTTGCATTAAATGCAGAGATTTGCCACCATCCTGTGCATTAAATACATAGGCATATTTTTGAAGGTCTGCAGCCCTTCTGTGCATCAGTCGCAGAGACGTGCCTCGAGAAACTGTCATCACTCTGTGCATTAAACGTAGAGACGTACCTCGAGCAACTGTCATCGCTCTGTGCATTTGGACGTAGAGACGTGCCTCGAGCCCCGTACGGAGTACAGCTTTTGATGTGGCAGGCGATTTGTCTACTGCAGAGCGTAAACAGCTCATGTCTGCCTGTGTAAAACAAGGCAGCGTATCCCTTCGTGTACGTAAAAGCAGTTTACGCAAAAGAGATGGCGGTAAATGACAGCCTGGGTCGCAGTGCTGTGCCATCATTATAGCCGTCGTCTGGGTAGTCGAGCAGTATCCCTTTGTCAGAAGTTCAGACGTCAGGTTCATTGCAGGATCTGACAGGTTCATTGCAGGATCTGACAGGTTTACTTCGGAGAATACAAAGCGTCTCTCGTACACTTCAATGCTGCATTGAAAGAGGATGGGTTTTACGCCCAGGAGTTGATGAAGCACCCTGTTTATGCTGAAGCGGCTTGGACGTACTGCCTTACGCGGATGGTCCGTTGAGCTTATATTTCATGCTGTGTTTTAGCAGAAAAAGCTCTGTTGCACGCTTGATGGCTCTTAAGGCCTCTGTTTTACACTGTTCTGCATCAATATGCTGCCTATAGCCATCCGGCATCTTTTTCATGCTTCTACAAGACCCCCTTCAAAGCTTTCAAATTTTTCGGAATTTGGAACGCTTTGAATGAAGCATGAACCGCTCCTCGTAACTCGAAACGTTTCTAAATGGAGCGTTTGAAACGGTCAATGCTGACTTTATGGCAGATTTATTGGGGACCGGTGTTACCTCTTTCGTCTATAAAAAGGCTGAGGGTTTAACCTGTTCTCCCCACATTTCTATCACCACGCAGAGATGATCGCCGGAGTTCGTCGGGTCGACCTGAGGAAGAAGGAGATCATGTTCTTCCAGCATGTAAGGAGCCAAAAAAGACGGCATCTCCGAGCAAGTGTCCACTGCAATGATAGATCATGGAAGGATATCTTAGTCTCCCTTGCTCGGGATAATCAGCAACTTTATATGGCGGTTCTTCCAGGAGACGAGAAGGATCGTATTAGACCACACAGCTTGCAAGCTGTATATTTTCTCCTGAGACTTCCGCGGACGAGATTAGACAAACTGTAACCGTCGTCCTCGATCGAGTTGGGTTAAAGAAGCCTCAACTGGATCTGACATGGCGTGTGGAGGATGGGACCTGAAGAAGTTCAGGTAAGCCCAGTGCTGTATCCTCCCGCCAGCAATCATCTTCTTGTTCATGACTGTGGAAGTCGATGAACCGTCATGGAAGAAGAGGAAGACCTTCACCGATGCGAGAACCTGTCAGAACAGATCCTGGGGGTGGCCTTCCGATGATGACGAGGAAATCCTTCGTAGACGGGATTTCCCTCATATGTATTCACGCAAAATAAAGAAAACCCTTGTAGACTGGATTTCCCTAATATGTAATCGTGATTTTCTTTTAATAAAGTCGTCTTCTTCTGTGCATATGATTGTCTTGCCATACGTTGCTGTGAAGTCTGAATATGTGTAGCTTTGACACGTCTGATTCTTTACGTCGATTCTGATAGAAAGAGTATTTAGGCCCTGTCCTGTCTTTTACGCATAACTAGTGATGAGCAGGAAGCCGCTTTAGCATTCGAGTGTTCGAACTATTCTGTTGTCAGGAATGAGGAACCGCGTAGAATTCTGAACTGTTGTTTTCACTTCCGTGTAAACAAAATTCTTGTTTCGGACTTCATCTTCAAGAATGACTTCTCGAAAATCCCTTGGAACAGGGTCGAGGAATGGCTGTCAAACTGAGTTGCCATCTTGATAGATGAAATATTCGGACTGGAGTCTGGATGAACCTCCAATTGACCCGAGAAGAGTAATTTCTCAATGTTTGAACTCTGTATGTTTCGGGTACTTGGGATATTTTGAGGTCAAGAAGGAGTATCTTCTGTGTGAACTCCTGTAATCGACCGCCTTGAGAACTGTTCGGATATACGGAAAGTCAGAGATCCGTAGTGTAGATGAGCTGAAAATCCTGAGTTCGTAGCCTATTGAGCGTAGAAAGCCACCGAGCGTGAAATCATAGATTTGTAGCTTCTGAACGTGAAGTCGTAGGTTTGTAGCCTCTCGAGCATAAAATCTACCGAGCACAAAGGCATCCGGGCGTAAAACCATAGACTGATAGCTTGCGAGCCTAAAACCGTAGATCTGTAGCTGTCGAGCGTAGAAAGCTTCTTAGCGTAGAACTGTAGATTTGTAGCCTGTGAAAAAGAAATCTTTCGAGCGTAAGGTTGTGGATCTGTTGCCTCCAAGCGTAAACTAAATGCCACCGAGCGTGAGATCATCGATTTGGTATCTGTTGAGCGTAAAGTCGTAGGTTTGTAGCCTCTCGAGCATAAAAGCTACCGAGCACAAAGGCATCCGGGCGTAAAACCATAGGCTTATAGCTTGCGAGCGTAAAACCGTCGATCTGTTGCTGTCGAGCGTAGAAAGTTCCTTAGCGTAGGAACCGCTGACCTGCTTTTTGCATGAAAATCTTTTCGAATTTGCTGACTGTCCGCCTTTCGAGAGTAGTGGGCTGACGTAGTACCCAATCATAACCAAATATTAATTGTGAGATTTGGTTGGGGTTTCGAGGAGTCCGTCCGAGGATTCGAGGAGTCGACCCGAACTCTATATATATCCCAAGCTTTTGAGAGAAAAACTTTTCATCCGTCTTCTGCGAAAGAGAGCCTTCGACTGTTTGAGTTTTTCCCCTCGTTCTTTCTCCGAGCACTCCGAGTTTTCAGAAATGGCGCCGAAACAAATCCCCTCCAATAAGGGAAAGAGTATAGGTTCTTCTTCTCGTTCTTCTGCCCCAGCGAGAGAGTCTTCGGTTGGGCAAGGTGAACTTTCTTCTGAGCGAAGTATCCCGCCGACGAGCAGCGCACCCGGCCTTAGAGGTAGAGCCTTTGGGATGACAAAGAACGACAAAAAATCCTTCGCACACGTTGAACGTGACCGCGCTAGGTCGTATTATGTGCTGATAGCCTCTTTGAGGAAGATGACGCACGGAGACGTTTTCATCTTTTACGCCCACATTTCTAATGTGCCAGCGTAAAAACTCCATATTTTTGCAGTTTTGAGCGTAAAAGCTCTGACTGCTGAAAACTTGGTGTATACTATAAAATTTTAGCTTTTACGCTTGTGGATGGGACCTCCGGCGTAAAAATGACCCAATTTGTACAGTCTTGGCGTAAAGCATAGACTGTCGTTTCTTGGTTTTTTATGTTGCAAGATTTGTAATGACATGTTTTTCTTGCACATTTGCAGTTAACTTGCATGAGTCTCCACTGGCCGAGGTGATGGGTTCCGCTGCCGGGATGCTGCACTCAAACTATCTGGAGGATCTGTCCCACGTGACATTTCCTATCTCCGGACCCCAGTATCCTGAAGGAAGGGAGATCTTGATATTGGCTCAGGGCGAGCGGACGTTGCTGAATATGATTAACGGAGAGCCCCTGACGTACATAGACGGGGACCAGTACATCAAGCCGGCTTTTCTTTTTGGGGACATGATTGACAAACAGTCCCAGACGAAGCCCAAGAGAGAACCCTGGGTTTTCCCCGCCGAGAGTGTGGTCTTGTATCTGCCCACGATGCCGAGAGATTATCCCATCTCGGCTTTCTCCCATGCTACACATCCCAGGAGGATGTCGTGGACGCTGACTCCCGATCTTCACGGCAAGCCGGGGAAGATCTTTCATTTGAAAGGAGCTGACCAGGGGTCGTTTATCAGCCGTCCTTCCGGCGTTGTGACGGTGTTCAGGGGACTGTGCCCGGGCAGCGTCCCGAGTGAAGACAGTTCAGTGATCCAGCCGGTCCAATTGCCAACTTTCTGCAACGACTTCATAGGGCGAGGGGGGTATACCCCAAGGAGAATCCTCGGTGCAATGGGTGGATCACCCCAACAAACCTTCGATGAGCTTGCCTAGTTGACTGGGCCTTGAAGCATTTTTGGAGAGAGCTGGAGGTCATTGGACTGTATGCTGCTGTGAGTGCGATGAGTGTTGGGTTGCCTCCCAACCCTAACCTATTTTTGGCAATGATGGAGCGATACATTTCGCTCACCGGGACCTTCACCACTCCACTGGGGGAGTTGGGGTTGGTCCTCCATGAGATGGCAGTGATCTCGAGGCTGCCGATGGGGGATACCCCATATGAAGAGTATGTTCCCACCAACCGGGAGTTGGAGGACTCGAACCCTTGGGCGGTAGAAGTATATCAGGAGCTGATGTGCCACTACTTCGCGTGCACTATTTTTTATGATGAGCCTTCTGATTTGGCTCACACCACTAAGTGGACGTCCTACCTCTTCTTCCACTGGGCCAGGGCCGCCAAGTCGGAGAAAGTCTCGGGGGGCAAGAATGAGCCTGTGAACTGTTTGGGCATGCTCAGTGCCCAGGTCGTCGAGGATCTTATGGAGGATGCTAAGGCTCCATATCAGATTCTCAATGACGGGGTAGGAAAGAATCCTGAAGGCACTAAGGCCTACAGTTACTTGAGACGCTGTCGCAGGCCTCTGTCTAAGGAAGCCCGGCTGGCTGGTTTTCTCTCCATATGGCTGCGTCGAGTAGTGGTGCCCGGCATCGCGTCTGCGGACCGCATTCACCGGAATATCCTGTGGCCTGCCGTGCATCTGGTGTTCGGGGCAAGACTGGGCTTGCTCCCTGCCATGGTGTACCGTATACAGGCTGGCCTGAGAGCCATGACTGATGGACTACTCGTCGATAAAGCTCGGCGTGATAGCTTTTCCCGGGTAGAGTTACCATACCTGTACTTGATGGGATGGTTAATTCTCCACAACCCCCGGGTGATGTCTCCCGGCCCTGGTAGTAGCACGGGTGGTAGTTTCTTGCTGAACTACAAGGACTCTCCCTGGAATGTGAACACAGTTTTAGACTGTCGGCTGGTGCTGAGCCTCAGTCACGGCTGGAAGCTCCTCTGTACTGTCCCCTCTTTACATCGCAATCAATTTGGGATTAGGTTTGAGGATTTAGGTGGAGAGAAGACCAATCTTTCTCCAGAAGCTTTTAATTGGTTGGTCTGCATCAGACCCTCCCATTTGCTGTACAAAAGCGAAGATCATTGCTTCTTCGAGCCCTACTTGCCCAGTCGGTTCGCCAGGCAGTTTGGGTACGATCAGCTGCACGTGGGCAATGCCGTCACCAGCTTCAGGTCCAGGGGCAGACTCATTGATGGAGCCAGAGGATGGCGGTATTTTATCATGGGTTGCACGGAAGCAATCTTTATTGTGCCGGTCGTCACACTCTCTACGGAGCTGCGCATCCTCCATTCGTATGCCCAGTTCTACGTGGCGATCAACACCTTCCATCGTGATTTTGACATGCGTGGAAGCTTTAGGGTGCCTTCTCCCAAGCCTGGGGGAAGAGTCGAAGTCCCCTCGGTTTCTTCTGACGAGGGTGAGGAGTCCGTCACTCCGGATGAGCCTCTGGTGTCGGTGCCGAGGTGTAAAGTGCCTCCGCCTGCGGGGGCTTTGGTAGTCTCTGGGAAGCGAAGGGCTTCTGCTTCGAAGCAGACTTCCCCTCGCAAGAGGAAGAAGAAGACGGTTAATCGTTCTCTCCGGATTCCTGGTATTGAGGCTCCTAGAGAGGAACTTGCTGTCTCTCCTGCCGGGGATGTTTCTTTGATTGGAGGATCCTCGCCTTTCGGAGAGGGACCCTCAGTTTCGGCTGGCGGTGTCGGAGGACTCCTGTTTGAGGCTGCCGTTGCTGCCACTGCCTCCGGTAGTGGAACGAAGTCGCCTCCGGGGCTGAGTATAAGGTTCCATATACCTTTATCCGGATCAACGTCAGAAGAGACCCCTTTCGTGCCTGCGAGAGTACCTGGCGAGATTCTAGCCGATGAGCCTCGGTTGGAATTTGCGGAGGACTTGGAAGACCACGTGCCAGTGTCAGCTATCAGACCCCTTTCTCCAGGTATGATAGCCTGCTTAGCATTATTAAGAAGTGATTTAGCTGTACTGGCTGCAGATGCGACATATGTGCCGTCGGCCGTGGGTAAATGTCGTCTTTATGCCATTCTATTTAGAAGCATTAACATCGTGTCGATATTAACTTTCTCATCTTCTTTTCAGGGGCAGATGTCTGCAGGGAGAAGAGCGCTGAAGCGCTTTTTGGCTCTGCTTCGGCTTCCGGTGGCGACACGTAGGTGCCTGAGTTTGAAGAGGAAGCATCTTCGGGTGCTGGCTCACCCCGAGTAGTTTCGTCATCTCAAGAGGAGGATGAGCCTGTCATTGTGACAACGCCTCCTGCGAGTATGCCGATGACTACGACCGTCGTTGTCGCATCTTCCTTGGTCGCACCACCTGTTGAGGCGACAGCCGTGGCCACATCGTCTGCAACCACTCCTGGAGGGGGACTCGCCAATATCGCGGCCACTCCTGGCGTTCAATCAGATCTGGTTGCGCTGACCGAGCAGTATACCAGCCTCTTTTATACCAGTTTAAAAATGCTGATATCAATGGTGTTGGCGAAGAATCTAGACTTCGAGCGTCTGAAGAAGGCTTCTCAGTTTTCGATCGGGGCGGTCAGGGAGTTCGGCGATTCTGGGGTAGCTGACGCCCTGGAGGCGATGGTTAATGGTTTGGAGCAACCTATTAACGAATACTAGCAGCTGGCTTAGGACAGCCTTGAAGCTGAGGTCCAGGCCAGATACGACCTCATGACTGCGCGGCTTACTAAACAGCTGGAAAGCCTAGATAACTCCATCAAGACACATAAGCTGGAGATGGATGAAAGAAAAGCTGTCGTGGAGGAGGCTCTTGCTCTTCAGACGAAGTGCCAATCCGAGCATGAAGGGAAAGTAGCGGGGGCCCGCAAGTTGAAGGAAAAACTCGCTCTGGCAGTGGAGTGGGCTTCTCAGTCGTTGGCAGGTCTAGATGTAGTGATTGGTCGACTGAGCACAGCACGACGGGATCTGGAGCGTGCAGAAGCTGCCCGTGCTGGCTCTCTTTGGGCAAGGGCCGAGCTGTCCTTTATGAGCAACCACGAGGCATGGCTGGAGCGGGCCCGCGCTGATGCCTTGGTTTCCAGGAATGAGAGAAAAGCTGCACTGGTACAGTTGATTCGCGATCTGACCGCTCCCCCACAATGATGTACCCTTTCTTCTTTTTGCTTCCCAAATGTAATTCTGTTCTTTTTGGGAATAAATAAAGCGAATCTTTTCTGACTCTGTGGACCCATTATTTCAGAATGTAAACGACAGGTTTGGGCGAGAGTGATATCAGAGGTAGTATGGACGTGATAGACTCTCGATAAACTTTTAGCAGGACATATCTATTCAGAGGTCATACGGACATGATAGAATATGCTTTGGTAGGATATATCTATTCATAGGTCATACGGACATGATAGAATATGCTTTGACTAAAGTTTGTAGATAAGACGCTATCAGAGGTAATATGGATGTGATAGGTATCGCATTTCCAAATTAGTCGAACATATCTATTCAGAGGTTATATGAACATGATAGAATATGACCCAACTAGTTTCGTTTTGGAAGTAGTTTTGTCAGAATTGAGATTTTCGCTATATTCTACTTGAGCAGAGGAGGTTAAGCATAGTTCCTTTTCAGAAATTTACCGTTGATAGGAGCCATTAACAGGTCTCCATTAGGCTGGGCTAACCTGTAAGCGCCGTTTGAGAACGTTGTCTCGATCACATAAGGGCCTTCCCACTTGGGCTGGAATTTGCCTTTACTCCTGTGAGTAAGGATCATCGGCCTTCTTACGGCTAAAACTAGCTCGCCGACTTTGAACATTCTTTCCTTTACTTTATGATTGAAAGCTCTGGAAATGCGTGCTTGGTAGAGCGCGATGCGCTGTTGAGCTTGGAGGCATTTCTCGTCTAATCCTTCTAGCTCTTGAAGCCTTAACAGGTCATTCTTTTCTTGAGTCAGCTCATTAGTCACGGCTATCCTGAGCGACGGTATCTGGATTTCAATGGGGAGAACTGCTTCGCTCCCGTAGACCAGTAAAAATAGGGTACAACCTGTCGGTGTTTGTACCGTTGTGCGGTATGCCAGAGACATTCGCCCAGCTTCTCATTCCAATCTCTTTTGTTTGAAGAGACGAACTTCTTCAAGAGTTTGATAATGGTTTTGTTGAAAGCTTCCGCCAAACCATTAGCAGCTGGATAATATGCCGTAGAGGAAATATTATGTATCTAATTTTTATCGCAAAATCGGTGAAATGCTTGGCTGATAAACTGAGGCCCATTGTCGTGAATTATCCTCCGGGGTACCCCGAAGCGATAAATGATGTGATACTTGATGAAGCTGATTACATTAGACGCCTTTACCTCAGCAAGAGGGATCGCCTCTGCCCATTTGGAGAAGTAATCCGTGATGGCCAGTATGAACCGGTGACCTCTGGAAGAAGACGGGTGAATAGGACCAATGATATCCATACCCCATGCTTCAAAAGGCCAGGATGCAACCGTAGGATGTAGATAATTAGACGGTTGATGTATGAAGTCTGCATGAACCTGACAGGCTCTGCATTGTCTTGCATAGTTGATCGCGTCTGCGATCATAGTGGGCCAGTAATAGCCCATTCTCCTGATACGATCCTGTAGCTTAGGACCGGGTTGATGCGCTCCGCACATGCCGTTGTGAGCTTCCCGAATAATCTGCTGTGCTTCGTCGTTAGAGAGACATCTCAATAGCAGTCCGTCGTAGGTCCGGCGATATAGGCATTGTGAAGATGCATCGAAGTAGAAGCATAATGATCGTCTTTTGACGGATACTGCTTCTTTGGGGTCCTCCGACAAGATTCCGTATGCTACAAAATCTATGAAGGGACTTCTCCAGTCTCTTCTAGGGGGATCTGTGTTCACAGCGTAGCTGCGTTCTATGTGAAAGTTGTTCTTCACACAGAATAAATCTCTATTAAGAAGGATTACCGAATCCTGCCTTCTTATAGGAGTGGCTAAATCCGCAGCTAGACTGGCTAGGGCATCAGCTTCCAGATTATGAGATCGAGGTACATGCTCTAGGAAGAACCCTTTGAATGTCATGGCTATCTCGACCGTTGCTTGGTGATAGGGGATGAGGTCTGGATTCCGGACTTTATATATTCCCCTGACTTGATTGACGATGAGCAGAGAATCACCGAAAGCTTCCAGGGACTCGACCCCCAGCTCTTTAGCGACTTGGAGCCCGATTAGCAGAGCGTTGTACTCTGCTACATTGTTGGAGCATGGCTCGATAAGAGAATATGCTCGGTAGATGACGAGTTTATCAGGAGTGACCAGGACTATTCCTACTCCTGAAACCACGTTTCCCGTAGGACCAGTTCTGGAGGCTCCATCGAAGAATAGTTGCCATGTGTCACTTTCTATTGTGGAATTACATTCTGCAACTTCATCAGGGATGTCCTCGTATAGTTTGGAGGTCTCCGGGATCGGATGAGCAGCTAGGAAGTCGGCCAGCGCTTGGCCTTTGATGGACTTCTGCGGGACGTATACCATGTCATATGGTGTTAACAGCATCGCCCAAGTCGCGAGTCGGGAATTAAGAGCACTTGACTTGCTCATCAGTACTCGAAGAGGGTTGATCCTGGAGATGATATGAATAGTCTGACCGGTGACATAGTGCCGCGTCTTCTGGATAGCGATCATCAGAGCCAAGCATTCCTTCTCCACTGGGTTGTACCGGTGTTCAGCTCCGACCATCATCCTGCTGAGGTAGTAGATAGCCTGTTCATGACCCATATCGTTCTTCTGTGCGAGAAGAGATCCTAGCGAATGATCCATTGCTCGAACGTACAGAAAGAATGGTCTTTCCATGACGGGAGGCACCAGAACTGGCAAACTGGTGAGGTAGCGTTTGATATCTCCGAACACTTGCTGACAGGTTTCATCCCATATAAAGGATACACCTTTCTTCATGAGATGAGAAAAGGGCTGAGATCTCCCTGAGAGGTTGGATATGAACCTCTGGATATAAGCCAGACGGCCTTGAAATCCCCGGAGTTCCCTCAGATTGTGGGGCGGTCGCATTTCTACGATGGCCTGGACTTTGTCAGGGTCCACTTGGATGCCTTTGGCGGTGATGACAAATCCCAGGAATTTGCCACTAGATACACCCAGAAAGGACTTCGTAGGATTCATCTTGAGTTGATGTTGGCGCATTAACTCGAATACCGTCCTCAAGTCTTGAATGTGATCATCTTTGAGGCGGCTCTTGACGGCTATGTCGTCCACGTAACATTCTACTGTTTTGCGTAAATGCTCATGGAATATGTTACTCATAGCCTGTTGGTATGTAGCCCCGGCGTTCTTCAATCCGAAGGGCATAACCGTATAGCAATATACCCCCAACGGGGTCCGGAAGGCAGTGTGCTTCTCGTCTTCAGGATGCATCTTGATCTGATTGTATCCTGAGAATCCGTCCATGAAAGACATGCGTTCAAAACCGCAGGTGTTGTCGATCATGATGTCCGTGATGGGAAGAGGGAACTCATCCTTGGGGCAGGCTGCATTCAGATCTCGGTAATCAATGCAGATACGTATTTTCCCATTTTTCTTCATGACTGGGACAACGTTGGCGACCCAGTCAGGATGTTGTTCTTCCCGGATGAAATCGCAAGCTATCAACTTCTTGACTTCAGCTTCGATGGCGTCCATCATATCCGGGCAAAACCGGCGTTGGTGCTGCTTCACAGGCTTCGAGTCGGTCAATATATTGAGTTTATGAGTAGCCACCTTCGGGTCAAGGCCTGGCATATCCTCGTAATCCCATACAAAGACGTCGATATATTCTTTTATCAGCTAGATAACTTCTTCCCTTTCAGCTGGGGAAAGATTGTTACTGATAAATATCGGCTTTGGTGAAAGTTTACCCCCAACATCAACCTGGATAACTTCATCTTTGGTGGGAGGTTCCCTTTGCTCGAAGCAGAATTCCCACTGTGTATCCATTCGTTGGGCCCAAGAGTCATTCTCAAATGGTCAGAATCCTGTTTATCTGCTTCAAAGGGATCTGCCACTACCATATTCACTGATAATGTTTGTTCGAGAGCATCAGGTGAGTCAGAGGGCGATGAGCCATTCTGAGAAGAGAAAAAGATATCCTCGTCCGACTTAGAGGAGGTGGCATACCCTAACCCGAAATGAGTTCGTTGATAGTAGGGGTCGCCGTGCAACGGCGTTCATCTGCCTCTTCCGTAGTTGAGGCCTGGCTTCCGCTTCAAGTCGTAGCCCATGTTTTGCATGATCCTCAATGCTTGCAGGCTGTATCGGTGAACTTGCATTTTTCCAGTATCGTCATTGAAAGAATCTTCCTGGATAGCCGGTTGGTTGCGCATGCGGCCGAAGATTATTGAACGCTGATTGCTGCAGGTAGGCGGGACAATAAAGATAGAATCCTCATGTGGTCCATACGTCGTGACGACGTTGGATGATGACGCTACTTCCCAGACATACGGACGGTAGGAGTTCATAACTTCCAAGAATTTTTGTGCTATGGGTTCTACCTCGTCACGGGGAGTGGATTTCTGATTTGGAATTTGAGCGTCAATATACTGGAAAAGAGGATGTTTATTATTATCTGGAACTCCGTTCCTGGTTGCATTTACATCAGTCGGCTGCCTGTTGCGTCGAAGGTTGATGACCAAGGGTGGGGGCTTCTGGTTTAAAGTGATCACTAGAGGATCACTCCCTTTTCCTGACCTGGTCTTGTTCAGGTGAATAGCCATAGGCTCCATGGCTTTTGGACGAGTGGTTCGTCCTTTCACTCTGATTGACAGCGGTAGTACGGCTGAGGGTTCTTCTGGCTCCCGGTGGGATTCCTTCTCTGCCTCACCTGACACTTCTTCCGTGTGGTCTTGAGAGTACAATACGGCATCAGAATAGTAGGATTCTACTCCTTTAAACGGGTTTAGGTCAGAAACCTCCGTTTGTACTGTTCCTTGGGGGTCTATATATTTAAGACATTGATGTAGAGTTGAAGGAACGATGTTGTGGTCGTGGATCCAAGGTCTTCCCAGCAAAATGTTGTAGGACACATCTGAATCGATGACGTAACATGTGGCCACCGATCTGAGGTTGCCAATCTGGATTCTTAGGCAAATTTTCCCCAACGGCTTACTTCTTCCGGCGTTGAAATCCACGATTGTAGTGGAGGTATAAGCCAATTCGCTGGTAGGAATCCTCAGCGGTCTGAGCAGACTGTGAGGGATGATGCTGATCGACGATCCCGGATCTATGTGAATCTGATCGAAATCCATGGAACCGACGTACCCGGTGTAATAGAGGGGCCTATCATGCTTGTTATGTTTTAACAGCATGTCATATTGAGTGAAAGTGATATTTGGGACCACCTCCATCACACTGTGGCATTGAGGACACGCCACCGGTTCTTCGTCGGGGGTCTTGAGCTGGGTCAAGCATGCCTCCGCCTGCATTAGTGCTTCACTCAGAGCTAGACGAGTGTCTTGGGAGAGCCTGAGTAGCTCGAAGATGGACAGCCTGGCTGGTGTATTAGCCAGTTGGACCAGGATGTCGAAGTTGTATGGCTTCTCTAAACCTTTGTTTGGAATGTTTTTCATAGGTTTATCAAAGCGCACTTCTCTTTGCTTCCCCTTGTCCGCCAGAGTTGGTTTTGAAGGACTGGCATCTGGTACGACGGGGCCTGGTCCTGAAGGTTTGGCAGCTGAAGCGTCCGCCGTTGCATCTTCCTGACTTGCTCCGTAGTCGATGAGATAGGCTTTCCCCGAACGGGTTGCAACAAATACCTTGTCTTCGTCTGATGGCGAAGAAGTTGCGACCATATGGCGTGGTTTGCATTTGGAGCTCTTTCTAGACGTAGCCTTAGTAGCTTTAGTCTCCTCCTCGAGCTCTGACACCAAATCCGGATGAACCCACATAATCTCGCCCTGCCGGGTGGTTAGGAGTAACAGGTCATAATTTTGACCCCTAGCTGGAGGGAGATTGACGATGTTCATCGTGGTCCGGAAAATGGGTGTGACACCGTCCGAGACTTCTTGGGAAGGCAGATTGCCAAACCGCAGAGAGATCATATTGGCCGTGACCGTCTTCTCGGTGTTGTGCAGAGTGATGGCCTTAGCATCGATTAACCCCTGGATCTCCCTTTTCAGTATATAACACGCCTTTGTCGGGTGGTGTACGTATCTGTGGAAGATGCAGTATTTGGGGTCGTTAGTACTGCCGACTTCTTGGGGCCGCCTTAGCTCCGGAAGGGTGATCTTGCCACTTTTGACGAGATACTCGAATATATTGGGATATCGTCATCGTCGAAAGAGTAGACTTCGATGGGCCTGGAGGTCCCGGGTCTCGCTTGTGCGGTTACCGCAGTCTTTTGCCTGGCCGTATTGATCGCCAGAGCTTCTTTTCCTTTGGAGCTGCGAGGATGGTCGCTGCTGGGAGATGACCTCTTGCCTCTGTCAGAGGCGGAGATCATGATGCCATTGTCGCGCGCCATACGACTGTTGTCTTCGACGGCTACGGTCGAGATGATGAACGAGGGCCAATCATGGAACTGATATGGTCCTGTAAATATCGAGACTACGGGAAGGAGGTTTTTCCTGCAAATGTCTACCAACGCAGAGTCTGGAACTCCTAGAGGCATCTGTAGCGTGGCCTGATGAAAACGTTCGATGAAGGTACGAACGTCCTCTTTTTCTCTTTGCTTGACTTCGATGAGAGAGGACATAGACATGTCCATTCCTCCCTCGTAGAATCACGTAAAGAATAAAGCTTTGAAATCCTCGAAGGAAGTAATGCAGTTGTCCGCCAAGCTACGGTACCACTGATAGGCTATTTCTGAGAGACAGCCTTTGAATACCCGAGTGAGGAGGGCATCGTTCCCTTGTAGCAACACCGTCATCATACTGAAATAGTTCATGTACTGACTTGGTGATATTTTTTCCTTGAACAGAGCCATAGTCTGAGGTTTGTACCTCGGAGGGAAAGGGACCTCTTCCCAGATAGCTGGGTAAGGCTGGTTGATACCCAGTTTCTTGAGCTGATCTTTGTGCTTCAAGGCATCAAACTGGGCTTTCAACTCCCGTACTGCCTGCATCGGATTTTCAGTTGGAAGCGGGACTACGGTGTAGTACGGAGTTGGTTGTATCGTGACTCCAACGGGAGGTAATATATTCTTCGAGTAAGGAAGCGGAGGAACTGCTGACTCTTGATCTAGAGCAGGCTCTTGGCTCGGGTTAGATGGTGGTAAGTCCACCCCCACACGTATCTGAGTTGGCAGGACCGATACTTGAGCCATGGCAGTTGCGTGCTGAGTTAGCATCATCTGGTGCATGTTCTCCATTATGGATTATATTTGTTTCAGAGATGTCTCTAGTATAGTGATGCGTTGTTTCGCATTTCCTGACGGTGAATCTTTCTCACGTTCATCTTCAACGGCATAAACTCCCATTTCCCTGGGTGTCATTGAAGGATTAGTATAGGTCGCTGTAGAAGTTGACTCTATACTCTCAACATCTGATCCGGGGGACTGGCGACCCCCAGTGTCGAAATCAGACAAGTACGAAGCTGGTTGTTGTGACCTTGCATGGGTGTTTTGGAACACCCCAGCTTCAGCATTCCTGAGGAGCTCATTGAATCTCCTTCGGCTCGGGGGCCTAGAGGGATGACGTCTTGAGCTCGACCCTCCTCTAGGTAGGTGTGAAGCCATGTTCACGGATGCATGCACGGGCTCTTCTTCCTGGAAAGACAGAGAGTAGCTCAACCGGTCGAAAACCGACCGTTTTGCTTTAGAATAGCAGCAATCAATCACAATCTTATGACTATTACAACAGTGCTCGCCAGAAGGCGTAATAAACATGTTGGAAGGTCCCCTCTCCTTACGCTTCTGGATTAGATATTTGCGCAGGTCAGAAGGAGTTGCAGAAGAAGAAGACGATGGCTTGTTCCTTCTGTTCCCATCAGTGGGCATGCGGAGGTTGGGCACCATGGTTTTCCCTGTGCCACCTGTGTACAACAGGTTGGCCATCTGGGTGGAGGATAATCCCCGGGAAGGGTATCTTTCCGTAACCTGAGCTTGTTTTACGTCGAGGGGCTTCGCCTAGCGTAATTTGGAGATTTGCTCAGACTGGCGTAAAGCTGAAGAGGTCCTCAGTCGGGCATCGGCTTCTCGCGTAATCCGGAGGGTAGGCAGATTGTTCCCTCGCTGGCGTAAAGGCCGAGAAGTTGAGTACTCTGCCGCTTGCTTTCCCTTGCGAAGATCACAGTACTCATCTGGTTCCCCGTAGAGGTCAGATATTGTCTTACGTGCGGAGCGTGATTTGTACTTCCGATTTGGCGCTAAGACCTTATCAGAAATGTTGTCTATTCCGCCAATGACGGGAGACTGCATTTTATGCGCAGGGCGCGGAGTGGGCTTCTGGACTAGCGTTAAGCCATTTCCAGAAGTTTTGTCTGTAACATGCGTAGCGGGAGACTGGTTTCTACGCGTAGAGCGCAGTGGACACTTCTGGGTTAGCGCTGAGGCTTTGCCCGAAGTTTCGTCTGTACCGCGCGTAGCGGGAGACTGAATTTTACGTGCGGGGCACGGAGGGAGCCACGCTACAACCTCATTGGTCGGAGAGATCGGAGAGTCCACAAGAATGGTAGAGGATGTCTTGGGCATCCAGACCTTGCGCAGCTTCCTGTTGTCTTGGACGGAGAGAGGGTGAGAGGTACCCCCGGTTCGAAGTATGTCTTCGTAGGCAGACTGGTCGAATTGGACGACCAGTGTCTTCTTCACGGTTCCTACAGATACCGCATCGTGTTGAGCAATTACTTCCTCATCCGAAGAGAAAGATGTCCCCAGTAGAGTCGCCATCTTGTTTGTGGTGGAAAACGAAAGAATGAAAATGTATTCAAGACGGGGTTTATACGAAACCCGTGTTCTTTGGTTTATAAACAAACTTGTATAATTTGATTCTATACGAGGATGTGGGAGTATAATTTATTTAATCTGGGTAAATATTGCTATAGGTTTCTGATCTGCAGTCGATCACTTTAGCCCTTGGACCACACGATGATGAAGAAGTGTTGTAGAAGACAGGAAGCAGCTTCAAAGGTTGCAGAAGAGGGTGGATGCACGATGCCAAAGTCGTCGATCCTTACTCTTTGCCTGAGCTCCGAATTCTTCTCTCTCTCTCTCTCTCTTGACCTCTGGTTCGATCTTTCTTGGAAGTTCGACCTTGTTCGATCCTTCTTTCAAAGTTTCAACCCGTGGTTCGATCTCTTTGGAGGTTTTTAAACCAATTCCTTCAACCTTTTCCTCTGTTGATAGAGGTCTCTATTTATAGAGTTTTGGTGACAGTGACCACTCCGTCGGTATAGAAACCGAGGAGTGGAGAGTACAATACCCTTTTACACAACGGTTAAAATAACCAATGCCTGCGTATAGATGATCCTTTGAATGAGCGTGTGACGCGGGTCCAATTAAGGGACAAAACGCGTATAATCGCTATGAAGATCACGGCGTAGAAGCCACGTAGGTAGGTATCCCTTGTGTAGAAGAGGTGGGCGTAGAAGCCAATGTCTGTCACCATGGCGTAGAAGCCAAGCAAGCATAGAAGCCGAAAGGCGTAGAAGCCGAGCTGTCATAGAGGCCGAGTGGGTGTAGAAGCCGAGTGGTCATAGAGGCCGAGTGGACATCGAAGCCGAATGGGCATAGAAGCCGAGTGAGCACAGGAGCTGAATGGGCGTAGAAGCCACTGCGTACCGTGCCAGAGTGCTGATGTGGACGTCTTAGCCGGAATTACGGCTTTTGAAGATATAATCAAATCTCTTGCATTAAATGCAGAGATTTGCCACCATCCTGTATATTAAATACAGAGGCGTGTTTTTGAAGGTCTGCAGCCCTTCTGTGCATCATTCACAGAGATGTGCCTCGAGAAACTGTTACCTCCCTGTGCATTAGACGTAGAGACGTGCCTCGAGCAACTATCATCACTCTGTGCATTTGGACGTAGAGACGTGCCTCGAGCCCCGTACGGAGTGCAGCTTTTGATGTGGCAGGCGGTTTGTCTACTGCAGAGCGTAAACAGCTCATGTCTTCCTGTGTAAAACAAGGCAGCGTATCCCTTCGTGCACGTAAAAGCAATTTACGCAAAGGAGATGGCGGTAAATGACAGCCTGGGTCGCAGTGCTGTGCCAGCATTATAGCCGTCGTCTGGGTAGTCAAGCAGTATCCCTTTGTCAGAAGTCCAGACATCAGGTTTATTGCAGGATCTGGCAGGTTCATTACAGGATCTGACAGGTTCACTTCGGAGAATACGAAGCGTCTCTCGTACACTTCAATGCTGTGTTTAAAGAGGATGGGTTTTACGCCCAAGAGTCGATGAAGCACCCTGTTTACGCTGAAGCGGCTTGGACGTACTGCCTTACGCGGATGGTCCTTTGAGCTTATATTTCATGCTGTGTTTTAGCGGAAAAAGCTCTGTTGCACGCTTGATGGCTCTGAAGGCCTCTGTTTTATGCTGCTCTGCATCAATATGCTGCGTATAGCCATCCGGCGTCTTTTTTATGCTTCTACATCTGCCTCATCGTCAACATCATTGCCACCTTTATCTTGGTGGACTTGCTTGTATAAGAGTATATCGGAGTAGTAGACCTCGATCCCCTTGAAAGGATCGACATTTGAGAACTCTGTCTAGACCATGCCGTGATCGTCCACATATTTTAGACATTGGTGTAGGATTGATAGCACGATCATGTATTCATGTATCCATGGACGTCCCAGCAGGACATTGTAGGATACGTCCATGTCTATGACGTAACAAGTGACCTCAGTTTTCAAGTCGCCAATTAGATATTTCAGGTAGATCTTGCCCAGAGGGTAACTTCTTTCTGCGTTGAAGCTAGTGATGGCAGTATTGGTGGCTACCAGACGATGCATCAGAATGCCCAAGGTCTGAACCAGACTCCGTGGGATGATGCTGATTGACGAATCGGGTTCGATGTGCATCATGTCCAACTTGATGGCACCTATGTACCCTGTGTAGTAAATGGGTCGATCATGCCAGTTATTTTTTTAGAAACATGTCCTGTTGCCAAAATGTGATATCGGGTACCGTCTTCGTTACGTTGTTGCAGTGGGGGCATGTGGCAGGGTCCTCTGCTGACGGCTTGACTTACGCCAGGTAGGCATCAGCATTTTGTAATGCCTCACTCAGAGCGTTCCAGGTATCTCTAGAGAGTCGGAGAAGCTCAAATAGTGACAAATTTGACGGGATATTGGCGAGTAGAGCCAAGACATCAAAGTTGTAAGGCTTTTCCAGTTCCTGAGCCATTTTTTTACGCAACGCTTTATCGAAGCGCCCCTCTTTTTGTTTGGACTTGTACGATGGTGGGGGTTGAGATGGACCCGGATCAGACACAATATGTGAAGTAGTTGGAGGTGCATTGATGTCGAAAGCTTCATAATCTCACTGGTAGGCAAGGCCCGTCCTAGTTGCCCCTGCCCTTGCCTCCTTAGCGGTAGGAGAAACAATGTGGCAGGACTTAATTTTTTATGTTTTAGGCCTGACGACGGAAGGTGCTGCTTGCTGCGTCAAGTCTGGGATATGATTCGGATGGACCCACATGATCTCGCCCCGAGGTGTAGTATGAGGTATTAGCGCGACTGCTTGGTCGCGAAGTGGTGGAAGATTGATTACCTCCATTGTTGCCCTCAAGATCGGTATGACTCCGTCCTAGGCTTCCGTCGCGAGAAAGTTACCGAACTAGAGGGACACCATGTTGGCGGAAACCGTCCTATCGTCGAAGTCGAAGGTAAGGGCCTTGGTGTCGAGCAGGCACTGGATTTATCGCTTAAGGGTGTAGCAGTCCTTTGTCACATGGTGGACGTAGTGATGGTAGTGGCAGTATTTTGGATTATTTATCTCGACTGCCTCTATAGGGCGTTTGACGTCGAGGAGCCGAAGCTTGACACCCTTTATCAACAAATCGAAGATGGGCATGGCGTCATTATCTTCGAAGGAGTAATTCTCCTGGGGCTTTGGAACCTCAGTTGGCTTTTGCTCAGACTTCTTTTTTAAGTTGGCCACCAGGACCTGCTTCCCTTTTTACTTGCGGCTGCTGTTAATGTTGTTTTTATTGTTGGGACGTTTCCCCTGTCATCTGCAACATGGATCTGTATTCCCATGAGCCGGGCGTCTTTAACCTTCTTTTCAGCGTCGACTGAGTTGGTGATGAACGATGTCCAATCTTTAAATTGACTGTCGCCCATCCAGAGGCTGATCGTCGGAAGTAGGTTCCTGCGACACATGTCCATGAGTGTGGACTCAGGATTGCCTGGAGGCAACCTTAGTGCTGCTTGGCGAAAATGCTCGATGTAATTTTGGATGAGCTCCGTTTCACCTTGGGTGACATCCATCAGGGAAGACATCGTCATGTCTCTCCCTTCGTCATAGAATTTTTTAAGGAAAAGACTCTTGAAGTCGTTAAACGACGAGATACAGTTATCTTGTAGGCTGCAAAACCAATCGAATGCGACCACGGGCAATGTCCCCATAAAGAGCTTGGTCAGGAGTGCGTCACTACGAGGTAGGTGCCCCTTTTCAGTCTCAAAATAGCTCATGTGTTAATGGGGAGAAGTCTTTCCGTCGAATGGTTTCAGGTTGAAGGGCTTGTACTTTGACGGGTATGGGATATTCCTCCACTCGCGGGGGTACGGTTGTCGTATCCCGAGCGCGCGCAGTGAATCTCTATTGCCCGTAGAATCTAGGCCAGCCCAAAGTTCCCGAATTTCCCGTATTGTGTCTTTGGCTTTGGCTTCGTCTCCCGGTGAAGGGGCAGATAAAAAGGACAGAGGGTGGTATCTTCCTACGGACGGAGCGGTTGCATTATAATTCGCATTAGTCCCCGGGTGCAAGCTTGCTTGTCCTGAGGCCCTCACTGGTTGGGAGGTTATACTTTCCTTGATGTCAACCACAGCTTGGGTCAAGGCTTGCATTGATTCACTCATGGTCTGCATCATAGCCTCGAGGGCCTCAAGACATTGCCGATCACTAGGGCCTTCATGCTCGTCCCCCGCTATGTATGTCGTTCTTGTATGAGGAGAGATGGATGGGACATCAGACGTAGCACTTTCTGCTTCGGACTCTTGCAACGAATAGTCATCGGAGAAGGTTGGCAGTATTGTGCCATATTCAGACTCAGAGGGGGTACTATCCTCAGTGTAGAATGTGGCATCTTCTCTCCGAGGGTGGCTACCCCCAGGGACTTCAGCATCTGTTCCTTGGAAATCCTCATCCCCTTGTAACGTCGGGTTGTCGTATAGGTCCGGAGGATTACTATCTCCAGCTTGTGTAACCCCCAGGGTTCTGAATAGGAACTACCCCTAACATCTGATAGCTTCTTCTTCAAGCAGGTGCCCTAAAAAACTCCTTCCTCAGGTCCCGCTGCTGGTCCTTCTGGTTGTCGCCTTCTCAATGTGCTAGTTGAGATTGACGGACTGAATGTATTAGACTTTTTTTCTCCCAAAGTGGAAGGGCCTTTCTGAGCAGAGTAACATGAGGCAAATGGTATCTCATCCTCCTTGGATGTTTGCACCTGATCCTTAGATTGTTGCTGGATAGGTGCCATCGGGTGCTGTCATTGGAATGTCGATGGCCTGCTTGTATGTACTACCACTTTGTTGTAGCAGCAGTTGATGATGATTTTGGCACAGTGATATCCTGGGTATGACACTTCATATGCCGTCTCAGCCTCCCTCGTCTTGGGCTTATTATTGGTCATATTGCACAAGTCAGGCGAGGACTGACTCACCTTTCCACCCTTTTAGTGAGCATGGGTAGACCGAGCGCACGAGTGCGTGGATGTTATTTTTGCTTCCTGATCTAGGGTTCATACACGAACTTTCTCCAGATCTTCAGTGGAAGACTTTTGAGATGGGCCCTATCCATTTGCCGCTAAGGGCTGGACGCACGAGTAGATCTTATATAGCTTTCCATCAGGGGCCCACGCAATAGTTAGCTGTACCCTCCGACGGTCCGGCTAATTGACCATTGCTTGAGCATGACGAGCTCGTACTGCCCCAGACTTCTTTGACTTGGCACCCATAGGTGCGTAGTACGAAGAGTCTATGTTTGAGTTTTTACCATTCTGAGCATGGCGCATAGGGTTAGTGCTACGTGAGATTCGGTAGAAAACAGAGGTTTGACTGTTGGAAGGGCCACATGCGGCCATCTGTTCGTGGCAGTAAACCGATGTCGCATATTCGGTCTTATGTGGCCTCCTCCTAGGCCGCATATAACTCACATCAAGACCTGAAAGTCTGGCATCGTAGTATTTTTTTCTGCCAGAGTTTGGGTGCTGAGCGTTTTTTATGGAAGACGGGGAAGCCGCATGGACAGTCTGGGTGTACGCTTGACGAGCGCCCTCAACAACATTGAGAGTGGCAGAGAGCGCATGCTCCGCAGTTGGGTGAGTCACAACAGCCTTTGCTTCCCACGTCCTGCAGGTCTTCTTTAACTTTGCTAATCTCGACGAAGGACTACTGCTTTCCTCCGAGAGCATCTCCTCGAAGGCCTCCTGGTCGAAGCGGACTACCAGCATCCTCTCGGTTGAACCTAGCTTGGCCACATCTGATTACGTTACTACCTTTTCAAAAGAGTAGAAGGACATTCCCAGCAGAGTCGCCATCTTTTTCGCTATTAAATTCGAAAGTATAAAGAAAGAGCTTGATTTAATCAACAAACGAAAGAAAGTACAAAGAGTTCTTATGAGACAATCTAAGTACACATTTTTTGTTCTGGGGGGTGAAGATGGAGGGTTAGGAGTGTAGCAACTCTCTTTACTCCGTGGACGATCCGATGCAGGGTGAGGCAGCTCTTCTCTATCGCTTGACTGTCGGTTCGTAGATAGCCAGCCCCTTATATGGGTGTGATACCCTGCCATTTATAGCCTCCATGTTGACGTGCTATGGGTGTCGCATATACTCATGCATGGTGGCCGTATGGAGCTCCGCCAACAAAATACGGTTGTAACGGTAGCTGCATAATACAGGCAAGCCGCCACGTGAGCTTGGTTAAGATCTGTTGTTGATGAGATCTCGGGGTTGTTTCAACCCATTGGGTGCGTGACTTGGTCAGCTGAGCACGTAATCCATACCAACTGTGTGAGGATCTCTTTGGTTATTATAGAAAGAACTTGTGAGTCAGGGGCCGCAAGGCCGTCTTTGCCATATAGTCGTTTTGTTCTCATAGACATCCTTTTTGGCCTTGGTCAGATGGATACTCAGGCCGCATGGTGTCTTGGCCGCATTCTCGTCTAGGTCTCATACCTGCTCTCGTCTGGCTTTGTTCGAATGGACACTGCAGCCGCAAGCTGGCAAGGCCGCATATGGCTGAAGCCGTAGATGGAAGGATATGTGGCATGGCGTGTCTATCGAGGCCATCATTGCAGATGTGACTTTCTATCATTTTGTATGTCGCCCCTTTCACGAATTTTGAAGCTTTTAAAACTTTATGTCATACATTGGAGACTGTGTCAAGAGCTCATTATGCGGCCTCTTGCTCCTTCGTTGCTCTGGCCTCATGTAGATTATTATGTGGCTTTCCATCTGGCCGCATAGATCATATTTTATGCGGCATGAGTTCTTATGTGGCCTGTAGATTTTCATGCTTCTACAAAAGTAGCTCATTTATTGACGGAGGAAAGTCTTTCCGTCGAATGGGTTCAAGTTGAAGGGCTTGTACTTGGGCGGGTATGGCACATCCCTCCACTCGCGGGGGTATGGTTGTCGTATCCCGAGTTTGCGTAGTGAGTCCCGGCTGTCCATGGAATCTAGGCGAGCCCAAAGTTCCCGGACTTCCTTTATTACTTCTATGGCTTCATCTTCGGTGGAAGGGGCAGATGAGCCAGGCATATGGTGATTTTTGCCTATGGGCGGAGCGATTGCGTCGGAGTCCGCGTTGGTCCCAGGGTCCAAGCTTGCTTATCCAGAAGCCCTTGATAGTTGGAATGCCATGCTTGCTTTAATTTCCAGCATTGCCTGAGTTAAGGATTGCATCGATGAACTCACTGTATGCATCATGGACTCAAGAGCCTTGAGGTATTGTTGGTCGCTGGGGCCTTCGTGGTCGTCCCCTTCCATATATACAATCCTTACATGGAGAGAGATGGACGGGGCAGTGGATGTCACACTTTTTGTCTCAGATTCTTGCCAGGAGTAGTTATCATGTAGCGTCGTCTCCTCCTCGGATTCGGAGAGAATACTACCCCCAGCGTGGGAGGTTACGTCATTTTGACAAGGTTGGCCACCCCAGGGACATCAGAGTTTGTTCTTTGGGAATCCCTACCTTCTCGGAATTCCAGGTTGTTGTATAGGTCTGGGAGATCACTACCCCCATCTTGTGCAACCCCCAAGAGTCATGGGGAAGAACTACCCCCAGCGGCTGATAACTTTTTCTTCGAGCGGGTACCTTGGAAAACACCTTCCGCGGGTCCCGATGCTAGTCCTCCTGGTAGTTGCCTTGTCAATGCGTTGGTTAAGAGTGACGGATTGGAGGTGCTGGGCTTCCTTCCTCGCACGGTGGAAGGGTCCTTCTGAGTAGAGTAACATGAGGCGAATGGTCGTTCCTCCCCCTCTGGTATTTGCACCTGATTTTTGGGTTGTTGCCGTCTAGATGCCTTCGGATACAATCCTTGGAATGCCGACTGCCGGTTTGTTGGCACTGCTGCTTTAGCACAACAACAATTGATGATGATGTTGGCATAGGGGTATCCTGGAGGGGATACCTCATATTCCGTGGTTGATCACTTTGCGCTTGTGGTTGATCACTTTGCGCAAATCAAGAGAGGGCTGCTCTACCTTTACACCCATGTTATGAGCCCGGTAGACCGAGCACATGGGTGTTTAGGTATTGCTTTTGCTCCCTAATCTAGGGTTCGTACAAGAACTTTTTCCAGATTGTCAGTGTAAAACTTTTGAGACGGACCCTGCCCATTTGTCGCTGCGGGCTGGACGCACAGGGCGGTCATATATAACTTTCCATAAGGGGTCGGCGTAAAGGTTAGCGGTGCTCGCTGATGGTAAGCCAAATGGATATTTGCTTAAGCTTGACGGGCTTGCACTGGCCTAGACTTCTTTGACTTAGCATGCGCAGGCGCATAGTACGAAGAGTCCAAGTTTTGGTTTTCCTAAAAGTGGCGCATGGGAGCACGGCGGAACGAGATTCTGTCAAAGAAATAGCTTCTGGGGTATCAAATACGCCTGCGGCTGAGCTAGAAGCCGCATACTACTTTCTTCTCTGCATCCTTCATTGTGGCATCAATCCTGAAACCCTTGGCATCGTATTATTTTCCTCTGCCAGAGTTTGGGTGCTAAGCATTCTCATTTTCAGGAAAGGTAGCCGCATAAGCAGGGACAACCAGAGTGGACGCATGTTGTGCGTCTTTTGTATCAGAGAGAGACAGGGAGTGCGTGCTCCACAGTTGGGTGAGGCGCAGCGGCCTTCGCAACCCATGTCCTGCGGTTCTTCTTGTGCTAAGCACCCTTCTTGTTGGAAGGGGCTGCCACATAAGCCGTGGACGCATGATGTGTAGTCCCTGTGGCAGAGAGAGACACAAGGAGCGCATGCTCCATACTTGGGTGAGGCGCAACGGCCTTTACAACACACATACATCGGGTCTTCTTAGGCTTTGCCAGCCTTGGATAAGGACTAGCGCTTCCCTCCGAGAGCTTCTCCTCGAAAGCCTGCTGGTCAAAGCGGACCACCAGAATTCTTTGATTTAATCCGAGCTTGGATGCGTCAAATTACGTCACAAATTTCTCATCAGAGGAGAAAGATGTCCCCAGCAGAGTCTCCAACTTTTTTATCATTAAAACTGATTGCTTCAATAAAAAATTGAAGAAAGTACAAAGAGGTCCTAGACAGACAATCTAAGTACAATTTTTTGTTCTGGGGTATGACGATGGACAAAGAGCGCCATGGCAGATCCTTTACTTCGTTGACGATCCGACGCAGGGTGAGGAAGCTTACGTTCTCTCTTTTCCTATCTCAGTATGCTCTCTCTCTCTGTGTGTGTTGGGTGACTCCTCTCTCTCTGTCCCCCTAGACATGCCACCCGGGTATATATAGTCATCCTTGGATGCGCATCTTTTATGCAGCATGAATGCTTGAGGGTGCCACGTGTACCTCCTGAATAGGGTACATCTATAACCGTGAGCAGGCCAAGCTGCCACGTGGGCGCATGTTGAGATTTTTTGTTGCTGAAGATCTGGGCAGTTCTCATCCTTTGTGGGCATGACTTGGTCAGCTTGACACATTATCCGTACTTGGTTGGAAAGAATCACTCTTGTCGTAACAATAAGCTTTGGTTTTCATGGAGTCCAAAACACATGTGGTTAGAGATGCATGAGACGCATGGAGTTTGGGACACCTGGGACCAGAGACACCTGGAATGCATAGATCCTGGAACTCATGGGGCCAGAGACCCATAGGACGCATGGAGTCTGGGATGCACGAGGTCAGAGATGCATGGTGCCGCATGGAGTCTGGGACTCACGGGACCAGAGATATATGGGGTCGCATGGAGTCTGGGACGTACGAGGCCTGGGACGCATAGGGCGTATGGAGTCTCGGACGCACGGGGCAACAGAAGCATGTGGCCGAATAGAGTCTGGGAAGCATGGGGCCAGTTGTGCTGTACACGTGGTGCTGCACATCCGTGAAGAGTAAAGTTCTGTGCTGACGTGAGACTTCTTTCGTTTAGTGTGTTCACGTCTTTTAAGGCATTCAGGAAATTCTCTTTGTCAGGATTCTGTGTTAGAGACGTTCCTATTGCTAGAATGACGTGTTAGGTCCATCTGTGGCCAAAGCTGCTTCGGTTGATTGGGATGCATGGATGTTGCCTTTCTGGGCCGCAGGATGACTCTGCGGCCTATTTTTAACTCTGGGGTGCACGACTATTGGACGCATTGATGCATATTTTCCTTGCTTCTACAGGAAGGTGCCTGGAAGACGCGATAAGGTGCAGGAATGGTGGATGGTCGATAAGACTAGCAAGGAAAGGCAGTGCTGAATTTCTCGAATGGCGGATATACAATAGAGAGATGTCTTTGTTACAATGATTCTGGCCTATGAGCCCGCACAAGTCAAACGGTCGTGAATTGACTACAAAATTCTGACTGAGACCCGACCCATGGTCCAATCTTCGGCTAACATTAACGCTAGGATGTACTATGTAATATTTGTTGATTTGAATGTGAAGATAATTATTGGTCTTTATTTTTAAACTTATTTAAGGCACCATTTTATATTTTTCAAAGGAATTATACCAATTTGTGACACTAGGAAGTTTATTGAATTCTCAAAGAAGAGGAGTTTCAAATCTTTCTCCTTGAAAATTTTGTCTTCGAAATTTCAGGGGCATAGAAGATGTGAAAGAGGATACATCAAACTTGAAAGAGGTAGGGATACTTCTCCCTCATCTCATCCTCTCGCTCCTAATTAGACTCTCATGGAGAGTGATTCCTCGATGCAACTCGAACTAAGGGTATGGTCTGGTTGTGCAGCTTCTTCTCTCGACGGTCTAAAATTTCCACTGGCTGCTCTGAGTAGGTAAGAATAGGTCCCACCTCTAATTCTGAATGATCCAGTACATATCCAGGGTTGGCTATGTTTCTTCGAAGGTGGGAGACATGAAACATATTGTATACTCCCTTAAGGTTAGGTGGTATTGCAAGTCTATAAGCTACTTCGCCTACCTTGTCCAAAATCTTAAATGGTCCAATATACTTTGGACTAAGTTTTCCATATTTTCCAAATCTGATAGTGCCCCGAGTAGGTAAAATCCGTAAGAATACGAAGTCTCCGACTACAAACTCCAAAGTCCTTATGCTGTTATCTGCCCAATGTTTCTACTTGTCTTGGGCAACTCTGAGTCGATCTCTGATTAGCTTGACCTAGTCTACTGCATCTATTACCATCTCAGGTCCAAGTAGTGCCCTCTCTCCTACATCTTCCCATGCCAAGGGTGTTCGACATCGTATGCCGTATAAGGCCTCAAACGGGGTCATACCAATGCTGGGTTGATAGCTGTTGTTATAAGCAAACTCTATTAGGTGCAAATGATCTTTCTATGATCCCCTAAAGTCGAAAACATAATTTTGTACCATATCTTCCAAAGTCTGGATAATTCTCTTAGACTTTCCATCGATCTGCGGGTGATAACCCATGTTGAATTTCAATTGAGTGCCCAAGCTTCCTTAGAGACTTCTCCAAAAATGTGAGGTAAACCGACTATCTCGGTCTGAAACAATGTTAACTGGCACTCTATGGATCCTCATAGTTTGCCTCATGTATAGCTCTGCTAGCTTCTCGGTTGATAGCCCTACCTTTGAAAGGTATAAAGTATGCAGACTTGGTCAATCAGTCCAAAATAACCCATATTATGTCTTTTCCTCCGGGTGACCGCGGTAGGCCTGAGACAAATTTCATATTTATGTGTTCCCATTTCCATTCCGAATGGGTAAAGGCTGTAATAGTCCTCCGGGTCTCTGCCTCTTCGCCTTCACTTGCTGGCATATTAAACATCTTGAGACGAATCTGGTTACGTCTCTTTTTATTACTACCACCATACATGCTCCCTCAAGTCTGTACATTTTAGTTGCTCCTGGATGGATAGAATATTGAGTTTGATGTGCCTCCTGCATAATCTATTCCCTTAAGCTTCTGGTGGGTACACAAAGTCTGGTACCATGTCTAAGTGATCCTTCTACTGTGATGATTGTCACGCCCAGTTCAAAATATAAGGAACTAAGCCACATAACATTGGCCAGAGGGTACACTCCGACGGGAAACCCAATTTAATGGACCAGTTGGAGTGCACCTAAGCTGTAAAGTACAATGATATAAACCAATAATAAAATATAAGCAGTGTAACTAATCTCATCCACAGACATAAGAATATGAAACACATAGAGAAAATAATCAACTAATATGCAGAAAGAAAATAAGTCTAGAAATGTATCTTAATACAATATAGATAGTGTCACACGGGAACAAACCCACTAATAAAAATACTGGATAAAAGGAAGTAATAAGATAACTAGGGTCATTATCTGCAAACTAGATAATGATACTGGACCCAAGGTGAAGTCACTACCGGTGATCAAGCGAAGTCCTCGGGAAGGATCTCATCCTCTGCTACAAGTCCTGCTCCTGCATATACACCCGATCCGTACTCATCCGGGTAGTCCTCCTCGCCTATGCCTGGAAGAGAACCAGGTCCTCAGAGGGACGTAACAAGGTACAAAAATAACATGCCATAGTAATACAGAAAGGAAACATATGATACGCGGGTGTAATCTAGAATAACCACCTAAGTGAGACACAACTTGAAGACAATGTTCATCATGTAGGCTTTCCAAATATAAATCTATAGCTCTGAGGCACAGAGACACACGGTGCATGCCGTAGCTCCGAGCACAGAGTCACACAGTAAATACTACGACTCCGGATACATGATCTCTACGTATATATATATATATATATATATATATATATATATATATATATATATATATATATATATATATATATATATATATATATATATATATATATATATATATATATATAGTACATACGAAGTAGCCTAAGCGTCTAGTAACTGTTTTTTCCCTCCCAATACGGTCAACGAGATGAATCCGCAGCTCGCTGAGCCTGAACCTCTATCTAGCAGTCTCGTTATACTAAAGTATCTACCACCAATCATGATCCTGTAGTCATCGCAGGTTCCGATCATGCTATACTATCAGGATATTGGAAGTCTGGCATGATGACGGTGTCTGAATGTGTCCTAGGATTCCAATGTATCCAAGTAGGTACATAAAAGTATCGAGAAACATCTAACAATCGGTACTAGGTGTTACCGACGAACGTCTACACCCGGATATGATCCGGACGCTAAGTAACGATTCCGATCCAAAGCGCATATATTGTATAGATGGACTAAAAAGTAAAACTGGAACTGAGTTACAGAATGATAAGGTAAACTTTCCTGGATCCGGATGCCGAAGGCGGGGCTCCGGTACAACGTCCAAGTTCATGGATCCCAAAGTACCTAGAGTTGATATATGAATTAATTAATAATCTAGCTCGAAACTATCTAGAATAAGAGATGACATCATGAACTAGCATAGGTTTTGTCTTAGTTACATAACTCACGTCTAAGGTACTAACTAGAGGGTTGACCCAAGTTGACTAGGAAAACGTTGCATCAAATACGAATTCACTCAATCGCATAACATCCTCAAATAATATCCTCAACCACTAATATTCATAAAGTATGATTTTGTCATCTTGAAATAATGTTCATCCACGACCATATTACATATGTAAACCTAACATAGGTGTGTCATTATTAGGTTAATTTCGGTTCCCTCTCTAACATGTAAACAACACACACTCTTTATATAAACTCATTCCTAAATTACCAAGTTCTTAATAACAAACCATATTCTAAATATACGTTTAATCATGCACAAGCCATATCTATTATGCATTAACATCTATTCCTAACTACATATATAAATGGATTTAGTTATTAACAAGGAGGTTTACAACAGAAATGAAGGAAGTAAAAAGTTACCAAGGGTGGCTGTGGGTGGTGGGAGCGGTGGTGCTGCGGCTTCTGTCAGTGGCGATGTTGATCGTGGTGGTGGTGCTCGTGTCGACAGTGATGGAAGGGGTGGTGCTCGACGGTGGTAATGGTGATGAGAATGGGGTGGAGGTGATGGTGATGGTAGTGGTAGTGGTGCTCAGAGGTAGTGATGGTGGTGGTGTTCGACAGTGATGATGTTGGCTGTGTGATGCTCGGTGGGGGTGGTATTGACTGTAGTGGTGGATGTTGGTGGCAGTGCTCATGCGGTCATGGTGGAGGTGTTTGTGGTGAAGGTAGTGGTGTAAGTGGCTGCGGTGGTGATAGTGATCATGGTGGAGATGGTGGTGTAGGTGGTGGCGGATGAAAAGAATGGTGGTGCTCCGGTGGTGAAGATGGTTTAGGCGGCTGTTGGTAGCTGCTGTGGTGGTGGTGAATGGTGTTGGCGGTGGGGTTGGTAGCTGCAATTGTGGCGCATCTGAAGGGGGTGATGGTACTCCGGTGGTGAGGTTACGGTAAAGAAGAAGAAGAAGAATCGAGAGGAGGAGAATAAGAAGAATGGAGAGGAGGTGATGTTTCGGCTGTGAGTATGAGGGAGGGGAGGAGAGAGTATATGGTAAGGAAAAATTGGGTTTTCTTAGGATTAGGGCTGGCCACATGGGGATGGGGGAGTATATATGTGTTAATATAGAGGAAATGAGTGGTTGTGATGGGGGGATTTTGAATCAAGGACAAGGATTTCATATGAGGGAATAGTACAATGCAAGGGGAGATAGAGTATGAGGTGACCGGTCACATGAGGATAGGGGGGTTTCTTCATTTGATTTTCACCAATAGGAGTGTGACATCTAGCAACTCTTTGTATTTGAGTCCCTTAACATTTGGGTGTTTACAATGAAGGAGAAAGAATGAGAATTTGATGTGGAAAATTGGTGTTTGGTATTTTATAGGATAGGAAAGGTGTTGGATGTTTTGTATAAGCCTCATGAATGGGTGTGAGGGTTAAGTTGAGGTTAGATTAAGTCGCTTTCCCCAATTTAATTAAATAATGTGTCATAGGTGCTCTTGAATAAAATGGATGTATATGGGGTCTCAATTGGGACTGGCACAAATATCATGGACGGTGTAGGCTTAGTGTTAGTCTTGGTCCCTTTTATTGGTTAGGCGAAACGGATTGAGTTTGTGTCCCCAAATAGATGGCAACGACATAGGTACAAGGCATATGATTAAAGAATTGATTTTTGTGACTGAAAAGTTGTGCAATTAAAATAGAGCATAAGGGAGTATGTTTATGAGTAACAAAAATATCCGGTGCCTAGGTTGGCTTGTCAGGTCAAGAGTGCAAAGATTTGTTGGAAAGTAAAGGCTATTGTTGTGCTCCAATTATTGTAGGAACGGTAAGGTGCACCAAGAGTTTAAATTAAAGAACCAGTCTACATAACCCTAATTTCTAATCCTTAGATAACCTAAAACTAAACCAAAATTCTCACAATACCAAATCTACCTAAAATTTGAGGAGGTTTACATCCTTCCCAACTTAGAAGAATTCTGTCCCCGAAATTAAAAGTAAAGCACAAATAAGAGTTACGAGAATTAAAAAGTTATCACGTAAATGAAATACAGTACGTAAATTCGTACCTCGATCCTCATATAAATGAGGGAACCGCTGTCGAACAGAATCCTTGCGCTCTTAGGTAGACTCGCCCGGTGATTGATGCTTCCATACAACCCGGACCAGCCGAATAGTTTGTCCCCTTAAAACTTTCTCACTGCAATCGAGTATCCCTACTAGCTGCTCCTCATATGATAAACTGGGTCCAATTGTAATCTTTGAATGATCGAGCACGTGTCTAGGGTCTGCCACGTATCGTCTCAACTGAGATACGTGAAATACGTCGTGCACGCCTTATAATAACTTTGGCAATGCAAGACGATAAGCTACTTCGCCAATATGCTCCAAGATGTCAAAATATTCGCTGTACCTCGGACTCAGCTTGCCTCTGCCCTAAAATCTGATGGTACCGCTAGTATGCGATATCTTCAGAAACACATGATCACCTTTGTTGAATTTTAAAGGTCTGCGGTGCGCATCTGACCAATATTTCTGCCTATCCTGTGCTGCACGCAGGTGACTCTTAATCTGCTTCACTTTCTTCACTGTCTGTGTCACCAACTCTAGACCAAGTATTTGACGATCTCCCATATCACTCTAACATACTGGCGACATGTACTTGTTGTCGTACAGTGCCTCATAAGGTGCCATCTGTATTTTTGCTTGGTAGCTGTTGTTGTAGGAGAATTCCACCAAGTGTAGATGGTCCTCCCAAGATTCTCCAAAGTCGATCATGCATGCTCTCAACATATCCTCTAGTATCTGAATCATTCGCTCTGACGGACCATCAGTCTGTAGATGATATACAGTGCTAAACTTGAGACGATTTCCTAGACTTTCCTGCATACTCTGCCAGAAATATGACTTGAATCTGGAATCACGATCTGATACAATGCTGACAGGCACTCAATGTAGTCGTACTATCTGCCTCATGTACATGTCATCCAATATCTCCGTGGACTGCCCAACTCTGAAGGGCAATAAATGCGCTGACTTAGTGAGTAGGTCCATGACTACCCAGACTGCATCCTTCCCGCTAGGGCTTCTCGAAAATTCTGTGACGAAGTCTATGGTAATATGCTCCCAATTTTACTCAGGAATGGGAAGCGACTACAATAGTCCTGCAGTCCTCTGATGTTCGATCTTGACTTGCTGACAGACCAAACATCTTGCCATGAATCTCGCAATCTTTCTCTTCATCCCATGCCACCAGTAGTGTTGTCTCAAATCTTGGTACATCTTCGTACCCCCGGGATGAATAGAATAAATCGAACTATGGGCCTCGGTCATTAACTCCTAGCATAGCTCGCCACTTAGAATATACAGGTGATCTCTATACCTCAACATTACTTCTTCGTGAATCCGTTGTCCCATCTGCATGCCGGCCTCTGTCCTCTCTCGCAGTCGACAGAATCTCGCATCGGTAGGTAAGGTTGCCTTGATCCTCTCAACCAATATAGACTGAACTTCTAGACTATCAATCTGTCCATCCATGCCTGGTAATACAATCTCTATCCCGAGCTCCTAATGATCCTCTAACAAATGTCGCTGATTCATCAAAAAGTAAGCCATGGGCTTCCTGCTTAAGGCATCTGCTACAATATTTGCCTTGCCAGGGTCGTAATATAACTCAATATCATAGTCTGTCATCAACTTTAGCCAATGCCTCTATCTCATGTTGAGCTCCTTCTGAGTGTAGACATACTTCAGACTTTAGTGATCTGTGTAAATCTTAACCCGCTCTCCGTAAGGGTAGTGCCACCATAACTTTAGTGCAAATATCACCGCAGCTAGCTCTAGGTCATGTATCGGGTAGTTCTTCTCATGAACACTCAGCTGTCCCGATGTGTAAGCTATCACCTTACTGTGTTGCATCAGTACACATCCTAGTCCGCTCCTAGACGCATCTATACACCATAAATTCTCCAAATCCAGAAGGAAGTGTCAAGATCGGTGCTATCTTCAGACGCTTCTTCAGCTCATCGAAAGCCGTCTGACACTCCTCAGTCCAAATAAACTCCTCGCCTTTACGCGTCAATTGCGTCATAGGCGCAGTGATCCTCGAGAAGTTTTTCACGAACCTCCGATAATATCCGGCAAGTCCGAGAAAACTCCTAACCTTCGTAACTGATATAGGAGTAGGCCACGTCTCCACTACGACGATCTTTTTCGGGTCAACTGATAGTCCATCTCGAGTGATTATATGACCCAAAAATGGTACCCTATCCAAGCAGAACTCGCACTTGCTGAGCTTGACATACAGCCTCTCCTGCCTCAGCCCCTCCAATACGATCCTGAGATGCTCCTTGTGCTCCTCCTGGCTCTTGGAATATATTAAAATGTCGTCGATAAATACCACCACAAACTTATCCAAGTACTGGTAGAAAATCTTGCTTATCAGGCTCATAAATACTGCTGGCGCGTTGATTAAACCAAATAACATGACTAGAAACTCATAGTGTCTGTACTTTGTCTAAAAGGCTGTCTTCAGAATATCCTTATTTCTAACCTTGATATAAAGATAGTCGTATCTGAGATCGATCTTCGAGAATACACATGCGCCACTCTGCTGATAAAATAAATCGTCGATGTGCCACAAAGGGTACTTGTTATTTATTTTTATAACATTTAGCACCCTATAATCGATATACAAACGTACCGTCTCGTCCTTCTTCGTGACAAATAAGATAGGTGCTCCCCATGGAGAAACACAAGCCCGAGTGAAACCCTTGTCTAAGAGATCATCTACCTGGACCTTCAACTCAACCAACTCTTTCGGTGCTAGTCTGTAGACGGGGGAAGTAACTGGCTCGGCTCCGAGAGTCAACTCTATAGTAAACTCTATCTCTCTGTCAGGTGGCAGGTCTGGAAGATCCTTGGGAAATACATCCTCAAACCCTGATATAATGTGGGGGTACACTGGTTCACCTTCTGCAATGTGTGCCGCTAAGGTAAGTTGGACACCATGCTCTCGGGCTTCTCGAAGAAACTCAAATTCAGGGTGATCTGGTAGTCTAAATATAACGCATCCACGTCAGCAATCTAGCGTCGCATGGTATTGGCTCAACCAATCCATGTCTACGACAATGTCATAGTCTGACATGGAGAAGACTAGAAATCGGGCACGCATCTTTCGCCCGCAAACAACTACTGAACAAGATCTACTAGTGTCGCTAACTGGTACTATTCCACCTCCCGAAAGAATCTTCTTAATCTTCGAAAGGGGTGCAGTTGCTATTCTATGGGTGGTCACGAAACTAGCATCTATGAAAGAGTGTGTGGCACTAGAATCAAATAATACTACTGCTGGTAATAAATCTACTAAAATTGTACCTGCGATCACCTCTCCAACTATCTCTGCCTCCTCAATGGTCATCGCAAAGGTATGGCCCTATCCCGGTGCTGGTGCCCTCGGCTGCTATCGAGCCTGCTAGAAACGAACTGCATGTAAGTTCAATTATGTAACATAGAAAATGATATAAGCATTGTGTCATAGTTTGGTGCCATGACTTAGCGGTAAATTGGAGTCTACGGACTACCAATCGAATCAAATGGATAAGTATGCTGAAATGAGAATAAGAAAATATGCATTATTTCTTTAAATATTTCAACACCTTACACTTATATTTATGCTTATCATATAGTCGTAGATGTTTTGTATGGTTATGGACAACTTGTGCACAAAGAAGTAAATTTTCTCAAACGGGACCTGGGGCACTGGGGACAGTTCAGCCCGGGGAAAATAATAGTGCTTTGGTAGCACCGGGTATAAGCAAAAAATTTATTGAGGATTGCTACCTGCTTTGAATGTCGTATCGCACTCCCATCGAAGTCCTATATGGCATGTCCATCGTGGTGCTACACCTCAAATGACCCATGAGAATGAGTTGCATACTAATGATGTCTTATGCATGGGCGGTAAGAACAATCCTGTAAATTATACGTGAACGACCATTGGCCGGGGTAAGGATTCCATATGTGCGAAGCTTATATATATCTTACTGCATGAGCTGTTGCTTATAAACTGTTGCCTATTCGAATATTGTATTTATAATATTGCCTATTTAATTGCTGCCTTAATTAAGAAGCATTGGTTTAGGTTAGTGAGCCAGTTTTGCTCACCAGTACAAGTTAAGTTCTAACCCACGTCTCTGTGGGCAAACCAGGTGACTGAGATACCAGGGGCGCTTAAGGGAATTAAAGCTTTCGTTGTAGTCTTTTGATATTTTTAGAGTATTTCAAAGATTTCTAGAAGCTGCTTTCAAGTTTCCAAGAAGTAATAAAGGGACATAATGTATGGGATAAGAATATTATTTCATGTCAGCCTATCCTTCTTTCTTTTATGCAAAACTATTTAAGCCGTTCAGGCATTTCCATTTTGGTGCTAAAAAAATTATACTTCGTTGCAATGAATCAATAAAAGAATTATTTTTTTCCTATAAATATGTGTTTTATAATCTGCTGCGGTGTTGTGAAACTATTTAAAAAAGATGTTTGACATATGTGCACGTTCTTTTCTTGTATAAGTGCAACCCCAAACTTGTACGGCATCACGTCCAGCGAGGACGATCGTTTCTGCGGAACTGGGGTGTGACATTCTTTGGAGCACAATGCAATTCTAGTAGAAATCAGTGGTTTTGACGTCAAGATACCTCCATTCAAGTACCTGCGCATTCCATTAGCTTAAGGCAGAAGGAAAGAGACTCTATATTAACCTATTATCCAGAAGATTCGAGCAAGAATTGCAGGATGGCACAAGAACCACCTATCCATTGGTGGTAAGTGGATTTTGATCAAGCAAGTTCTTAGCTCGATCCCTTTATACACTCTGACGGCATGTTCTCCTCCTAAATGTATTATTCTTTCTTTGGAGAAACTTTTCAATGGTTTCTTTTGGGATTACAATCGTGGGATAATACGTAAACGTTGGGCGAGTTGGAATACTATCGCCCAACTAAAGGAGGATGGGGGACTTGGGATCAGGAGCATTTTTGAGATGATCGATGCCTTTTCTATAAAGCTTTGGTGGAAAGTTCGCTCAAAATCATCCCTGTGGTGTGTTTACATGAGGGCTCGCTACTTTCCCATATCCATCCGTCTACCGCTAGCGCCAATAGCGACGCTTCTCATGTGTGGCGTAGGATACTGAGAGGTCAGGATTTAGGAGAATATTTTATCTCTCAAGCCGTTGGAGAAGGAGCATCTCTAGCTACAGGGGAAAACTGGAGCGGATTGAGGATCCTCCCATTATGGATGGAGTCTGGGATTGTTCCTACCATTCGAGAACTTTATCACTCTAATGGTGAATGGAAATACACTCACATAGAGTTGTGCTTTGGTTCCTTCATTGCTGATGCGATCCTTCTTTCGGGGTTGCGCTTGGGCAGTGGGGTAGATCAACTGATATGGAGCAAGACGGCTTCAGGTATGTTCTCTACTACCTCAACTTGGCAGGTAGCGTATTAAGAGGTCGGTTTATGCTCCTCTTCATTGGACTTGGGTGGATGACCTGCCTCTAAAATGGTCGTTACTTCTGTGGACGATTCTCAAGAGGAAATTTCCTACGGATGATGTTTTGCGTCACAACAGATTCTCTCTGGCTTTTAAATGTCTCTGTTGCTCTAACCCTCACAAGGATTTAATCAACCATATTTTGTTAGAAAGCGATTGTGCATACGGTATCTGGTGTCACTTCCAGCGATTGTACCTTATCGTTGGCAACCGAGGATCCATTGCCGATCGGATAGCTGATTATTTCATTGTGTCTCCTCATAACTGTAGAAGCATGGAAAATATGGATCCATGCGACCCACAACCATGCGCCCCAAAGTAAATCTCAGAAGAGATTGGGCCGCATAGTCACTTGTGCCCAGAAAGGCGATATCCATGCGTCCTAAGCAGCCAAATCAGCTTTGGCCGTAGATGGACTTGACGTAGCATCCTGACAACAGACTCATCTCTGGCATAGAATCCTGACAAAAATAATTTTTTGAATGCCTCGAAGGACGTGAACATGCTAAACTATAGAAGTTTCACGTTAGTATAAAATTTACTCTTGATAGGTGTACAGCACCACGTGTACAACACAACAAAGTTCCCATGCGTCTCTGGCCCCATGCGCTCCATGCATCTCTGGCCCCAGGCATTCCAGACTACACGCGTCCCATGTGTCTCTGGCCCCATATGTTCGAGACGTCATGCGTCCCATGCGTCTCACACTCATTGCGTCCAACGTGGCAAGGTTCCCTTAGAAGAAATCTTTATGTTGCAATTATCTCCAACCAAGTGCGGACCATGTGTCAAGCTGACCAAGTCACGCACACAAATGACAAGAACCGCTCGGATCTCCAACAACAGCAAAATCCTAATAAAATATCCACGTGACAGCTTGCCCTGGATTCAACCCACACTGTGTGCCCACAGTTGCAACCATATTCTGTTAAAGGAGCCTCCCGCGGCCACCAAACAGAGGCACATGCGGCACCTATAATCCATCAGCATTGTCACGCCTCAGTATCGAAATACCGAGACGGACATGGCCAGCTTCCACGTACAAGGTATAGAACGTCGTACGACGGTCACGGCTGTAACTATACAAGGGGGTGCATACTACAAGCAAGTCACTTAGGGTCACACAACACATCTATTGTCTCAATCATTCAAGTAAGAATGGTAATCATAGAACATATATGATAAGAAATTAAGGCGTCCCAAATGTCCTGCCTCAACATTCTGGAAATCAGCTATGCAAAAATAAAAAAGCTGACAGAGTAGCAAAAGTACATGACCATGATCAGCTGCAGTCTGATTAATATACAATAATGTAGAGGAACTTATGTCCAGATTTATGGCTAATAAGTGCCGGTGGCTAAACGGCCAAAAGGTGATACAAAATGATACTCATAATGGGGGAGAAGAAACCCACTCAAGTTTCTCAGCGAACATCCTCCTAGTATGCGCCATCGGTCAGATATAGGACAAGATCCTTGGGCTCTGCTACTAAACCTGGCCAAGCAAAACCAGCGGGGTCAGGCCACGAGAGCAAGTACCATAATGAGCACAAGTGAATAAAGTAAAAACCAACAAAGTACATAAAATAGGAATTCGTGCCACAACTGCAAGCGTATGACCTTTCATTGGAGCAGTATGACACATTTACAACCAAACAAGGACAAGATGTGCCGTACTATGCCGAGATAGGGTATGACTTACTAATCCTGAACACGACGAAGATACAACACATCTATATAATCCAGAACACACATGCCATAATACAAAGTAAGAAATAGACCTAATATGTAGCTTCGGTACATGACCTATTGTGACACATTGGCACAACCCTATAACCAAACAGGGACAAGGGTTGAACCGTCGTACCACAATAGTTCATGTCCCTAGACTACCAGCACATACTCTTTTAAATCGGCCAACCAATCCTACGGCTTGTTATGTGGAGTCTGAATTATCTCAACAGAATAATGCAATAATATAGTGATCCTCAAATCATGCTACAAGCGAACACGGCTAGCCGAACCAATTATAACATGTAGTACGTAGAATATGCACCGGTCCCCCGTAGGGCCACCTTGCTAAGATAAATCAGTAACAATTACAACCTTCCTATAGGAAAAATATTGGCTCGGTTTAAATATAAAATTTGAATATTGTGCTCCACTAGTGCGGATAATATACAATATTCGTGGTGGCAAACTTTCACACATCGAAAATTTTCTGAGGGTGGCTCGTCACTCACGATCCCGGGATCCCGTTCCCTCATAATGCTTCGACCAATTAAGTTACCTAATTAACCCTACGGTTGTATAGAATCTTGTGCCTTAGTCACACAATCATCGTCCTTAGATGTCATACCGTAGTACGTGTGTGCTAGATACGAATCCACATCGTTACTCAAGAGCCAAATCTAGATTCCTTCAAACATAATGCAAGAAATCAAGCAAGCAACCTAACCACGCTATGATTTACTGATCCACTACAAGGGCCATGCTGGAGAAGTCATATATGATATCACATATTGCGCAGATCGGTAAAACATACAACACATAGCACGTAGCAAGATATGTCGTACCTCAGTGCACATGTAACGCATAACATGTAGGAACGCATAGAAAGTAGTAAATGTATCAGCACAGATACAAGTGGCTGAGTCAGGATATTAGGCCTATTAATCAATCATATTGGTCAGGGCATGTACACCTAGTCAGTTAAATAAAACTTTCAATCTCGTATAACATACGAATCTAGTCAGGTACATAAATCTTTAGTCAGTCCAAAGGAATCCTTTATTCATAATATATCATGTCGGTGGGTTCAGCTACATACAGTAAAAGCTTAACACATAGTATGTAACATGAATTACCTGAAATTGATAATAGAATGCCGATGAACGGGAGCAAGGGAAAAATATGAACCACTCAGGAGCAGATCCATAATCCTAAAACCAAATAAGGACTGTGATTGCAGACCGTCTCCTGAGTATAACTACTCCCCTCACTCTGTTCGACAAAAAGGGTAAGTTAATCTACTAATCTGAGTCCACTTAGCAGGTACTAGGTCAATATCACTCCAGCTCAATTAAGTCAACATATAGTCTAGTCCATCACATAATTATGCCATGCACATAGTCAATTCTAGCACATAGCCATGTCTAGCTCAAGGTCAATTCAGGTCATTAAGTCCCTCACACTTAGATTCACAGCACTTGCAAGTACTTGGGTCAAAACAATGAACATACACCCAAAGAAAATATTCCATTAAATATTGACTAGATGAAGCAACAAAATATGCACATGGGTCACTAGGGTCGCATAGGATCATATGCGCATGAGAAGTGTACACATGGATTGAATCATGGGACAAGACGCATGCCCTGATAAGGCGTATGAGCAACTGGCCGGATGGATGAGCTGGTCGCATGAATTGCTTTCTGTATGAGGCAGGTTCGCATAGGGTTCGGTGCCTCATAGCGTCAAGGCAAAGTCAACTCCTTGTAACAAGTGCCGAAGTGACATGCATTAAATGCGTGTCAGTGAAGTGACTGAAATGATGGATGTGACAGGCCATAAAGTATGTCAGAAAAAAGCAAAACCATGAAAAAATGTGCCAAACAATCAGAGTCATGTGTCCGAAAAAAATTGGTCGCATACTCTGCTTGCCGCATATGCCTTCTTGCCAAATATGGGTAAGTGCCGCATGGAGGTCGATGCCGTATGGAGATCTCTTGGACTTAGCAAATTTTACATTCGTCTAGCAAGTAAAAATACAAGAATTTCAAGAATTAGCTCCAGAACAATTGTGTAATGGCAGTCATGCATCCAACAAAATGGACGCATGCTGGTCAGTATACGGTAAAGAGATCAGGCCGCATAGCACCCTCGGCTGCATAACTCGCTGGCCGCATGAAGACTTTGTCTTCTCCAAAGAGTAGGTTCAGCTATGGCGAAAAGTTCCAAAATCCCAAAAATTATTTTCTTCATAAAAACTTTATTTTAACTCCAAATCAAGTGAAACAAAAGCCAAACTGCTCGAAATGAAGTGCCCCATCAACCACAAAAACCAAGATTTTTTTTAGAATCTATGAAAACCCAAACTTTAAAAATTAGATCTAATCAAAATCGTTCATCAAAACCAAAAACTCCAAGAACTAAAACTAATGAGCACATCAAGGAGAATATTTTTTATCAAACACTTTTTAATTTACAAATCATATAAAAAATTCAAAAATTATGGCTTCACCACTTTGAACAAGATGTACTTGCTTTGGTGGACTAACAAACCTTTTCCTAGAACCAAGTCTAGGCTAGCTAGGGCTAGGGGGAGCTCTTGAGGGAAGGAGGAAGAAGAAAGAATAAGGGAAGTAGAAATGAGGAAGAATGAGAGAGGATATATATATATATATATATATATATATATATATATATATATATATATATATATATATACCAAGTGGAGAAATGAGGTTAGTCCTAAGATTAAGTCATGACACTCTCCAACAAAATCTCAACCATCCAAATAGTCTTAGTGGTTCCAAGAGTCAACCGGGTCTGGTATGCGACATGTATACGGGTCCTAGCACAGGGCCATGGCAATTGTTAAGGTGTTCACTACTGGTCTCGGGTAGTCTCCCACAATAAACAGAAATACAATTAAATAAAATATATCATAATTAGCAGGAACCAACATATAAAATACAGTATTAATATATCTACAGGAATTTTTTAAAATCACAAATTCAAGAATAGGAAATCTGGGAACGGGTGTGACAAGCATGATGGCTATAAATAGAAGCAACTTGGATGTCCCAGAGGTTGGCTTTTTCTGTTTCAGGGAGAGAGAGAGAGAGCACACCCCCCCGGCCAGCTACACACGTGCACACAAGCTCAGAAGAAAGAAGAACGGAGAGCATCCTCATTCCCTCAATGGACCGTCAACGGAATAAAGGAGCCGCCACAACGCGCTTTGTCCATCGTCCCTACCCAGATCAAAATATTGTACTTAGATTTTCTCTCTAGGACCTCTTTGTACTCTCTTTAGTTTGTTGATTAAATCAAGCACTTTTAGAAATTCGAATTTAGTGGCGAACAAGATGGCGACTCTGCTGGGAACTAACTTCTCATCTGATAAGAAGATAATGATGTAGTCCGATGCGGTCAAGCTGGGCTCGACCCAAAGGATCCTGGTGGTATGCTTCAACCAGCAAGCATTCAAGAACGTGCTCTACGGGGACAGCACGAGTCCTTCTCCAAGGTAAGCAAAGCCTAAGAAGACCCGCAAGACATGGATAACAAAGGCCGCTGTGCCACACCCAACTTTGGAGCATGCACTCCCCACTACTCTCTATGTTGCCGCAGATGCACAACATGCGACCACCCAGACTGTCCATGTTCATACGAAAGTCGGGAATGACGCTCATCGACCAAACTCTGGCAGAGAAAAATACTACGATGCCAAAAGTTCGATGGCTGAGACAAGCTTCATGCTGCCACAACAGAAGCCGCATAAGTCTACAGCCGCAGGAAAAAATGACATGCGGCACTGATCGGTAGCCGCAGGCAAAAGTTTATATGCAGCCAACACAATAGCAAAACCTTCATCTTCGACCGAATCTCACGTAGTGCTGACTCCATGCGCCTTGCTAAGAAAGGGGAGTATGTGAATTTGGACTCTACATACTACGCACCGGTGAGTGCTAGATCGAAGAAGTCTAGGAAAGTGCAAGCTCGCCAAGATCAAGCAACGGCTCACACGACCGTCCGTCAGAAGGCTCCGCTAACTGTTACGCGAGACCCTGACTTGAAGTGGTACAAGACCTACCAATGTATCTGACCCACAGTGGCAAAAAGACAGGTTTAGTCTCGAAAGTCTTCCATTAACGACTTGGGGAGAGTTCTAATATGAACCCCAGGACATGGAGCAAAGATAACACCTGTACACCCATATGCTCGGTATACCCGGGATCATAACTAGGTGTAAAGATGGATCAGTCCTCGCTTGATTTGCGTAACATGATCAACAACAAGGTAGGTTGCAACCAAAGGCACCTACCGAACATCATCCCCAAAAAGGTACAATTATCAAAGGAGGAGGAGCTGCCCTTCGTTTTGTGCTATTCCGCTTGGAAGTCTCCCTCCACAAGGGGAGATCGAAAGTCTAGCGCATTAATCCCTTCCTTTCGACCAACGTGCCAAGAAGTCAAACCCAAGGAGGACAGGCGGCAGTACCTACAAAAGAAGTTTTTAAGGGCACTTGCTCCAAGAAAAAATAATAAGCTACTGGGGTGGTTCGTCCTTAGGACCACCAGTAATTCTGCAAGCTTAGGGTAGCAATCCCCCAGAACTCCACGATAATTCTGCATTCCGAGGAGACAACGATTCCTAAGGAACTGACGTCGAGATCCCTAGCTGTAGTCACCCTCACCAGGAAGGCGCACCTTCCTACACTGGGTAGTGTTCTCTCGGAGTCTGAAGAGGATGGGACGTAGACAACTTTCCTCGAGAACTGTTCGATGCAAGAGTCCCAGGAGAAAAGTGCGACGTCCACTGTTCCATCTACTACCTCCCAAATAAAAAAGTGTATATGGCGGAGGAAGATCACGAGGGCTCCAGCGATCGACGCCTTAAAAATATCGAGTCTATGATGCACAACATGAGTAAGTCGATGCAAGCCTTAACCCAGACAATGCTAGAGAAGGCAAACATGGCCTCGCAGCCATCAAGAACCTCAGGACAAGCTAGTCAAGATCCTAGGGCAAATGGACACCCAAATGCCACCTCTCTATCCATCAGTGGCGATCGCATTAGGCCCGGATTGTCTACTACTTCCACAGTAGATGAGGTTCAGAAAGATATACGGGAGGTACAAGAACTGCGAGCTCGCTTGGACTCAATGGGGAATCGAGACTCACTGCGGGAACTCGGGATTCGACAACCAAATCCCCTCGAGTGGAGAGACGTGCCCTACCCACCTAAATACAAGCCCTTCAACTTAAATCTATTTGAAGGAAAGATGTCTCATCGTCAGTACATGAGCTACTTTGAGACAGTAATAGGAAATCTGCCCCACAGTAATGCTATCCTCACCAAACTCTTTGTCGGGGCATTATCGGGGGTCACCTTCAATTGGTTCTGCAGCCTCTAAGATAATAGCATATCGTTATTCAACGATCTTTAAAGCCTCTTTCTCGCCCGATTCTATGACGGGTGATGTGACATGACGATGTCCTCCATGTTAAATATCATACCTCGAATACGTCGAATGCTATAGGAGCCTATACGGGAATACCATATGATGTGACAGCGACAAAAGGAGCCTATACGGGAATACATCGAATGCTATAGGCAAGCCACACAGAAGCTACCCCAGGTAATCCTGAATCCACTCTGATGGACATATGCTGGAAGAACCTACTTTTGGCAGTCAGACAATGGATGGGTGACACCCAATTCAAATACTAGACGACGTTCGTCATAATTATCGTCGATGCTGAGAAGAAGGTGAATGACGCCCGTTTCTTGGGAATACAGATCTTTGTCATCGAGGATAAGAAAAAATACCCCTACAACAACATTAACAACAGTGGAAACAATAGCTGTGATGGCAAGAGAAAGCAGTCCCTTGTCGCTAACTTGACCAATATGCCCGAGCAGAAGCCGACAGAAGCTCCAAAGCCGAAAGAGACCTACTCTTTCGAAGATGATCACGTCATAAAAATATTTGACGTGCTGATGCAGGGGAACAAGATTCCGCTCTTCGACGTCAAATGCCCTATTAAGGCAGCCGAGGTAAATAATCCAAAGTACTGCCATTACCATCTCTATGTCCATCATGCGACATGGGACTGCTACACGCTGAATTGGTACATCCAGCGTCTACTCGACACTAAGGCCTGCACCTTGGAAATTAATGACAAGACGGTTGCCGCTAACATGGTATCGCTCCAGTTCGATAATTTTTCGACGACAGAAGTCCAAGATGGAGTAATCCCAATTCCAAGGGCAACAATGGAGGTCATCAATGTTCCGTCGGCTCATAACCAAACAACCAGACTGATTCCTCTCATTATGCCACATGGGGAGGTCATGTGGGTTGACCCCGACATTGCTCCAGAATTGATGCAGCAGACAACACCCTCTGCCACCAAGTCTAAGGGCAAGAAGTCAAAATCCTGCTGTACAGTTTTTATCTCGTCCGAAGAAGCTATAGCAGGAACAACATGAGCAGGCTTGGCGTACCAACGTGAGTATGACACCCCCGATGATGGTGCACTCCCAATTTTCATACCTACAATATCGAATCTGGGTCCATCCCAGCCTCCGACAGCGGACAAGTCCAAGCAGAAAGAAACTAGCTTTGACAGACCGATGCCCAAAGATACAAGACCAACGACTGGAGAAGCCCTATAATTTTTGAAATCTTGGCGCAACTGGCCAATACTCCACCAAATTTATCTTTATTCGAGCTTCTTCGACCCTCTAAGGGCTGCTCTTAGCGAGGCATTAAAAATGTCGACACCTACCTGGCACAGGTTAAGAAGCCAGCTGAGGATCCCGCCATATACCCCTTCTACAACAATGTGATGGAGGCGATACCCAATACCACGTTCTCACAACAGGACTTGTTGCTTAAAAACAACAGGCACGATCGTCCCATATATTACATAGGGTATAACAGTGCCATTAAGGTGGACCAGATGCACATCGACCCCGGCTTGTCCATCAGCATTATCTCGCGTAGTATGCTTCAACACATTGGAACCCCGATGCATCGCTTAGCAGCGACCAACACTGCCATCACTGGCTTCAACTCAAAAAAAGCTACTATCTGGGCAAGATTCGCTTGAAGTGCCAAATTGGCAATCTAAAAACAGAGGTCACCTGCTACGTCATAGACGTAGACGTATCCTACAACGTTCTCTTGAGACGTCCATGGATATATCAATACATGATCGTACCTTCAAACTTGCACCAGTGCTTGAAGTACGTTGACTATCACGGCATCGTCAAGACTAAATTTGCCGACGTGGATCCTTTCAAAGGGGTAGAGGCTTACTACTCTGATTCACTCATGTACAAGCAAGTCTGCTAGGACGAACGAGGGAACGACGCCGCCGACGAAGCAGAAATCGATGTTATATCAAGCAAACCTTTAACAGTCTACCTCAAGGGACGTGCTCGTGACACAACCCCTCCCCTCGTTGTAAAGATACAGAGGAGGGCACCACAACCTCCGACGATACGACTGCCAAGTCGGAAGAAAGATCCAGTGCCAGCTTCTTCCTCCGACCCCTTGGTGTTCAAGCTTCGTAGGAGGCCTCCAAAGCCCTCGCTCGTATTGGAGACAAATACCGAGGAAGAAGAACTAGAAGAGTACGTAGCAGCTTATGCTGACACTCCGTCCCTAGATGATGTAATTCTCCGGGAAAAGATCCCCTACTTTATGAATAAAGGGTTATCTTTGAACTACTCCGATGTCGCTCAGTTGAGCATATTGTACTCCATATAACATGGTATAGGCCTGCAACTGCATACACAGGTAACTACTACCAATGTAGTAAACCCCTTCATCCGTAGCCAAGATTCTTACTTCAAGGTTCCAGCAAGGAGGAGGGAAGACAAACCCATCATCTTCGGCAGGGTTGAATGCCCCCGGTCCTTCATCCCGGAGGAACAAGAGCCAGAACACGATACCAGGAAAATATAACTCTACCAGTTCAGTGGTCAAGACAAACACCTCATCCAGAAGATGGTTTATGATTTTAAAAGCAACCGAGGTCTGAATTACGGCCAAGGTCGACGACTGCCCTTGCACCTTACCGTTCCGGCAGGCAAGTTCGAGGATTACTACCATAAGATCAAGCATAGATTAGGGTATGTCACGGCTCCCATAACCCCCGAAGGCTTGGATGAAGAAGATGAGTTACACTCTCACTCTTCAGAGTCTTCCTCTTGGGACTCCGACATCAGTATCGTAGGGATGCTCAAACAAACATTGTCTGCCAATATTGTGTCAGCTGACCCTGAGGAAGAAGACGAGGATCCTCCGGAACTCTTTGAAGCAGAACCGTAGGCCCAACTCCTAGACGCACAATGGAAAATATGGTTTGAACAACGGGAACCTCCCACTGAGGACAAAGTCGTACAAGTCAATCTTGGCGAAGAATCCTCCCCTAAACCTATCTTCATCAGCAAGAGTCTGACGGATGATTATCGATAATCCCTGCTACAGCTCGTCAGAGAATACATAGATGTCTTTGCCTAGAGTTACAATGATATGCCGGGACTGGACCCCCAAATCGTGGTCCACAAACTCAATATTTTGCAGAAAGCTAAACTTGTCAAGCAACAACAAAGGCTGTTCCGGCCAGATATCCTGGAACGCTATCGAAGCTGAAGTCAAAAAACTAATATCTAGTGGCTTCGTTCGCGAAGAACAACATCCAGATTGGGTATCCAACATCGTGTCTGTCGTCAAAAATAATAGGACGATTCGGATTTGTATCGACTTTCGAGATATAAATTCGGCCTGCCCTGAGGACGAGTTCCCCCTTTCGATCATAGACATAATGATCAACAACACCTGTGGCTTTAAGCGCATGTCCTTTATGGACTTATTCTCAGGATACAATCAAATCAAGATATTTTTTGACGACAACGAGCACGCATTATTCCAAATGCAGATAGGAGTATACTGCTAAAAAGTTATTACCTTTGGACTGAAGAATGTTGGTGCTACAAATTAGCGAGCGATGAACACCATCTTCCATGAGCATCTATGCAAGATGGTCGAATGTTACATTAATGACATTGCCATCAAGAGTCGCTCCAACGTTGATCACTTTCGGGATTTGAAGACTGTGTTCGACCTCATGCGTATGCACCAGCTCAAGATGAATCCTACCAAATCTTTCCTAGGAGTCTCTAGCGATAAATTCCTAGGTTCCGTCATAACTTCGAAGGGTATCCATGTAGACCCTGACAAGACTAAAATAATCCTTGAATTGCGTCCACCGAAGAACCTCAGAGAACTTTGTGGCCTTCAAGGAAGACTGGCCTACATCAGAAGATTCATATCAAACCTCTCTGGACGTTGCCAGTCGTTCACTCATCTTATGAAGAAGGAAGTCTCCTTTGTCTGGAACGAAGAATGCCTACGCGCTTTTGATGACATCAAGGACTACCTCATGAATCTCCCAGTATTGGTGGCCCCCGTGGTAGGAAGACCCTTCCTGCTATATGTGGGAGCAATGGATCACTCATTCGGCGTCTGCTAGCCCAAAAAAGTGATGCAGGTCACAAATAAGTCATCTACAATCTCAGTAGGATGATGGTCGGCGCAGAGCACAGGTAAGACCCCATCGAGAATGAGTGCCTTGCTCTAGTCTTCGCTGTCCAAAAGATTCGACATTACGTGGCAGGAAAAACCAACCACGTGATCTCACGAATTAATCCCCTCAGGGTCCTCATGACAAAACCTAGAGTGCTTGACTCTCGCCTAGCCACATGGGCAATATTGTTGTCACTATATGGCATGGTATTCGTCCCACTGAAGGCGGTCAAAGGTTAGGAGTTGGCAGATTTCCTTGCAGTCCACCCGGCACTGAAAACCTCGAAGCTCTACTAAGAGATCCCAGACGAGGTCGCAGACTCAAACCTGACCACGAGCGCAGAAGCCATTTGGCGAATGTTCTTCGATGGTGCTTCAAGAACATGGCCCAAAGGCGATATCGTCGTTAGCGTCGGGATAGTACTGATCTCCCTACACTATCTGGTTATCAACCGTACCTACTCTCTCACTGAGCTGTGCTCCAATAAAGTGGCCGAGTATAACATCCTCGTTATTGGGCTCCAACTCGCCAAACAAGTAGGAGTTGACTACCTGGAAGCCTACTACGATTCTAAGCTGATAGTCAATCAAGATCGAGGGAAGTACGAAGTCCGAAATAAAGACCTATTCCTTACCACCAAGCCGTACTTGGAATAATATCCACCTTCGAGGGATTCTTCATAGAGCACGTCCCTCGGTTGCAAATTATCGGGGCTAACGTCCTGGCTGGCCTCCTAGCCTCTTTAGCTGTTCTAGTCAATACTCATGAACTGATCACCATGGGCGGTCAAAAGCTGGTCTTCTAGAAGAACAACCTCTATCAGTGCCTGAGCTACTCAGTAGAATAGAGCACCGACTCCCAAGACTGGAGACTCTCATTCATCGACTATGTAGTCTATGGAATTCTCCCCGAGAACCCAAAGGAAGCCACTTCCATCATAAAACGTTCCCTCCGGTTCGATTATGATACAGCTACCAAAATGCTATTTCGTTGGTCCTATGACGATCTTCTTCTATAATGCCTATCAAATGCAGAGAGAAGAAGGCTCTCTATGAGTCCCATGACGAGGTTTGTGGTGTCCATCAGCCAGGGCCTAAGCTACAGGATCGCCTCCGGAGAATGGGTTACTATTGACCGACAATGGTAGCAGACGTCGTTGACTACGCTAGAAAGTGCCAAGCGTGCCAAATCCACGCGGACTTCATCTACCAACCCTCGTATTTTCTACACTCGACTGTGCCGTTCTGGCAGTTCGAAGCCTGGGGCATGGATATCATAGGGTCGATCAGTCCACCTTCATCCAAGGGACATCGGTTCATCCTGGCCATTACCCACTACTTCTCCAAGTGGGCTAGAAGTCGTACCACTCACTGAAGTCAAGACAGCAAACATGATCAGCTTTGTCATGCATCACGTCATATACCGCTTTGGCTTGCCACAAAGAATCATCCATGATAATGGTCCACAGTTTGTAAGTCATGCTTTTTATATGTTCTGTGACAAGAACCAAATTCAGGATATATCCACGACTTCCTACAACCCAGTAGCAAATGGTATAGCAGAAGACTTCAACAAGACCATTATAAAGCTTCTCAAAAAATTTGTGTCATCCAATAAATGCGACTTTAATGAGAAGCTGGGTGAATATCTCTGGGCCTACCGCACAACGGTCCAGAAGCTAACTGGTAGTACGCCATTCTCCTTTGTCTATGGGAGCGAAGCGGTCCTCCCCCTAGAGGTCCAAATTCTCTCACTCTGGGTAGCTCTCTCCAACCGGCTAACCGTCGACGATAATAACCGCCGACGACGACAAAAGGTATAACCATTCGACGAGAAATGACTTTTTGCTCAACAACGCATTGAGCTGTACCAAGTGCGTCTCTCGACAGCCTTCAACAAACAGGTGAAGAAGAGGACTTACCAAGTGGGTAACCTCATCCTGACAGTAAGAAGGTTGATGGTTATGACTGTCATGCCCCAGTCCCGAAATACCGAGGGACTAGCCACATGGCAATGGCCAGCAACACACTCCAATGTGTAAACCCAATTTAATGGACCCGTTAGAGTGTACTTAAGCTATAAAATAAATATAATAGACTACGATACATGTCACAGTCTAATTCTAATCTCATCCACAGAAGGTAAACACAATTCAAAATGTCAGACTAATCAAAAGAGAAATATAACAAGTCTCAATAAAATATCTCGGGAAACAACCTGATAATGAGTTTAGTACAGTAATCCAAGAGAAAGGAAATAGAGTATCTAAAAACAGATATAACTGAGTATATAACAAATACTCAGAAGAAATCCTCTGACAACACCTCGTCCTCTGGTGCTGGTACTGATCCAGTGTCTGCTCATGTCCCGTATACCTCAGGGTAGATCTCCTCTGCTATACCTGGGGACATAATCTGGATCCAGGTCCTCAGAGTAGATCTCCTCTACTATAGGCTCTGTGTCAGGGAAACCTATAGCAGTATGTATTATCTCGATGGGCCAGTACGTGTGCCAAAGCTCTAGTCAGAGTCTAAGGTACTCCCAGATATATATATATATATATATATATATATATATATATATATATATATATATATATATATATATATATATATATATATATATATATATATATATATATATAACGTAATCAGCCTTTAGTATAGTAAGACTCTCCCCACCCAATGTAACCTCACGTCTCATGTCCATAACACGCAAGATCATGACCTCTAACTATTACAGCCAGTCATAATGATATCTATGTATATGCAAGTCTTATGTTACGAATCCGGTAAGCCTATACAAAATTACCATGAATAACTCAAGAAAGATTCTATTACATGAATAGTGTCAAGTGTCCTATGGTATGACGTACTTGGTAAAGCAAGCACGAAAAAATAGGATCGAGATATCAACTCTCTAAGTGACGTTACACGACTTTGTGTACTGCGTCGACACCCAAATATTATTCAAACGTTAAGCAACGTCTCACGGTACTAGGTTGAGCAGATACATCACTGAAATAAATCAAGCAAATAATATTAAGGCAATTACTGCAAGTTTGGCAAGGTACACTTGCTTGGAGTTTGAACTCCTTTAGTTAACAGCGAAATCTCCAGGTATGCCTCCGGATGCTGAAAAAACTATTATTATCACTCTCAGTATGCATGAAATAGCTTGGATTGACTACCCATAAGTCCAATTTGGACACGGGCAGAATTGACAGTTTTTGGTCAAAACGGGGTCCACATATGGCCCACTTCGCATCGAAAAATATGCCAGAGATAAAGTTCTCCAAATTAGTCAAACTTAGTGTCTACGAGTCCAGAACAATGATATGAATCCAACAAAATATCCAAAACTGGATTCCGATGAGCCGGTCACAAAATTGTCCGTCAAGTGGAGCCGGGGGGCCCACGAAAATGTGGTTTTGTCAACGTTCTCAGAATCGGACCAAACTTGGGTCACAGTACCATCGTAATGCTATGGATCCGATGGCGCAAGTTTTGTTATAAAATGACAAGCACACACAAAATTATGATGAGTGTCAGAACAGGTCTGATACGGGACTTTTCGGCGAATACGCATTGATTCTGGTGTGCACGCTCATCCAAATCAACTTCTCATTTTGGATGATACACGCATTTTGATGCAATTCGCACATGACAAAGTCATCTCGTTTAGTGAGACGCACCCAGTTTTGAAAAATTTTGGATTTTGAAAACCAAGTTTTTGGTCAACTTTAACCGCAAAATAAACACAGCATATATTAAATTAAAATAAACTAATTAAAGGGGTTAAAACTTATTTATATTGTCTAATTTACTGTTTAATTGAAATTTAGAATTATTTACTAGGTTGGGAGAAAAATGATCATGAACATGGGGCTTCGGGACAGTTTCCAGAACCATAAATTGGGTTAGTTTTTCCTGTATTACGTCGCGGTTTACGACCGACACATGACACGATATCCCGAACTAATTATATAGGGTTTGAGAGGGTCATGCTTCGATCACAACGTGTCACTACCACTTTTTCAGATAAGGGCATTTGTGTAATTTCACCATTTTGAATAATTATTTATTTAATTAATCTGCTGAGTTATATAAACTAAATATATATTGTGAGTGATATTTGTTTTAGGTCAAGCCCTAGAACCCATTAGGTCAAACCCTAATGACTAAACCCTAATTGTAAACCTAATTCTAGAAAAACCCTAGAATTCAAATTGTAGGTTGAACCTCAAACCTTGGACTGACTAAACCTTAGTTAGTTAAGTTTCTATTGACCTAACCTAGGGGTTAAACCTAGGCTATGCATTAGAAACCCTAACTGGGCCTTAATATATAAAAGGAACCCTCTCATTCTTCATGTAGAAGAGAAACCCTAGCCTCCACCAAGAGAAACCATCTTCCCACTCCAAAATTCGAGATTTAACCCTAGGGCTTCCATTTTCCTCCTCCAAAGCAAGGAAAGCAAGGAACGTGGGTCAGGAAGCCTTGGGGAAGAAGAACTTCCATTGGAGGAACCATCCCTATAGGTAAATCCAAATTATTTATTCTTTTATTCTGTTTTTCTGATGATAATGGCCATTAGGAACCCACCCTAAGGTTTGGAATTCGAATTTTAGGGATTCTACATGTAAACCTAGGAGATCTAGGGTTTTGGTGAGTTTTCGAGTGTTCTTCCCAAATTTCTGGAACCCTAAACCTAGGGACTTCGTGTAGGCATGATTACATCCCCTACGTGTAGGTTAGATATTGATGTAGGGTTTTGTTTTGGGCTTTCAGGAGTTCTTGTTGTGGTTTTCGTTTTTGCACATCATGTGTTTGGTGAAATGCTTCACAGGAGGAATCACCTATCTAATCCATTCTAATTTGATGTTTGATGTGTATATATATATATTTATACATATGTTTGTAGATGTGTTGTGTGTTTGGGGGAGTGAACTGTGCACAGTCGGGTTTTGGCCAGAACTGTGCAGTGATTACTGGGGTTCTGTGTGTATGTGGCTGTGCATTGGTTGGTTTCCTGTGGTTGGGTGTACTGTGTCAGGTAACCTCTTAATTTCTGTGTGTGTAGATGTGCTGTTGTTGATTCACTGTGCAGTTAGGATGGGAGAGAGGGGAATAAACTGTGCATGGTTCACAGTGCAGTCGAGTGTTGTAAGATTTTGTACTGTGCAGTGTATGGTCGGGTATTGAGGTGAGTCCCAGATTCCAGTTTGTGTAGCATGTGAGTGAGTGCAGGCATGTTACACAGCAACCTTGATGAGCACTGCCAGTTATCTTGTGTTGATAATATTCAGCAGTGCAAATTGGTAGACAGGGGAGCACAGCAAGTTGGTTGGTCCCTGCTGTGCACTTGTCCACATGTGCATTTGTGTGCACATAAAGGATGGGGGAAAACAGGTTCAAGTTGGTTTGATTATAGGAACCTATGTGAACTGTGTGTGAGTGCAGTGAGGTATTATGAGAGTGAGTGAATGTGTAGCTGGGTTGTGTGCCAGTGTCAGTATCTGAGTATTATTGTATGTATGTGTGTATCCTAGTTCCTTCCAGATTTCTAAACCTATGTGTCTATGTGATTAGGTGTGAGTTGTTCTGTATTGGGTTAACTGTGTAGCAGTAGAATACCAGTGTGTACTTTGTGCTAGGTAAGTGGGTATGTGGCTATATGTTTACCTGTGTATGGAGATGCATTAGTTGTAAGGAGTGTGATATCTGTGTGTGTAGGTAACTCCAGGGGTACTTGAGCACAGGTGAGATGAGGGAAGTGTTTCAGTGCACTATGTGCATTGTTTTGATCACAGCAGTGGTTGTATCAAAGGGTTGGGGGTACCAAGTTAGATGCAAGAATGATGGTAAGAGTAGGTGGAAAATAGTGAAGTGTGGGAAAATAGGCATGTGTCTGTGTGTCTAAATTTCAGTATCAGTTCATCAAAAACCAACTGTGTTTTCCTGTGTGTGCATAGGTAAATTGACTGTCAGTATATTTGGGGAGAATTGTGTATGTGTTAATAGGTAGACTGTGATACTTTGGGTTGGGTGTGGCTTAGTGTTGGTATTTGTGTATCAGTAAAGGAAACAGAAACATAGGTGTGTGAGTGAACTGTGTATCAGACATTAGGGAGAGAGAGCTCAATGTAGAGTGAGAGAGGGGAGGAAATTCTGTGTAAGTGCAGTGTGAGCAGGAACTGTGTCAGTATCTGTGGAGGGAGCGGTATCAGTTAGATGTATTGTGCACTAGAGTATCATAGTAGTTAGTATGTGTACCTGTGTATTAGGTAACTGTGAATTAGATACTTGAGGGTGTAAATTTCAGGGAGCATTGTATTAGATAGTGATACTGTGTACAGGTCTTAATGTATCAGTACTGCCTATGAATCAGTACCTTCAGTGATGTGTAGTGAGTATCAATGAGCTTGAGTGAGGGATGTGAGGGGTTAGATAGGGGACTGAGAACAGAGTAACACTAGCAGTATCATTCCAGGCCTAAGATTTGGAATTTGAGTATTTAAGTTAAGTTATGGATTTTATACTTAGATATAGTGTGATACCCATTTGTGTCAGTAGGTGTGAATGTGAGTCTTGAGTGTTAGGTGAAGGTGCTATCAAGGTAGTGTTACCTAGATCATATAAGTAGTGTGCTAATTATGTATCAGTGAGATGGGGTTATTGAGAGTTGTATTAGAGAACCCAGGCACCAAGACTAAATCTTAATGATAGATTAGAGTGTCCTTATGTTAAAGAGGTTTTGAGTAATATGAATAAGGTAAGGTACTAGTAAGGTAAAATAAGTATTAAGTTACTAGTTAGGATATCGACTAGTATAAGCTAAGCATCCTTAGTATGATAAAATTTGTTGGTATAGAACTAATAGTGACTATATTGACTTAGTATGCCTTAGTTAACTAGTATTGACCAAAAACCTAGAGTTGACTTAGTAACACCTAGTTTAGACCTAGAAATGGCCTAACACCCCATTTCAAATTAGCTAATCACTTTTATTATTCTAAACACCATTTTAACATTGTTATCTTATATATAGGTCATTGTGATCCCACTTTGGACATCGATCCTCACACCTTGCTCAGGACCACAGGCGAGTACATTCTCTGACAGTTTTCATTGTTGATTACTTCTATAAATTGTAGTGTATTACATACTTGATTCTGACACTATGGATACACGGGTTAGCACCCTAGATCCCCATCATGAGGAGTCGTGATTGGAATCCATCGTGCTAGCTGGGGGATGGGGAACTATTAGTAGATTATGTGATCATATCCAAACTTACCATGCATCATAGCTCACCCCACTTCTCACGTCGGGTGCGGCCTGACCATCATCATGCTTCATAGCTGTTATATATGATTAGCCTGACCATTATCATGCATCATAGCTAACCATATGGTTAGCCTGACCTTCAAGAATCATAGCTAATCATATATAACCAGCCTGATCTAGTCCCAAGCCGATCACATAATAAACTAATATTTCAAACACTTAGCTAGATGTTTTATCTTTATTCAGACTTACTTGTTCTAGCATTCACTGTTTATTGTTCATTGCTAGATGCTCTATTGTCTATTTCATTTTCTCCTGTACTTCTCATTTTCAGCATTTATTTCCATCTTGTATCTCTTACACTGTTTATAGATTTTGTCAATTTAATAAAACTGCTGTTAGTGCTTGTGCTTCGCTCCAATCCTGACTGGATAACAACATTTTTCAGAGGACCTGGAGGATCTTTGCCCCACTCATTACGGCCCAGGAGTAGAGGGTGATTTCACTCCAGAAACCCCAAAGGAGTTGCCTAGCCTAGAGGAGAATTTACCTGGCTGTTCTTAGATTATTTTTCTGCATTTATTGTTTTAGACTGAGACTGAGATGTATTGATTATTTTGTGACTTTGTGAGGTCATTTAAACCCAGAATTTGAGTTGGATTATTGTGGTTGGTTTTTATTAGAACTCTTTTCTATTCTCATCGTGCCATTATTTCTATTAGCTTGTGATTGAGTATATCATATAACTGTGGATTATTATCATTGTCCTCCGTGCGGAATTGAGACTATTGACAGGATATACTATGTTTGTGACCTAGACAGCGTTCTACCGCCGATGTTGCGGCGTAGGCTGGACGTACCCACGACTCATGCCCAAATTTCGGGTGCGGGTCGTGACGTATTTTTAGTGATGGCCCATGCAGGTCAGTAGTCGAGTCCTAGAACCGCATTAGAGCGATATCGTAGTGGTGCTCGCTTAGAGTATTACTATGAGTCTGTTTTAGGAAATAGGAATTAGGCCGAGGATATGCTCAATCACAATTAGGAAATTCTGATTCTTATGACATTACTCTTAATGATTTTCCTTTAGAAATTTACTGTCCTTCCTTGATGATATCGTGTTTATTACCTTAATTGAATCTTTCGATCTGTCTTCAGGATGCCGCCAAGAAGGTCCCAGAGACTCGGAGCAGCGGAACAGAGCAGGGGCACATTTTGCGGAGCCAGGGCAGAAGAAGAGGAGTTGCCACATCCTCTGATAGCGGAGTTCCTGGATGTATTTCCGGAGGAGTTGCCAGGCTTGCCGCCAGACAGAGATGTTGAATTCTCTATAGACTTGGTTCCAGGAGCGGAGCCCATTTCACAACATGTCTATAGAGTCAACAACAGCGAGCTGGCAGAACTGAAGAAGCAAGTTGAGGAGCTGCAGGACAAAGGCTTCATCAAATCCAGTTCATCACCATGGGGAGCTCCGGTATTGTTCGTACCGAAGTAGGACGGCATGGTGCGCATGTGCATTGATTATAGAGCTTTGAACAATATCACTATCAAGAACAAGTACCCGCTGCCGAGAATAGATGATCTTTTCGACCAGTTGAGCGGGGCGAGGGTGTTTTCAAAGATAGATTTGAGATCAGGCTATCACCAGGTGAAGGTGAAGAGGGAAGACACGCCGAAGACAGCTTTTCGGACCAGATACGGCCAGTTTGAGTTCATGGTGATGCCATTTGGTTTAACCAATGCACCGGCAGTATTCATGAACTTGATGAACAAGGTGTTCCACCAGTACCTTGACAAGTTCGTAGTGGTGTTCATCGACGATATTCTTGTGTATTCAAAGACACCGGAGGAGCACGAAGAGCACCTGAGATTGGTCTTAGAGACTCTTAGCAGGGAGAAGCTATACGGGAAACTCTCTAAGTGTGAATTCTTCCTTGACAAGGTCGAATTTCTTGGGCATGTGGTATCGGGTGACGGAATCTCGGTAAACCCAAAGAAGATCGAGGCAGTGGAGTCGTGGGCTACCCCCAGTTCGGTAGCTGAGATCAGGAGTTTTCTCGGGCTAGCAGGATACTACAGGAGGTTTGTACAAGACTTCTCCAAGATTGCAGCGCCGATGACCAGATTGACTAGGAAGGATGTGGATTTTGTCTGGACGGAGGAGTGCCAGGCTGCATTTGATGAGCTAAAGAAGAGATTGACAACAGCTCCAGTTTTGACGTTGCCAGCAGGGACAGGTGGTTTTACCATCTACAGTGATGCTTCAGGGAAGGGTCTGGGATGTGTTCTTCAGCAGCACGGAAAGGTAATTGCCTATGCTTCAAGGCAGTTACGCCCTCATAAAAAGAACTATCCCACCCATGATTTGGAGTTGGCAGCAGTTATCTTCGCTCTAAAGCTGTGGAAACATTATTTGTACGGAGAGCGTGTGGAGATTTTCACAGACCACAAGAGCTTAAAGTACGTATTCACACAGAAGGAGCTGAACATGAGGCAGAGGAGGTGGTTAGAGTTGATGAAGGACTTTGACATCTCATTGCAGTACCATCCAGGAAAGGCTAACGTAGTCGCCGATGTCTTGAGCAGGTATCCGACGGCTATGTACTTGACGACAGATAGACATTTGTTGGCTGATTTGGAGAGTTTGGAGATTAAAGTGTTAGTTCCCGGTACAGAGATTCAGATGTGGGGATTGCAGATACAGTCCGAACTGATGGACAGGATCAGAGCTGCGCAGTACGATGATGAGGCTCTGAGGAGTATCAGAGCACAGGTTCAGATGGGATTGTCGGACGACTTTACTATCGCAGATGATGGTTCTCTACGGCACGGCACAAGGATGTGTGTGCCGAGCGGGGAGCTGCGCGAGGAGGTTTTGCAAGAGGCACACCGCTCTCAGTACTCGATGCATCCCGGTGCCAACAAGATGTATCGAGACTTGAGAGAGCACGTATAGTGGTATGGAATGAAGCGCGAGGTAGCACGCTTCGTATCTCGGTGTCTAGTGTGCCAGCAGGTAAAGGCAGACCGGCAGAGGCCAGGAGGTTTGCTTCAACCTTTACCGATTCCAGAATGGAAATGGGAGCATGTGACCATGGATTTTGTTTCAGGGCTTCCACGTTCTCCAGGAGGGAAGGACGCGATTTGGGTCATCGTGGACAGGTTGACCAAATCAGCCCATTTCTTACCTTTCAAGGTGGGCACATCGACAGAGAAGCTAGCAGAGATGTACGTGCGTCAGATTGTTAGGCTTCATGGAGTTCCGGTGAGCATCATCTCGGATCGGGATAGTCGTTTCACTTCCCACTTCTGGAGGAGTCTGCAGGCTAGCTTGGGCACTCAGCTCAAGTTTAGTACCGCATATCACCCCCAGACAGACGGGCAGTCTGAACGGACTATTCAGACTCTTGAGGATATGTTACGCACTTGCGTTCTAGATCTCGGAGGTTCTTGGGAGGATCATCTGCACCTGGTAGAATTCGCTTACAACAACAGCTACCAGGCCAGCATCGAGATGTCACCATTTGAGGCTCTTTATGGACGGAGGTATCGTACACCGTTATCTTGGGACGACGTTGGAGAGAGAGCCTTGCTAGGACCAGAAATGGTCGTGGATGCAGCAGAAAAGGTGAAACTCATCAGAGACAGACTGCGAGTGGCGCAGGACAGACAGCGGCATTGGGCCGACAGCCACCGTAGACCCCTTGAGTTTCGGGTATAGATTGTTATTTTGGCTTGTGTTTATTTGTTTAGACTGCGTGTTGAGACTGTTTTGTTTTAGGTTGGCGATCTAGTATTCCTACGGATTTCTCCGACGCGTGGAACGATTCGTTTTGGTAGAGGCGGGAAGCTTAGCCCACGCTACATCGGACCCTTCGGTATTCTTGCGAAGATAGGTGCAGTGGCGTATAGACTAGACTTGCCGCCTGCATTGGAGGGAGTGCATGATGTGTTTCACGTGTCGCAGCTGAGGCGGTACGTGGCCGACCCTAGTCACGTACTTGATCACTCGGAGATTGAGGTTGGTCCGACGCTCAGCTACCCAGAGCAGCCCGTAGAGATCTTGGACCGCAGAGAGAAGGTGTTGCGGAACCAAACTATTCCTTTGGTTCGGGTTGCATGAAGACATCACTCTCCAGGGGAGTCGACCTGGGAGAGAGAGGACGAGATGCGCGAGCTATACCCGTATCTCTTCTAGACTTGAGGTATATTTCCTTTTCTGATTTATTCCTGTTCTGTTCAGTCCAAATTTCGAGGACGAAATTTCTTCTAGGAGGGTAGACTTGTCACTACCATTTTTCCAGATAAGGGCATTTGTGTAATTTTACCATTTTGAATAATTATTTATTTAATTAATCTGCTGAGTTATATAAACTAAATATATATTGTAAGTGATATTTGTTTTAGGTCAAGCCCTAGAACCCATTAGGTCAAACCCTAATGACTAAACCCTAATTGTAAACCTAATTCTAGAAAAACCCTAGAATTCAAATTGTAGGTTGAACCTCAAACCTTGGACTGACTAAACCTTAGTTAGTTAAGTTCCTATTGACCTAACCTAGGGGTTAAACCTAGGCTATGCATTAGAAACCCTAACTGGGCCTTAATATATAAAAGGAACCCTCTCATTCTTCATGTAGAAGAGAAACCCTAGCCTCCACCAAGAGAAACCATCTCCCCACTCCAAAATTCGAGATTTAACCCTAGGGCTTCCATTTTCCTCCTCCAAAGCAAGAAAAGCAAGGAACGTGGGTCAGGAAGCCTTGGGGAAGAAGAACTTCCATTGGAGGAACCATCCCTATAGGTAAATCCGAATTATTTATTCTTTTATTCTGTTTTTCTGATGATAATGGCCATTAGAAACCCACCCTAAGGTTTGGAATTCGAATTTTAGGGATTCTACATGTAAACCTAGGAGATCTAGGATTTTGGTGAGTTTTCGAGTGTTCTTCCCAAATTTCTGGAACCCTAAACCTAGGGACTTCGTGTAGGCATGATTACATCCCCTACGTGTAGGTTAGATATTGATGTAGGGTTTTGTTTTGGGCTTTCAGGAGTTCTTGTTGTGGTTTTCGTTTTTGCACATCATGTGTTTGGTGAAATGCTTCACAGGAGGAATCACCTATCTAATCCATTCTAATTTGATGTTTGATGTGTATATATATATATTTATACATATATTTGTAGATGTGTTGTGTGTTTGGGGGAGTGAACTGTGCACAGTCGGGTTTTGGCCAGAACTGTGCAGTGATTACTGGGGTTCTGTGTGTATGTGGCTGTGCATTGGTTGGTTTCCTGTGGTTGGGTGTACTGTGTCAGTTAACCTCTTAATTTCTGTGTGTGTAGATGTGCTGTTGTTGATTCACTGTACAGTTAGGATGGGAGAGAGGGGAATAAACTGTGCATGGTTCACAGTGCAGTCGAGTGTTGTAAGATTTTGTACTGTGCAGTGTCTGGTCGGGTATTGAGGTGAGTCCCAGATTCCAGTTTGTGTAGCATGTGAGTGAGTGCAGGCATGTTACACAGCAACCTTGATGAGCACTGCCAGTTATCTTGTGTTGATAATATTCAGCAGTACAAATTGGTAGACAGGGGAGCACAGCAAGTTGGTTGGTCCCTGCTGTGCACTTGTCCACATGTGCATTTGTGTGCACATAAAGGATGGGGGAAAATAGGTTCAAGTTGGTTTGATTGTAGGAACCTATGTGAACTGTGTGTGAGTGCAGTGAGGTATTATGAGAGTGAGTGAATGTGTAGCTGGGTTGTGTGCCAGTGTCAGTATCTGAGTATTATTGTATGTATGTGTGTATCCTAGTTCCTTCCAGATTTCTAAACCTATGTGTCTATGTGATTAGGTGTGAGTTGTTCTGTATTGGGTTAACTGTGTAGCAGTAGAATACCAGTGTGTACTTTGTGCTAGGTAAGTGGGTATGTGGCTATATGTTTACCTGTGTATGGAGATGCATTAGTTGTAAGGAGTGTGATATCTGTGTGTGTAGGTAACTCCAGGGGTACTTGAGCACAGGTAAGATGAGGGAAGTGTTTCAGTACACTATGTGCATTGTTTTGATCACAGCAGTGGTTGTATCAAAGGGTTGGGGGTACCAAGTTAGATGCAAGAATGATGGTAAGAGTAGGTGGAAAATAGTGAAGTGTGGGAAAATAGGCATGTGTCTGTGTGTCTAAATTTCAGTATCAGTTCATCAAAAACCAACTGTGTTTTCCTGTGTGTGCATAGGTAAATTGACTGTCAGTATGTTTGGGGAGAATTGTGTATGTGTTAATAGGTAGACTGTGATACTTTGGGTTGGGTGTGGCTTAGTGTTGGTATTTGTGTATCAGTAAAGGAAACAGAAACATAGGTGTGTGAGTGAACTGTGTATCAGACATTAGGGAGAGAGAGCTCAATGTAGAGTGAGAGAGGGGAGGAAATTCTGTGTAAGTGCAGTGTGAGCAGGAACTGTGTCAGTATGTGTGGAGGGAGAGGTATCAGTTAGATGTATTGTGCACTAGAGTATCATAGTAGTTAGTATGTGTACCTGTGTATTAGGTAACTGTGAATTAGATACTTGAGGGTGTAAATTTCAGGGAGCATTGTGTTAGATAGTGATACTGTGTACAGGTCTTAATGTATCAGTACTGCCTTTGAATCAGTACCTTCAGTGATGTGTAGTGAGTATCAATGAGCTTGAGTGAGGGATGTGAGGGGTTAGATAGGGGACTGAGAACAGAGTAACACTAGCAGTATCATTCCAGGCCTAAGATTTGGAATTTGAGTATTTAAGTTAAGTTATGGATTTTATACTTAGATATAGTGTGATACCCATTTGTGTCAGTAGGTGTGAATGTGAGTCTTGAGTGTTAGGTGAAGGTGCTATCAAGGTAGTGTTACCTAGATCATATAAGTAGTGTGCTAATTATGTATCAGTGAGATGGGGTTATTGAGAGTTGTATTAGAGAACCCAGGCACCAAGACTAAATCTTAATGATAGATTAGAGTGTCCTTATGTTAAAGAGGTTTTGAGTAATATGAATAAGGTAAGGTACTAGTAAGGTAAAATAAGTATTAAGTTACTAGTTAGGATATCGACTAGTATAAGCTAAGCATCCTTAGTATGATAAAATTTGTTGGTATAGAACTAATAGTGACTATATTGACTTAGTATGCCTTAGTTAACTAGTATTGACCAAAAACCTAGAGTTGACTTAGTAACACCTAGTTTAGACCTAGAAATGGCCTAACACCCCATTTCAAATTAGCTAATCACTTTTATTATTCCAAACACCATTTTAACATTGTTATCTTATATATAGGTCATTGTGATCCCATTTTGGACATCGATCCTCACACCTTGCTCAGGACCACAGGCGAGTACATTCTCTGACAGTTTTCATTGTTGATTACTTCTATAAATTGTAGTGTATTACATACTTGATTCCGACACTATGGATACACGGGTTAGCACCCTAGATCCCCATCATGAGGAGTCATGATTGGAATCCATCGTGCTAGCTGGGGGATGGGGAACTATTAGTAGATTATGTTATCATATCCAAACTTACCATGCATCATAGCTCACCCCACTTCTCACGTCGGGTGCGGCCTGACCATCATCATACTTCATAGCTGTTATATATGATTAGCCTGACCATTATCATGCATCATAGCTAACCATATGGTTAGCCTGACCTTCAAGAATCATAGCTAATCATATATAACCAGCCTGATCTAGTCCCAAGCCGATCACATAATAAACTAATATTTCAAACACTTAGCTAGATGTTTTATCTTTATTCAGACTTACTTGTTCTAGCATTCACTGTTTATTGTTCATTGCTAGATGCTCTATTGTCTATTTTATTTTCTCCTGTACTTCACATTTTCAGCATTTATTTCCATCTTGTATCTCTTACACTGTTTATAGATTTTGTCAATTTAATGAAATTGCTGTTAGTGCTTGTGCTTCGCTCCAATCCTGACTGGATAACAACATTTTTCAGAGGACCTGGAGGATCTTTGCCCCACTCATTACGGCCCAGGAGTAGAGGGTGATTTCACTCCAGAAACCCCAGAGGAGTTGCCTAGCCTAGAGGAGAATTTACCTGGCTGTTCTTAGATTATTTTTCTGCATTTATTGTTTTAGACTGAGACTGAGATGTATTGATTATTTTGTGACTTTGTGAGGTCATTTAGACCCAGGATTTGAGTTGGATTATTGTGGTTGGTTTTTATTAGAACTCTTTTCTATTCTTATCGTGCCATTATTTCTATTAACTTGTGATTGAGTATATCATAGAACTGTGGATTATTATTATTGTCCTCCGTGCGGAGTTGAGACTATTGACAGGATATACTATGTTTGTGACCTAGACAGCGTTCTACCGCCGATGCTGCGGCGTAGGCTGGACGTACCCACGACTCATGCCCAAATTCTGGGTGCGGGTCGTGACACAACGCAATAGGCCGATCAAAAATTAATCCAACGAGGAGGAAATTAACTCACTTGGAACATGGGGTTCGAAACCGTATTGCTGCACTTGGACGGTGGCGGGGCGGCGATGCACTGTCGTCGTCGGGGCCAGGTTCGTCGGCTGCTGCTGCGGCTGTTGTGGTGGTGGTCGTGGGTCATAGTGGTGCTGGTAGTGGCGGCAGGTCATCGTCGTCGGGGTGAGGTGGCCGAAGTCGGTGACGGCGGTGGTCTGATGATGGTGGTGGTTGCGGCTGGGGGGTTTTAGGGGTTGTGGCTGCGACAGTTATGAGGAGGTAGACCGAAGAGGTTGCCGGCGGGTAGGGGAGAGGAACCGAGGGGTCTTCGGCGGTTGGGTCACGGCGGTGGGGAGGTGAATGGCCGACGGTGGAAACGGTCGGGGGATGTAAAACTTTCTTTTACTGTAGCTAAGGGTTAACGGGTCGGGTCGGGTACGGGTTATGGGTTCGAGTATGGATCCAAATCCATTAGGGTTGGGTAGGTTCGGTTGGGTTCAGTTTGGTTTGGTTTGGTTCGGTTCAAGTTGGTTCAGTCTGGTTTATTTTGGTTTATTTAAAAATAATGCTTTTTAGCTATTTAAAAATAGTTTTTGAGCCCAATAAATTTCAAAAAAATTACACAATATCCAATTATTAATTATACACTCAAAATATAATTTTTACAATATTTAATATTTAATTTAATTCACAAAAATATTAATCTCTGAAGAACATTTATTTTAATTAATAAAAAATATAGAAAAAATTCTAAAAAAATTATATTTAAAATTTTAAATATTTGGGTGTTTACAATCTATCCACCTTAAAAGAATTGTGTCCTCGCAATTAAGAAAATAAAACATAACCGGTCAGAAGAGATGATGCGGTTGCAAGACATGTTTAAAGCACGACACAAACGATAAAGAACCATGAACAAGGAGAAATCAAGAGGAAGGGTGAGGGTTTTGTTCAAGCAGAACATGTAGGGAAGGAATACAAATATTTTCCTAGGCTTTGAGAGATAAGTAACTCAAGAGTAAAGGAGCCTGGTTAGAACGAAGATAAATTACAGCTTATGAAAACTTGGGTACCAGTTACTAATCTAGACTAACAAGTTCATGCTAGCATAATACTAGGCTTAGGCTAGGGAATGGAACTAACAGGCACATGTTAAGGCATTACTAGGAATAGATAGCTATGATAAAACTTAAATCTTACTGATATTCGCTACTTCTCGAGTCTGTGCCTCCTCCACTGTTATCGCAAAAGCCTGTCCACGTCCTTGCAGTGGTGCCCTCTGGTGTTGCTGGGCCTGCTGGAAGAGTGTTGCCCGTGGTGCCAAGGGTAGCCTCGGCTGATATCCTCCGGTGTTGGTAAAGCTTGTCGGTTTACTATTGGTGCTATTTCTCGACGCTCAAGTCAATCCCTTACTAAATGCTGACTGGATCCACAAGCTAAACATAATTCCAATTTAAGTCTACACTCCCTCTTAATATGGCCTAACTTGCCACAGTAGTGACAAGTAGGAAGGGTAAGGATTGTGATACTGATCTCTATGGTGGTTTTATCTGGGATCTATTTGCAGACTCCCCGTGTAATGCTCTAGTTGGTGCTGATATAAACAGCCATTTTAGGCTGGACTCTCTCCTGGTGACGCGCTCCATGCGTCGGGCTACAACAAGGACGTCCGAGTAAGAAGTAGGTGCAACGGAGCCGATTAATCTCTGTAGCTCAAAGCTGAGTCCGTCGAAGAACTTCTCAGCCTTCTCTTCTTCTGTCGGAATTAGTGTAGGTGCGAAGCGGCTCAAACGGATGAACTCCATATTGTACTCTTTCACTGTCATATTGTCTTGAGTGAGGCGATTGAATTTGTCCCGAAGTTTCGATCGAGCAATAGATGGAATGTACATCTCCTGAAAGAGTCTAGAGAACTCCTCCCAAGTGACTCGGTCTGGTCCGAGTCGTCTCTCCTCAGATAGCCACCAGTGATGTGCATTGCCCGTCAACTGCATCCAGACGGCAGTCATCCAACGCTCCGTTGGAAGCTCAGCTGCTTCCAATTGGTATTGAGTGTTTGTGAGCCATTCATGAACTTCAGTGGGCTCCTCTTTGCCTAAAAAGGTACAGGGTTTCAGCTGGCAAAAATCGGTGATAGATCCCGTCGATGGCCTTCTAGCTGGTGGGTTCGCCTGCTCCAGTGCGGCCATTATACTGTTTCTCAGGTTCTCTGCCTCGTGACGCTGAGCCTTTTGATGAATCTGCTGTTGGGCCTGCATCATTGCGTAGAATATTTGGAACATTTGCTGACCATCCATAGGCTGTCCTGGTGGGAAAATAGGCATCGGTGGAGTAAACTACGGTGGTGGTGGAATATCGTCTCACTGGAACCTCGAGGCATGCTGACATGCGTGACTGTTTTGGTGATTGGAGGGATCTCCACTTAATGGCGTCACTCCATCATCGTAAGTGACCACAGCACCTTATGGTGTACCTGCGGGAGTCTCATCGCTGGCTCGTGGATCCATTAATCTGCATCCAAAGTAAACTATGAGAGGCGCACAGAGGAACCAAGACAGGATATAAGTCAATAAATTATTTTGAAGTCGATATAGAGGTCAAGAACGAATCAATCAAGTGGATGAGATCCTATAACTTATTTTTTCCTTATCGCAGGCTTGCTCGGTTCCTTAGTTAAAACCAAAGCAATATAGTCGTTGACCTAGCCACGTGGCAATGGCCACCACAAAAACCCATGTCACGCCCCAGTCCCAAAATACCGAGGGACTAGCCACGTGGCAATGGCCAGCATCACACTCCAATAGACAAACCCAATTTAATGGACCCGATAGAGTGTACTTAAGCTGTAAAACAAATATAATGGACTATGATACATGTCACAGTCTAATTCTAATCTCATCCACCAAAGGTAAACACAATTCAAAATGTCAGACTAATCAAAAGAGAAATATAACAAGTCTCAATAAAATATCTCGGGGAACAACCCGATAATGAGTTTAGTACAGTAATCCAAGAGACAGAGAATAGAGTATCTAAAAATAGATATAACTGAGTATATAACAAATACTCAGAAGAAATCCTCTGGCAATACCTCATCCTCTGGTGCTGGTACTGCTCCAGTGTCTGCTCCTGTCCCATATACCTCGAGGTAGATCTCCTCTAGTATACCTGGGAACATAATCCGGATCCAGGTCCTCAGGAGACATAGGAAGGTACAAGAATAACTCAAGCCAAATAAAATGCAATATATAAAAATATATCAAAAGGGCAAACTATGTAACCATCTATGTAAAATATAAATGAGAGCATTAATCATACTCAGGCTGAAACTACTATAGGCTTTGTGTCGGGGAAACCATAACAGCATGTATTATCTCGAAGGGCCATTACGTATGCCAAAGCTCTGGTCAGAGTCTAAGGTACTCCCAGTAATGTAATATATATATATATATATATATATAACATAATCAGCCTTTAGTACGGTAACACTCTCCCCACTCAATGTAACCTCACGTCTCATGTCCATAACACGCAAGATCATGACCTCTAACTATTACAGCGAGTCATAATGATATGTATGTATATGCAAGTCTTATGTCACGAATCCTGTAAGTCTATACAGAATCACCGTAAATAACACAGGAAAGATTCTGTCATATGAATAGTGTCAAGTGTCCTATGATATGACGTACTTAGTAAAGCAAGCACAAAATATAAGATCGAGATATCAACTCTCTAAGTGATATTACACGACTCCGCGTACGGCGTCGACACCCGAATATTATTTGGATGTTAAGCAACATCTCACGGTCCTAGGTTGAGCAGATACATCACAGAAATAAATTAAATAAATAATATTAAGGCAATTACTGTAAGTTTGGCAAGGTACACTTGCCTGGGTTTGAACTCCTTCAGTTAACAACAAAATCTCCAGGTACGCCTCCGGATGCTGAAACAAACATTACCATCACTCTCAATATGCATGAAATACCTAGGATTGACTACTCATAAGTCCACTTTAGACACAGTGGCAGAATTGACAGTTTCTGGTCAAAGCGGGGTCCACATGTGGCCTATTTCGCACCAAAAATTGTGCCAGATACAAAGTTCTCCAAATTCATCAAACTTAGTGTCGGCGGGTAGGGGATAGGAACCGAGGGGTCATCGGCGGTTTGGTCACGGCGGCAGGGAGGTGAATGGCCGACGTCGAAAATAGTCGGGGGATTTAAAACTTTCGGTTACTGTAGCTAAGGGTTAACGGGTCGGGTCAGGTCGGGTACGGGTTATGGGTTTGGGTATGGATCCAAATCCATTATGGTTGAGTTGGTTCGGTTGGGTTCAGTTTGGTTTGGTTCGGTTCAAGTTGGTTCAGTCTGGTTTATTTTGGTTTATTTAAAAATAATACTTTTTAGCTATTTAAAATTAGTTTTTGAGCCCAATAAATTTCAAAAAATTACATAATATCCAATTATTAATTATACAATCAAAAATATATTTTTTACAGTATTTTAATATTTAATTTAATTTACAAATATATTAATCCCTGAAGAACTTTTATTTTAATTAATAAAAAATACAGAAAAAATCCAGTAAGTACAAATGGTCTGTGTGTATCAGCCCAATGCTTTTGCCTGTCCTGAGCTGCACGAAGATGATTCTGAATTTGCTTCACCTTCTCAACTGTCTGCATTACTAACTTTAGACCCAGTATCTGATGTTCGCCAACGTCACTCTAACATATTGGTGTTCTGCACTTCCTGCCGTACAAAGCCTCAAATGGTGCCATCTGGATGCTCGCCTGGTAGCTATTATTATAAGAGAACTCCACTAAGTGCAAATGGTCTTCCCAAGACCCTCCAAAGTCTAATATACACGATCGCAGCATATCCTCCAAGATCTGAATCGTGCGCTCAGACTGACCATCTGTCTGTGGATGGTAAGCAGTACTGAACTTAAGTTGGGTGCCAAGACTCTCTTGCATGCTTCGCCAAAAATAGGATGTAAATCTTGAGTCACGATCTGACACAATACTAACCGGTACTCCATATAATCTTACGATATGTCGTATGTACATGTCGGCTAGAAATTTCGTGGACTGTCCAACTCTAAACGGCAAAAAACATGCCGATTTAGTGATTCGATCCACGATAACCCATACTGCATCTTTTTCACTGGGGCTTCTTGGAAATCCTGTAACGAAATCTATAGTGATATGTTCCCACTTTCATTCGGGTATGTGAAGCGGCTGTAGCATACCAGCAGTACTCTGATGTTCAGCCTTAACTTGCTAGAAGGCCAAATATTTTGCCCTAAATCGTGCAATCTCTCTCTCTCTTCATTCCATGCCACCAATAATAATGTCTCAAATCTCGGTACATCTTTGTTCCTCCTGGATGAATAGAGTACATGGAGCTATGTGCTTCAGACATCAACTCATGTCTCAATTCTCTATTCAGAACATATTGGCAATTTCTGCACCTTAATGTCCCATCCTCATAGATTCGAAGTCCCGTCTGCATGCCAGCTTCCGTCTTCTCTTTAAGTCTCCGGAACCTAGAATCGATGGGCAATGCCGCCTTAATCCTCTCCACAAGTGATGACTTAACTTCAAGATTCGCCAACAATAAACTTTGTCTAGGCAAAACAATCTCTATCTTGAGCTCCTGTAGATCCTTTAATAGCAGGGCTGCATCGTCAAGAAATAAGCTGTGGGCTTCCTGCTGAGTGCGTCTGCTACGACATTCGCCTTGCCCGGATGGTACTGCAGATCTATATCAAAGTCGACCATCAACTCAAGCCAACGTCTCTGTCTCATATTGAGTTCTTTTTTAGTATATACATACTTCAGACTCTTGTGATCAGTAAAGATTTCTACCTTCTCTCCATAAAGATAGTGCCTTCATATCTTTAGTACAAATATTACTGCAGCTAGCTCAAGATCGTGCGTTGGGTAGTTCTTCTGATGGACCTTCAGCTGTCTCGATGCATAAGCGATAACTTTTCCATGTTGCATCAAAACACATCCTAGTCCATTGCCTGACGCATCACTATATACAACGAAGCCTCCCGATCCTGAAGGAAGAGTCAAGATCGGTGCTGTTGTTAATCGCCTCTTCAATGGCCTTCTGACAATCTTTCGTCCATACAAACTCCTGGTCCTTACGCGTCAACCGCGTCATTGGATCTGCAATCCTTGAGAAATTCTCTACGAACCTCCGGTAATATCCAGCAAGTCCAAGAAAACTTCTCACTTTTGCAACTGATGTAGGTGTAGGCAAAGTTTCTATTGCAACAACCTTCTCTGGATCAACCGAAAGTCCTTCTCCTGAGATGATATGTCCCAGAAAAGGCACCTTATCCATACAAAACTCATATTTACTGAGCTTGGCATATAGCTTTTCCTGTCTTAGCGTCTCTAGCACGATTCTGAGATGCTCCTCGTGCTCTTCGTGGCTCTTGGAATATATTAAGATATCATCAATAAACACCACTATGAACTTGTCCAAGTACTGATGAAAAACTCTGTTCATCAAATCATGAATACAGCTGGCTCGTTGGTTAAACCAAACGGCATAACTAAGAACTCATAGTGTCCATACTTGGTCCTGAAGGCTGTCTTCGGTATATCCTACTTCCTCACTCTAATCTGGTGATAACAAGATCTAAGGTCAATCTTTGAGAATACCCTAGCACCACTCAACTGATTAAATAAGTCATCAATGCGTGGCAAGGGATACCGATTCTTAATGGTTACTGCGTTCAGTGTCCTATAGTCAATACACAGGCGTACTGTCCCATCCTTCTTCTGCACAAATAGTATGGGTGCTCCCCATGGTGAAATACTGGGTCGAATAAAACCCTTCTCCAGAAGATCATCAACTTTCTTCTTCAATTCTACCAACTCCTTAGGTGCTAGCCGTTACACTGATGAAGTGATAGGCTCTGCTCCTGGAATCAAGTCTATTGTGAATTCTATTTCCCGATCAGGTGGTAAACCTAGAAGATCATTAGGAAATACATCCACAAATTCTGATATAACTTTTGGGTAACCTGATTCTCCTTCTATAGATAGTACCCTAAGAGTAGGCTGAACACCTTGCTCTATAGTTCCCCGAAGAAACTCAAACTCTGGATGTCCAAGCGATCTAAATATAACCCGTCCAATCCGGCAATCTAGGGTCGCATGGTACTGACTCAACCAGTCCATACCAAGTACAATATCATAATCCGGCATAAAAAAGATCAAAAATTAAGTTCGCATCTCTCTTCCACAGACTACTACCGAACAAGATCTATAGGTGTCACTAACTGGGATAATTCTACCTCCCGTAAGAATTCTCTTAGTCTTCGGAAGGGGTACAGTAGCTACTCTATGTGTGGCTACGAAGCTAACAGCTATGAATGAATGCGATGCTCTAGAATCAAATAAAGCTACAGCAGGTAATGAAGCTACTAATATAGTACCTTCTATAACCTCTACTACTGTACCTTCCTCCTCAATAGTCAATGCAAATGCCTGTCCTTGTCCCTGAGCTGGACCTCTTTGCTGCCGTGCCTGCTGGAATTGTGCTGCCTGAGGTGCCAAAGGTGGTCTCTGCTGATACCCTCCTGGAGCTGGTGGTCTGACTCCTCTAACTCCCGTCTGTGGTGCTCCCAATACTGGATAAGCTGGCATCGGTGCTGGTAAAGCTGGTCGATCTACTGTTGGTGCTCCCTTTCGGCGCTCAGAGCAGTCCTTGGCTGGATGTTGGTTAGACCCGCAAATCAGGCATAGTCCCAACTTGCGTCTGCACTCCTTCTAAATATGACCTACCTTGCCACAGTAGTGACAAGTAGGAAGGGATAGGGCTCTTGGTGCTGCTCTCTGCTATAGATTCCTCTGGGGTCGCTTTGCAGACTCCCCATGTGATGCTCTGGATGGTGCTGATGTGAATGGCCGCTTCAGACTGGACTCCCTCCTGGTGATGCACTCCATGCGTCGTGCTGCAGCGAGGACGTCTGTGTATGATGTAGGTGCAACAGATCCGATCAATCTCTAGAGCTCAAACCTGAGTCCGTTGAAGAACTTCTCCGCCTTCTCTTCTTCTGTCGAAATTAGAGTAGGGGCAAAGCGACTCAGTCGAATGAACTCCGCATTGTATTCTTCCACCGTCATATTGCCTTAAATAAGGCGGTTGAACTTGTCTCGAAGTTTCGATCGAGCAATAGCTGGAATATATATCTCCTGGAAGAGTTTAGAGAACTTTTCCCAAGGGACTCGGTTATGTCCGAGCCTCCTCTCTTCATTTAGCCACCAATACGCATTGTCCCTCAACTGCATCCTAACAACAGTCATCCATCGCTCCCTCGAAAGTTCAGCTGCTTCCAACTGGTATTGTGTGTTCGTGAGCCACTCGTGAACTTCAGTTGGATCCTTCTTGCCAGAAAAGGTACAAGGCTTCAGCTGGCGGAAATCAGTGATGGATCCCGCCGATGGTCGCCTAGTTGGTGGGTTCGCTTGCTCCAGTGCGGTTACTAGGCTGTTCCTCAAATTCTCTGCCACATGACGCTGAGCCTCTTGTTAAACCTGCTATTGGGCTTGCATCATTGCATAAAATATTTGAAACATCTGCTGCCCATCCATGACTTACCCTGGTGGAAAAATAGGCATCGGTGGAGTGAACTGAGGCGGAGGTGGGATGTCATCACGCCAAAACCTTGAAGTATGCTAGCCCGCTTGATTGCTTTGAGCTGATTGTCCTCTATCTTCTGGTGTCACTCCATCATCATATGTGACCACAGCATCTTGTGGTGTACCTAAGGGACTCTCGTACCCCGGTTCTTGGATCCATTATTCTGTATTTAAAAATAAACTATGAGAACGCAAAGAGGAATCAAAACAGGATGCAAGTCAAGAAATTAATTCGAATCCGATATAGAGATAAAAAATGATTCAATTCAAATGGATGAGATCCTAAAACTTATCCTATCCTTATTGCAGGTTTGCTCGGTCCCTTAGTTGAAACCAAACAATTTAGTCGTGGACCTGCATGGGCCACCACCAAAACTATGTCACGCCCCAGTCCCAAAATACCGAGGGACTAGACACGTGGCAATGGCCAGCATCACACTCTAATGGGCAAACCCAATTTAATGGACCCATCAAGGTGTACTTAAGATGTAAAATAATAATAAAGGTCTACTAAATATGTCACAATCTAATCTCATCCATGGAAGATAAATATAACTAATATCAGCATAATGAAATATAACCAACATCAAGTCTCAATAAAGTATATCGGGGAACAACCCGATAATAAGTATGATACAATGGTTCATTAAACACGAAATAAAAGAGTCTAATAAAAGCAAAGACTGAGTATAGATAAAACTGATACGCAGAAGAAATCCTCGGCCATCACCTCGTCCTTGGGTATCTGTATTGTTCCTACTTCTTCTTCTGCTTCTGCTCCTGTCCCGTATACCTCGGGATAGATCTCCTCTGCTATACCTAGGGACATAATCCGGATCCAGGTACTCAGGGGACATAGCCAGGTATAAGAATAACTCAAGCCAAAATAAATGCAGTACAATAATAAATGAATCAATAGGGTAAACTATGTAACCAGCTATGTGATATTCAAGTGAGAGCATCACTAGTACTCAGGTTGAGACCACTACAAGCTCTGTATCGGGGAGCCGGTATTAGTAATATCACATAATGTGCCTAGCTCTGATGTAGAGTCTACGGCCTCACAATAATAAATATATATATATATATATATAATTAGCTTGTAGCCTGTGTGTCTCTCCCGACCCAATGTAATCACACGTCTCATGTTCACGACGTCTCATGTCCATGTCACACTAGATCATATCGAATGCAGCAAGTCATATGATAACTATGGATATATATAAAGTCTATGTCACAAATCCTGTAGCCTATACAGAATCACCATTAATGACTCAGGAAGATTCTGTCTCATGAATAGTGTCATGTGTCCTGTTGTATGACGTACTTGATAATGCAAGCACGAAAATGTATAGGGTCGCGATATCAATCTCTAGGTGACGTTACACAACTCCGCGTACGGCGTTGACACCCGAATATTATTCGGACGTTAAGTAATGTCACACGGTCCTAGGTTGAATAGATATATCACAGAAATAGATCAAGAGAATAATATGAACCAAATTACTGCAAGTATGGCAATGTACACTTGCCTGGGGTTTGGTTTCCAACTGCTGCTCTGGTATCAACGGGATCTGCATGTACTCCTCCGGTTTCTGAAATAATCATTACCATCATGTTCAGAAGATATCAAATAGCTAGAATTGTCTGTCCATAAGTCCAATTTGGACACAGGGGCAAAAGTGACAGTTTTTGGTCAAAGCGGGGTCCACATGTGGCCCACTTCGCACCGAAAAATGTGTCAGAGATAAAGTTCTCCAACCAAATTTGTCAAACTTAGTGTCTACAAGTCCAGAACGACGATACGAACCCAATGGAATGTCCAGAAGTGGATTCCGATGAGCCGATCACAAAATTGCCCGTCAAGTGGAGTCGTAGGGCCCACGATACGGGATTTTGTCAACGTTCTTAGAATCGAACCAAACTTGGGTCACAGGACCAGCGTATTGCTACGAGTCCGATGGCGCAAGTTTCGTTTCGAAACGACGAGCGTACACGAAGTTACAACGAGTTTCAGAACAGTGCCGATACGGGGGGTTGTCGACGGATACGCGTTAATTCCAGTGTGCACGCACATCTAAATCAACTTTCGCGAAATCCTACACGTCCGTATTGATAGCGCACACCTTTCGGTAAAGTTCGTACCTGACCAAGTGTCACGCCCCAGTCCCAAAATATCGAGGGACTAGCCACGTGGCAATGGCCAGTAGCACACAATAATGGGCAAACCCAATTTAATGGACCCATCAATGTGTACTTAAGCTGTAAAACATCAATCAGGGTCTGCTAATCTCATCCACAGAAATGAATACAACAATATCAGAATTATAAAGCATTAACAAGTCTTGATTAAAACATAAGTCGGGGAACAACTCGATAATGAGTTTGATACATCAACTCAATAAACTGGAAATAAAAGTCTAACAATAGAAATAACTGAGTATAGAATGTGCATATACTCAGGAGAAATCATCAGCTATCACCTCATCCTCGGTTCCTGGAACTTCTCCGAGTAGTGCTCCTGTTCCGTACACCTCAGGATAGATATCTTCTGCTAACCCTGGGGACATTATCCAGATCCAGGTCCTCAGGGGATATAGTAAGGTACAAAATAACTCATGCCAAAATAAATGCAGTGCAGCAATAAATAAAATAATAGGGTAAATAAATAACCAGCTAAGTGATATAAAAATGAGAGTTTTAGTCGTACTCGGGCTGAGACTACTATAGGATCTTTGTCGGGGAAACCCATAGCAGTATTCTCTCGAAGGGCCAGTAATGTACCAAAGCTCTGTGTCAGAGTCTAAGGCACTTCAAGTAAAGTAATATATATATATATATAATCAGCCTTTTGTATGGTAAATCTCTTCCCACCCAATGTAATCATACGTCACAGGTTCACGAAGTCTCATGTCCATGTCACGCAAGATCATATCTAATGCAGCAAGACATAATAAATCTAAGCATTTATAATGTATATGTCCAAATCTTGTATCCTATACAGAATCACCATAAATATCTCAGGAAGATTCTGTCTTATGAATAGTGTTAGGTGTCCTGGGTTATAACGTACTTGATAATGCAAGTACGAGAATATAAATGGTCACGATATCCATCTCTAGTTGACCTTACACAACCCCGCGTACGGTGTTGGCACCCGACTATTAATCGGATGCTAAGTAAGTCACCCGGTCCTAGGTTTAAGCATGTACAACAGATAAATAAGTCAAAAAATATGTAACAAGAACTGCAATGTTTGTCAAGGTACACGTGCCTGGGTTTTGGTTACCAAATGCTGCTCTGATTTCAGCGGGTTCTGCAGGTACTTCTCTATTTGCTGAAATAGATATCACCATCAGATTCAGAAGACATCAAATAGCTAGAAATGCCTGTCCTTGAGTCCAATTTGGATACAGGGGCAAAAATGATATTTTCAGGTCGAAGCGGGGTCCACATATGGGTCGCTTTGCACCGAAAACTGTGTCAGGGTCAAAGGTCTCCAAATTCGTCAAACTTAGTGTCAATAAGTCCAGAATGATGATACAAACCCAACGAAACTTCCAGAATTGGATTCCGATGAGCCGATCACAAAATCGCCCGTCAAGTGGAGCCGATGGGGCCCACGATACACGATTTTGTCAACGTTCTCAGAATCGAACCAAACTTGGGTCACAGGACCAGCGTATTGCTACGAGTCCGATGGTGCAAGTTTCATTTCAATCTGACGTGTGTACACAAAGTTACATCAAGATTCAGAATAGGCGGATACGGTACGTTATCGGCGGATACGTGTTGATTCCGGTGTGCACGCACATCCAAATCAACTTCTGCGAAATCCCGTACGTCCGTATCGACGGTGCGTACGTTTCGGTAAAGATCGCACGCGACCAAGTAGTCCCGTTTGGCGGGTCGCACTCAGTTCTGGGAGAAAATAGGGTGTTGTTTTTCCTGTTTTTGGATCGCAGTTCGCGATCGCCACAGGACGCGACACACCGAGCGGGTTGTACGAGCATCGAGACGGTCACGCCGGGTTCGTGTCACAACTGACGAAACAGAAAATGGGGCAACGAGGAGGAAGAAAACGCTACCTGAACAGGGCTCCAAAGAATAAAAAATATCTGTGTGTGCGTGACGGACACGACACACCGACACTGCACAGTACCACTGTTCGAGGGTTAGGGTTTCGGCGGCTGCTGGTCGGAGCTGGCCAGAGCTGGCAGGAGGGTACGACGGAGATGGCCGGGGACTCAGGCGGCGAGGCTGCACGACTGCGGAGGAGGCGTCACGGATGCCGGGGCTGCTGCGGCTGCTGCTACTTGTCGAGGGCGGATCCGGAGAAGCTTCGCGACAGAGTGGCGATGGCTGCTGCGGGGAGGAGCAGAGAAGGGAGGCGGCGCTCGGGTGCTGCACAGGAGACTGCAGGCGGAGCGGGCTCGGGAAGGGGACGATGAGTGGTGGACGGGGAGAGTTGGCCGAAAATGGGAGAGGGGCGATGGAACAGGCGGAGGCGGAGTGGTTTCAGGTGGGGATGGAGACTGGGCAGCGAAGGCGAGGGGAGAAGGTGCTGGAGGAGGAGGACGTCGAGGGAGGAGGAGGAAAGGGGAAAGGCGGTGTGGTGGCGGAGGATTAGGGTTCCGGCGAGGGGAGATAGGTGGTGGTGGAGACGGTGGGGAGAGGGGTTTTTTATAGGTCGAGGTCGCGACGGTTACGGTCGGAGGAGGTGGGGCGGTTACGCGCGGAGGAAGCGGGGGTCGTAACGGGCGGAGGAGACTGCGAAAATGGCCGGAGAGGCGGCCGGAGCCGTAACGGCCGACGAGGGATCGGGGAGTAGCAGTTACTGTAGCAGTAACTGTTGGAACGGGTCGGGTTTGGGTCGGGTTTGGGTTTTGGGCCCGGATCTGACCCAATAAGGAATTGGGTTGGGTTGGGTTAGACTGGTCCGGTCCGGTTTGGTTTATTATAAAATAAACCGGGTTTATTTGTAGGGTTAAATTGGTTAATTTAAAACTTGGTTTTTAGGTCTTTAAAAATGCTTCCAGGGTCCAATAAAATCCAGAAAAATTACCCTATGTCTAATTTTTCATTTTACACCAGAAAATATTATTTTTATAATATTTTAATATTTAATTAACACATTTAAAAATACTTTAATTTCAAAATACCTTGATTTAATTAGTAAAAAAATCACCAAAAATTCTGGAAAATTCATTTTTAAAAATCTAAAAAAATTTGGGAGTTTACAATCTACCCCCCTTAAGAGGATTGCGTCCTCGCAATCAAAGAATAATCGGTCAACAGAGATGACACGATCGCAAATATTGTTCGGAGCACATTACTATCAAGAAGAATCAAGGTCGAAGGTTTTAAGAATTACACATAGGGAAAATTATTTTCCTAAGCATTAAAAGTTATGAAATTTCCCGGATGAAGGAAATCTAGAAAACTACAGTTTTAGAAAAACTAGGTTATTATTTATTAGCAAGTTGAAAAACTACTAGGTCAAGGCTAAGGTCACGAACCAGCAGGCACGAACTAAAGCAATACTAAACGAGATAACTACGAAAACTTACGCGCATTAGCTACTCCAAGAGTCTGCGTGTCCTCCAAAGTTATTGTAAAAGCCTGTCCGCGTCCTTGAGGTGGTGCCCTCTGCTGTTGCTGGGCTTGCTGGAAGGGTGCTGCTCGAGGCGTCAAGGGTGGCCTTGGTTGATATCCTTGTTGGTTGACTATTGGTGCTCCTTCTCTACGCTCAGGGCATTCCTTCACTGCATGCTGTCTGGATCCGCAAGCTAAGCATAACCCGAGTTTACGTCTACACTCCTTCTCAACATGGCCGATCTTGCCGTAGTAGTGACAAGTAGGAAGAGTTAGGGATTTGGATACAGCTCCCTGTGGTGCTTGATGCAGATGAGGTTTCTTGGCAGCTTCTCCATTCGGTGCTCTGGCTGGTGCTGATGTGGAAGGCCGCTTCAGATTGGACTCTCTCCTGGTGACGCGCTCCATGCGTCGGGCTGCAGCAAGGACGTCCGTGTACGAAGTAGGTGCGATGGATCCGATCATTCTTTGTAGCTCAAAGTTTAGCCCATCAAAGAACTTCTCAGCCTTTTCTTCTTCTGTCGGGATCAAGGTAGGGGCAAAGCGACTCAGACGAATGAATTCTGCGTTGTACTCTTCCACCGTTATAGTATCCTGAATGAGGCGATTGAACTTGTCCCGCAGTTCTGATCGAGCGATAGCTGGAATATACATCTCCTGAAAGAGTCTGGAGAACTCCTCCCAAGTGACTCGGCCTGGTCCGAGCCGTCTCTCCTCAGATAGCCACCGGTGATGTGCATTGCCCGTCAATTACATTCTCACGGCAGTCATTCAACGTTCCCGTGGAAGCTCAGCTGCTTCTAAATGATGTTGATTATTGGTGAGCCACTCACGAACTTTTGTGGGCTCCTCCTTGCCTGAGAAGGTACGGGACTTCAGCTGGCAAAAATCGGTGATGGAGCCCATCGTTGACCGTCGAGCTGGTAGGTTGGCCTGCTCCAGTACATTTACTAGGCTGTTCCTCAAGTAATCAGCCTCGCGACGTTAAGCCTCGTGTTGGACTTGTTGCTGGGCTTGCATCATTGCGTAGATCATTTGGAATATCTGTTGCCCGTCCATTGGCTGCCCTTGTGGGAATACGGGCATTGGTGGAACGAACTGCGGAGGCGACGGAATATCATCACGCCGAAATCTAGAAGCATGCTGATCTGTTTGGCTACTTCGGTGAGTAGCGGGATCTCCACTCAATGGCGTCACTTCATCTTCTCCATAGGTGGCTACAGCACCTATTGGTGTTCTTGCTGGAGTTTCGTCGTTTGCTAGTGAATCCATTACTCTGCATCCAAAAATAAACTATAAGAGGCGCACAAGAATCAAGGCAAGATGCAAGTCAAGAAATTAATTTGAATCCGATATAGATATCAAGAACGTTTCAAGCAAGTGGATGAGATTCTAAAAACTTATCCTATCCTTAGTGCAGGCTTGCTCGGTCCCTAAGTTAAAACCGAACAATTTAGTCGTTGACCTGCATGGGCCACCACAAAAACCATGTCACGCCCCAGTCCCAAAATATCGAGGGACTAGCCACGTGGCAATGGCCAGCAGCACACAATAATGGGCAAACCCAATTTAATGGACCCATCAATGTGTACTTAAGCTGTAAAACATCAATCAGGGTCTGCTAATCTCATCCACAGAAATGAATACAACAACATCAGAATTATAAAGCATTAACAAGTCTTGATTAAAACATAAGTCGGGGAACAATCCGATAATGAGTTTGATACATCAACTCAATAAACTGGAAATAAAAGTCTAACAATAGAAATAACTGAGTATAGAATGTGCATATACTCAGGAGAAATCATCAGCTATCACCTCGTCCTCGGTTCCTGGAACTTCTCCGAGTAGTGCTCCTGTTCCGTACACCTCAGGATAGATATCTTCTGCTAACCCTGGGGACATTATCCAGATCCAGGTCCTCAGGGGATATAGTAAGGTACAAAATAACTCATGCCAAAATAAATGCAGTGCAGCAATAAATAAAATAATAGGGTAAATAAATAACCAGCTAAGTGATATACAAATGAGAGTTTTAGTCATACTCGGGCTGAGACTACTATAGGATCTGTGTCGGGGAAACCCATAGCAGTATTCTCTCGAAGGGTCATTAATGTACCAAAGCTCTGTGTCAGAGTCTAAGGCACTTCAAGTAAAGTAATATATATATATAATCAGCCTTTTGTATGGTAAATCTCTTCCCACCCAATGTAATCACACGTCACAGGTTTACGAAGTCTCATGTCCATGTCACGCAAGATCATATCTAATGCAGCAAGACATAATAAATCTAAGCATTTATAATGTATATGTCCAAATCTTGTATCCTATACAGAATTGCCATGAATATCTCAGGAAGATTCTGTCTCATGAATAGTGTCAGGTGTCCTGGGTTATAACGTACTTGATAATGCAAGTACGAGAATGTAAAGGGTCACGATATCCATCTTTAGTTGACCTTACACAACCCCGCGTACGGTGTTGGCACCCGACTATTAATCGGACGCTAAGTAAGTCACCCGGTCCTAGGTTTAAGCATGTACAACAGATAAATAAGTCAAAGAAATATGTAACAGGAACTGCAATGTTTGGCAAGGTACACGTGCCTAGGTTTTGGTTACCAAATGCTGCTCTGGTTTCAGCGGGTTCTGCAGGTATTTCTTCGGTTGCTGAAATAGACATCACCATCAGATTCAGAAGACATCAAATAGCTAGAAATGCCTGTCCTTGAGTCCAATTTGGACACAGGGGCAAAAATAACATTTTTAGGTCCAATTGAGGTCCACATGTGGGCCGCTTTGCACCAAAAACTGTGTCAGGGTCAAAGGTCTCCAAATTTATCAAACTTAGTGTCAACAAGTCCAGAGCGATGATACGAACCCGACGGAACTTCCAGAATTGGATTCTGATGAGCCGATCATAAAATCGCCCGTCAAATGGAGCCGGTGGGGCCCACGAGACACGATTTGTCAACATTCTCATAATCGAACCAAACTTGGGTCACAGGACCAGCGTATTGCTACGAGTTCGATGGTGTAATTTTCGTTTCGATCCGACGTGCGTACACAAAGTTACATCGAGATTTAGAATAGGCAGATACGGGGCGTTGTCGGCGGATACGCGTTGATTCCGGTGTGCACGCACATCCAAATCAACTTCTGCAAAATTTTGCACGTCCGTATCGACGGCGCACACATTTCAGTGAAGACCGCATGCGACCAACTTATCCCGTTTGGCAGGGCGCACTCAGTTCCGGAAGAAAATGGGGTGTTGTTTTTCCTATTTTTGGATCGCAGGTCGCGATCACCACAGGACGCGACACACCGAGCGGGTTGTACGAGCATCGAGAGGGTCACGCCGGGTTCGCGTCATAACTGACGAAATGGGAAACGGGGTAACGAGGAGGGAGAAAACGCTACCTGAACAGGTCTCCAAAGAATAAAAAATATCTGTGTCTGCGAGACGGACACGATACACCGACACTGCACAGTACCACTGTTCTAGGGTTAGGGTTTTGGCGGCTGCTGGCCGGAGACTCAGGCGGCTGCTGGCCAGAGCTGGCAGGAGGGTACTACGGAGACGGCCGGGGACTCAGGCGGCGAGGCTGCACGACTGCTGAGGAGGCGTCATTGATGCCGGGGCTGCTGCAGCTGCTGCTACTTGTAGAGGGCGGATCCGGAGAAGCTTCGCGGCGGAGAGGCGACGGCTGTTGTGTGGAGGAGCAGAGGAGGGAGGCGGCTCTCGGGTGCTACACAGGAGGCTGCAGGCGGAGCGGGCTCGGGAAGGGGACGATGAGTGGTGGACGGGGAGAGTTGGCCGGAAATGGCAAAGGGGCGATGGAACAGGCGGAGGCGGAGGGGTTTCAGGCGGGGATGGAGACTGGGCAGCGGAGGCGAGGGGAGAAGGTGCTGGAGGAGGAGGATGTCGAGGGAGGAGGAGGAAAGGGGAAAGGCGGTGCGGTGGCGGAGGATTAGGGTTCCGACGAGGGGGAGATAGGTGGTGGTGGAGACGGTGGGGAGAGGGGTTTTTTATAGGTCGAGGTCGCGGCGGTTACGGCCGGAGGAGGCGGGGCGGTTACGGGCGGAGGAAGCGGGGGTCGTAACGGGCGGAGGAGACTGCGGAAACGGTCGGAGAGGCGGTCGGAGCCGTAACGGCCGGCGAGGGGTCGGGGAGTAGCAGTTACTGTAGCAGTAACTGCTGGAACGGGTCGGGTTTTGGGCCCGGATCTGACCCAATAAGGAATTGGGTTGGGTTGGGTTAGACCGGTCCGGTCCGGTCCGGTTCGATTTATTATGAAATAAACCGGGTTTATTTCTAGGGTTAAATTGGTTTATTTAAAACTTGGTTTTTATGTCTTTAAAAATGCTTCCGGGGTCCAATAAAATCCAGGAAAATTACCCTATGTCCAATTTTTTATTTTACACCAGAAAATATTATTTTCATAATAATTTAATATTTAATAAACACATTTAAAAATACTTTAATTTCAAAATATCTTGATTTAATTAGTAAAAAAATCACCAAAAATTCTGGAAAATTCATTTTTAAAAATTTCTGGGGGTTTACACCAAGTCGCCTCATTTAGCGGGGCGCACCCAGAAACCGCCGGAGGGGAATCGACGGAGGCGGGGGTTACGTTTGGGGTTACTGTAGCGGGTCGGGTTCCGGTTCAGGTCGGCGGGTACGGATCCGAATCCGACCCGTTACTATTTGGGTTGGGTTCAATTGGCTTAGTCCGGTTCGGTTTAATAAACCGGTTGGTTCAGGTTGGTTTAACCCGGTTTATTTTAAAAAACTTAGTTTTTAGGTCTTTAAAAATAGTTCTGGGTCCAATAAATTCCAAAAAAATTACAGTAGGTCTAATTAATTATTTTACACCAAAAAATATTATTTTTATAATATTTTAATATTTAATTTAATACTAAAAAAATATTAAATTTAGAAGCACATTTATTTTAATTAGTTAAAAATCACAGAAAATTTCTAAAAATTTATTTTTAATTTTAAAAAATTCGGGTGTTTACAAAATAGTTCATGTCCATATCACCTCTGAATTATGAGCTTCTCCTGTTCTCCATCCAAAGAAAATAGCCACGTCCATATTACCTATGGCTCGTTTCCTTCTACCAAAAATACTGGGATCATATCTAACCTCTCGGTACGACTATCGATCGGCTCACGTCTACGTCACCTCTGAACTATTGTTCTTACGTCCTCCTAGTAGGGTTTGCCATGTCCTTCGCACCTCTAAGCAAATCTTTTGGGTTTGGCTATCGATCATCATCCACAGTACCTCTGATATCGATAACTGTCTAAACTTATCACTTGTACTTAAATTTAAGTGCGCCAATGGTGTTAAGTCCACCAAACTTGCCACGTCCATATCACCTCTGGCAAAGCCTGTTTCGAACTTATTACTTGCACCCTCGTGCGCAAGAAGTAATAAGTCCACAAAAGATGCCTAGTAGGATATCCTTAAAAGGCCACGGTATTGTACTATATCCATATTACCTCTAGTATAAATACCCAAAGTCCACAGTATTTAACACGACAGAGAAGTTCTGGAAAAAGATAAACTTTTCATTAATGTTCAAGATCATGAGTACACACGATGGAAATTTATTATATTTTAAGGATTTTTTATTAATATTCAAGATCATGAGTACAGGTGATAGAAAATTCTACAATCATAACTTTCTCCATCCAGGCGCCCTCTGAGCTACTGGCACCAGCAAAGCCCGCAGCAGAACTCAATGCTTTCTGGATCATCCCTCCACAGTGCACACCTCAGTATATATAAAAAAGAATCCATATTGACGGATAGCAAGGGAGGAGCAAGAGCAAGCGCTCTATAATCATGCGGGAAGACCGACGACATGAATAAAAATTAATCAAATTCTTGTCATCAATCCCGTAGTCTTCCGGCCGGTAGCAAACCGCATAAAGGGGAGAAACGTAGCTGTCACGTTGCATGAACAAGGATAGCTCAGCGCGCGATGCAGGATGCTTATCCTTGTCTCCTGGATTAGTTCTTGTCGAACTGTCCTCGTCTCTTGGAGCAGTTCTAGGCGAACTGTCGCATAAAGTTGGTCTTTACCCCGAACAACGGGTGTTATGATATCCTTCCATGCTCCATCATAAGCCTCACGAGGGAGAACAAAGCCCGTACAAGGAGAACATATGGAGTTAGCAAACAAAGACAATATGAAGTCTATACGGCAGAGCCTAGCCGACTCATGAGGTGCCATCCATGCGACAGACCCATGGCCGTCGCATGTCTAGGTCAAGCCCTCATCCATGCGACAGAGTCTTAACTGACGTAGGATGGTCACCCTTCTATGCGATTGACTCATAGGCAAAGCCTGCGCATATTCGTTATGATCTCCCATCCATGCAGCAAGGCAGTGTAAAGAGTCTGTGCGTGTTCTAAATGATTTCTCATCTACGCATCAAGACTGTGTACTAGTGTCTCTCTGTCCTTAGCAGCTCGACATAAAAAGCTGGGTGCTCCCCACCTCCGGGAAAAATTACGAAGTCAGGGGGCCACGGGTCAAGGCCGCCCCTGAAAAATTCTTCGGCGAGAAGGAAGGCAACCTACGTCATCCTTTGCAAGAAAAGTAGGAAGAAAGCAAGAGAGATAATGGTTCTTATCTCTCCCCTGACTACCTATTTATAGGCCCCAAAATTACGTGAAGAGATCGAGGCAACTGACCTAGCATTAATGGGATAAAACCTGATGCTCGATCCGCGTGATCCTCTTTAATCTCTTCGAAAACCGACGTCTCAAAACTACATGTCAGATGGCACAAAACCCCACAAAATTCACTCAAGGATCGAGCCGAATCCTGTATTAAAAACTTTGAAGGGGATCTTGTAGAAGCATGAAAAATATGGATCCATGCGTCCAACAACCTGAAGGACCGTGTATGGCAATTCTAGAGGGGGGATGAATAAAGTGCAGCGGAATAATCTACCCAATTAAAAATTAAGCAGAGTGAAAGCAGCTACCAGCTAACAGTGTATATGAAAGACAGTAATGTAAAGCAGTAAGAGTAAGAGTAAGAGAGAGCAAACGCAAATACCGCAATGTATACTGGTTTTTCTCTGAGAGGAATAGTCAAGTCCTGAGAACTCAAGCTCATAGTTTTATCCACTATTATCACTAATAGTGAATCACAAGCTTTGATCCGAAGGCTTGCCACTTCTTTACATCACGAATTTTGATCCGAAGGCTCACAATTTTATACACCACGAGTTTTGATCCGAAGGCTCGCAACTTCACGCAGAACAGGGGCTTGATGAACCAAGCTCTATACAACTCTTATAGACTTTTAGACCGAGACCGCACTTGGCACTTAGAAGGCTAAGGAGTTGATCTTGGAGAGAAGAAAGTTTAGGCTCTGAGGGTTTACTCACTATATGATAGAAAGATTGAGAATGGTTGAGTGTTTAGGAATGTAGAAATCTAATCCTATTTATAGGGTATTACCAAACGTTGGGGCAAGAAATCAGGAGCTAATTAAACTAGTTGATTTCATACCAAAAGGTTAACCGAGTTCGGTATGAATTTGGGGCAAATTTGGCCCGAGTTTGGTTGCTAAGTATGGTAGACTTTGTGAATGAATGTAGCCTGATTTAGTGGATATGTTCGATGGTTTATTTGAGTGGGCTAGATATCTGGGTATAGTTACTTGGATTTGCTAGTGTGACTCAGCTTACATCAATCCTAGACTCAAATAAAATAAAAGATTACATATGAAAACCAAGAGCACTGATGACGCCAAACTTCTGAAACATTTGCTGACTTGAAGACGCTTTTCCCTTGATGGCAGTTGTCCAAAGATAACCAGATCTGGGAATCTAAATAACTTTCAGGGGCTTCGCCCCCAAACCCCCACGAGGGGCGTTTCCCACCTTACCGTCGTCCGCTGACCGGGAAGTGGAACCCCCGGGTGCGAGGCTCCAGATAAGTTGTAGGTGGTTGGACGAAATCTTTTGGTATAACGTCGTCTTTGGCTCATCGTCATATAGCATATATCCATTGCTGATCTTGCTTATTGCTTTCTGCAAGTACATATTAGACGAACAAGAAAATATACAGAAACAAATATTACAAATCTGGACAATGATGCGTTTAAGTAGAAGATACTATAGTGATTGATCAATTACCATAATCCTAAACTTAATCGATTAGCCATATTCAAAAACTCAATATAAATATTGGGCCAACACAACCATGCGCGCCAAAGTAAAGCTCAGAAGAGATCGGTCCGCAGAGTTACCCAACGGTCCAGAAAGGCGGCATCCATGCGTCCCAATCAGCCGAAGCAGCTTTGGCCGCATACTTGACGTGGCATCCTGACAACAGGATCATCTCTAACACAGAATCCTGACAAAAATAATTTTTTGAACGCCTCGAAGGGCGTGAACACGCTAAACGACATAAGCCTCACTTCAGCATAAACTTTACTCTTGATGGGTGTGCAGCACCATGTGTACAGGATAACAAAGATCCAATGCGTCTCTGTCCCCATGCGTCCCAGACTCCATGCGTTCCGTGTGTCTCTGGCACCATGTGTCCCAGACTTCATGCGCTACATACGACTCTGGCCCTATGCATTCCAATTTCTATGCGTTTTATGCATCTATGGTCCCATGCGTTCCAGACTCCACGTGTCTCATGTGTCTCTAGCACCATATGTTCCAGCCGCCATGCGTCTCATGTGTCTTAGACTCATTGCGTCCAACGTGATAAGGTTTCCTGAGACAAAATCTTTCTGTTGTAATTGTCTCCAACCAAGTGCGGACCACGTGTCAAACTTACTAAGTCACACACACAAAGGACAAGAACCGTCAGGATCTCCAGCAATAAAAAATTCCAACAAAACGTACAGGTGGAAGCTTGTCCTGGATTCAACCCATACTATCCACCCACAGTTGCAACCATATTCTGTTGAAGGAGCCCCTTGCGGCCACCAAACAGAGGCACATATGGCACCTATAGGAGCAACTTGGATGTCCCAAAGGTCGACTTTTTTCTGTTTCAGGGAGAGAGAGAGAGAGAGAGAGAGAGAGAGAGAGAGAGCATACCCCCCGGCCAACTACACACGTGCACACAAGCTCAGAAGAAAGAAGAAATGAGAGCATCCTCATTCCCTCATCGGACCGTCAACGGAGTAAAGGAGCCACCACATCGCTCTTTGTCCATCGTCACTACCTAAATCAAAATATTGTACTTAGATTGTCTGTCTAGGACCTCTTTGTACTCTCTTTAGTTTGTTGATTAAATCAAGCTCTTTTAGACTTTCGAATTTAATGGCGAACAGTAACTCTCAGACATTGACTTGTGCGGCGATAACTTAGGTTCTTTGGAAGAATCGAAACAAATCTCTTTATGAAGGCATAGCATTCTCGATGGCACAGTTGATCCTCGAGGTCGATAGACAGAGATCCAAATTCTGACATTTGGCGGGACTACGGTCGGCGTAGGGTTTGCTTTCTTCTCTATTGGGCCGGTGTGCAATGGTCACTTTGGTAGGTTGTTGGTCGTATTTTGGGGTTGTTCCGGTTTGGTTTCTTCTTTTTGCTCTTCTTCTTCAGTCTTGGCTTATCCTTTTGGTTCTATCCACTCTGGTGGCTTTTTCTTTTCTTTTTGCTAGTGGCTTTTGTTTTCCTGGCTCCTTTTGCTGGTCCTCTTTGACCAAGTTTGCTGTGTAGCCTCCTTTTTTTGCTATTGTTGCTGCAGTTTATAATATTCTCTGCAGCAACAATATATATATATATATATATATATATATATATATATATATATATATATATATATATATATATAATATGCAAATTTGGTTCTAGTTTCGTGGTAGAGCAATTAACTGCAGATCAATAGATCACCGATTCGAATCTTGTTGGTCCTAATTAAAATTGAAATTTTATTTTTTATTTTTTAAGATTGGATAGTTCAAGTTTTTAGAGTGGAGACATAAAATCCGAGAGTATAATGTTCGAACTCTAGTAGGAGACGTCGTGACAAAAAATTACCTTCTTCAATGTATATATATAATTAAAATTAATTAATTTTATTAGAATGAATATTTGGCCAAACAAAAAGTGCAAACCGCAGAACATAATTATAAGTGCAAGAGGACAGATGACGGCAATGAGGGAAAGGTTCACGTGTCATGATTTTCTTTTCCTTTTTTCTTTTTCTTTCAATATTTCCATCAACCACAAATCATTACAAAGATAAGGAAAATTTAAACAAGAGTTATTGTGAACCATATGTACAACATGGAGACATAATGAAGTCTATAAGAGACAAAAAGAATAGGCTAAGACATTTCCATGTCATCTCGGAAAAGATATTCATTCTTCATAGAGTATCTCCAACCATGCATAGAATTTGGAAAAACCGATTGTCACACAGCAACCACAACATAGGAGGTTTCCTCACCAGGACACCTCTGTGCCAATATCATCATCAACTGCTGCTTTGCTAAAATAGCTGTGCCAACAGACACCCAGTCGGTATTCCAATGGCTGGAACCAAAGGCACCGACCCGGTATCGTCCCCAAAAAAGGTACAATTACCAGAAGAGGAGGAGCTGCCCTTCACTTTGTGCTATTCCGTTTGGAATTCTCCCTCCAAAAGGGGAGATCGAAAGTCTAGCGCCCCAATCCCTTTGCTTTCGGCCAACGTGCCGATAAGGCAAACCCAAGGAGGACAGGCGGCAGTACCTACAAAAGAAGTTTTTTAGGGCACCCGCTCCAAGAAGAAATAATAAGCTACTGGGGTGGTTCTTCCTCAGGACCCCTAGTAATTCTGCAAGCTAGGATAGCAATCCCCCAGAACTCCACGATAATCCGACATTCCGAGGAGACAGTGATTCCTAAGGAACTGACGTCGAGATCCCTAGCTTTAGTCACCCTCACCAGGAAGATGCACCTTCCTACGCTGAGTAGTGTTCTCTCGGAGTCCGAAGAGGATGTGATGCAGACAACTTTCCCTGAGAACTATTCGATGCAAGAGACCCAGAAGGAAAGTGCAACGTCCACTGTTCCATCTACTGCCTCCCACGTAAGAAAATTGTACATGGCGGGGAATGATCACGAGGGCTCCAGCGATCGACAGCGCCTCAAAACTCTGGAGGCTATGATGCACAACATAAGTGCGTCGATGCAAGCCTTGACCCAGACAATGCTAGAGATCAAGGCAAACATGGTCTCGCAGCCATCAAGAACCTCAGGACAAGCTAGTCAAGATCCTGGGGCAAATGGAGACTAAAATGCTACCTCTTTATCCATCAATGGCGATCGCGTTAGGCCCGGATCGTCAACTCCTTCTACAGTAGATGAGGCTCGAAAAGCGATACGGGAGGTACGAGAACTGCGAGCCCGCTTGGGCTTAATGGGGAACCGAGACTCACTGCGGGAACTCGGGATTCGACAACCGAATCCCCTCGAGTGGAGAGGCGTTCCCTACCCATCTAAATACAAGCCCTTCAACTTAAATCCATTTGAAGGGAAGACGTCTCCTCGTCAGTACATGAGCTACTTTGAGACAGTAATGGGGAATCTGCCCCCACAATGATGCTATCCTCATCAAACTCTTTGTCGTGGCATTATCGGGGGTCACCTTCGATTGGTTCTGCAGCCTCCAAGACAATAGAATATCGTCATTCGACGATCTTTAAAGTCTCTTTCTCGCCAGATTCTATGACGGGTGATGTGACATGACAATGTCCTCCATGTTGGACATCATAAAAAAAGAAAAGGAACCTATAAGGGAATACTTCGAATGCTACAGGCAAGCCGTGCTGAAGCTACCCCGGGTAATCCTGAATCCACTCTGATGGACATGTGCCGAAAGAACCTACTTTCGACGATCAGACAATGGATGGGTGACACCCAATTCAAATATAGGACGGAGTTCATCATAAATATTGTCGACTCTGAGAAAAAGGTGAATGACACCCGTTTCTTGGGAATACAGATCCTTGTCACCGAGGATAAGGGAAAATACCCCTACAACAGCTTTAACAACAGTGGAAACAATAGCCGTCATGGCAAGGGAAAGCATTCCCTTGTCGCTAACTTGAACAAGAAGTCCGAGCAGAAGCCGACAGAAGCTCCAAAGCCGAAAGAGACCTACTCTTTCAAAGACGATCACGTCATGAAAATATTTAACGTGCTGATATAGGGGAACAAGCTTCTGCTCCTCGACGTCAAACGCAATGTTAAGGCAGCCGAGATAAATAATCCAAAATACTGCCATTACCATCGTTATATCCATTATACGATACGGGACTGCTATACGCTGAATCGGTACATCCAGCGTCTGCTCGACACCAAGGCCCTCACCTTGGAAATCGATGACAAGACGGTTGTCGCTAACATGGTATCGCTCCAGTTCGACAACTTTCTGACGACAGAAGTCCAAGATGGAGTAATCCCAATTCTAAGGGCAACAATAGAGGTCGTTAATTTTCTGTCGGCTCGTAACCAAACAATCGGACTGATACCTCTTACTTTGCCACGTGGAGAGGTCATGTGGGCTAACCCTGATATTGCTCCAGAATTGATGCAGCTGACAACACCCTATGCCTCCAAGTCTAGTGGCAAGAAGTCCAAATCCTGCTGCACGGTTTCTATCCCGTCCGAAGAAGCTATAGCAGGAACAACAAGAGCAGGCCTGGCGTACCAACGCGAGTATGACACCCCTGACGATGGTGCACTCCAAATTGTCACACCTACAATATCGGATCTGGGTCCATCCCATCCTCCGGCAGCGGACAAGTCCAAGCAGAAAGAAACTAGCTTTGATAGACCGATGCCCAAAGATACAAGCCCAACGAGTGGCGAAGCCCTAAAATTTTTGAAATCTTGGCGCAACTGGCCAATACTCCAGCGAAGTTGTCTTTATTCGATCTTCTTCGACCCTCTAAGGGCTGCTCTTAGTGGGGCATTAAAAAATGCCGATACCTACCTAGCACAGGTTAAGCCGCCAATTGAGGATCCCGACACATACCCCCACTGCAACAATGTGATGGAGGCAAAACCCAACACCACGTTCTCACAACAAGACTTGTTGCTTAAAAACAACTAGCACGATCGTCCCATCTATTACACAAGGTATAACGGTGCCATCAAGGTGGACCAGATGCACATCGACCCTGACTTGTCAATCAGCATCATCTCGCCGAGTCCGCTTCAAACCTTTGGTATCCCGATGCATCGCTTGGCAGCGACCAACACTGCCATCAGTGGCTTCAACTTGGGAAAAAGCTACTATCTGGGCAAAATTTGCTTGAAGTGCCAAATCGGCGATATAAAAATAGAGGTCACCTGCTATGTCATAAACGTAGACGTATCCTACAACGTTCTCTTGAGACCTCCATGGATACATCAATACATGATCGTACCTTCAAACTTGCACCAGTGCTTGACGATCACGGCGTCGTCAAGACTAAATTTGTCGACATAGATCATTTCAAAGGGGTAGAGGCTTACTACTCTGATTCACTCATGTACAAGCAAGTCCGCCAGGACGAAGGAGGGAACGACGCCGACGACAAAGCAGAAATTGAGGTTATATCAAGCAAATCTTAACGGTCTACCTCAAGGGACGTGCTCGTGACACAACCCCTCTCCTCGTTGTGAAGATACAGAAGAGGGCACCACAACCTCTGACGGTACGACTGCCAAATCGGAAGAAAGATCCAGTGCCAGCTTCTGCCTCCGAACCCTTGGTGGTCAAGTTTCGTAGGAGGCCTCCAAAGCCCTCGCTTACATTAGAGACAAATCTCTAGGAAGACGAACTAGAAGAGTACATAGCATCTTATACTAATACTCCGTCCCTGGATGATGTAATTCTCCTGGAAAAGATCCCCTACTTTATGAATAAAGGGTTATCTTTGAACTACTCCGATGTCGCTCAGTTGAGCATATTGTACTCCATATAGCATGGTATAGTCCTGCAACTGCATACACAGGTAACTACTACCAATGTAGTAAACCCATTCCTCCCTAGCCAAGGTTCCTACTTCAAGGTTCCAGCAAGGAGGAGGGAAGACAAACCCATCATCTTCGGCAGGGTTGAATGCCCCCGGTCCTTCATCCCGGAGGAACAAGATCTAGAACCCAATACCGGCAAAATATAACTATACCAGTTCAGTGGTCAAGCCAAACACCTCATCCAGAAGATGGTTTATGATCTTAAAAGCAACCGAGGTCTTAATCACGGTAAAGGTCGACGACTGCCCTTGCGCCTCACCGCTCCGGCAAGCAAGTCCGAGGATTACTACCATAAGATCAAGCATGGCTTAGGGTATGTCACGCCTCCCACACCCCCCGAAGGCATGGATGAAGAAGATGAGTTACACTCTCACTATTCAGTGTCTTCCTCTTGGGACTCCGATATCAGTATCGTAGGGATGCTCAAACAAACATTATCTGCCAATATTGTGTCAGCTGACCCTGAGGAAGACGATGAGGATCCTCTGGAACTCTTTGAAGCAGAACCATAGGCCCAACGCCTAGATGCACAATAGAAAATACAGTTATAACAACGGGAACCTCCCACTGAGGACGAAGTCGTACAAGTCAATCTTGGCGAAGACTCCTCCCCTAAACCTATCTTCATCTGCAAGAGTCTGACAGATGATTATCGAGAATCCCTGCTACAGCTCGTCAAAGAATACATTGATGTCTTTGCCTGGAGTTACAAAGATATGTCAGGACTGGACCCCCAAATCGTGGTCCATAAACTCAATATTTTACAGAAAGCTAAACTTGTCATGCAACAGCAAAGGCGGTTCCGGCCAGATATCATGAACGTTATCGAAGCTGAAGTCAAAAAAATAATAGCTAGTTGCTTTATTCGTGAAGAACAACATCCAGATTGGGTATCCAACATCGTGTCCATCGTAAAAAAGAACGAGAAGATTCAGATTTGTATCGACTTCCAAGACCTAAATTCGGCCTGTCCTGAGGATGAGTCCCCCTTTCGATCATAGACATAATGATCGAAAATACTTGTGGCTTTGAGCGCATGTCCTTCATGGACGTATTCTCAAGATACAATCAAATCAAGATATTTTTTTATGACGACGAGCACGCATCGTTCCGAACGCCGATAGGAGTATACTGCTAAAATGTTATTACCTTCGGACTGAAGACTGTTGGTGCTACAAACCAGCGAGCAGTAAGCACCATCTTCCGTGAGCATCTACACAAGACGGTCGAATGTTACGTTAATAATATTGCCATCAAGAGTCGCTCCAAAGATGATAACTTCCAGGATTTGAAGACTGTATTCGACCTTATGCATATGCACCAGCTCAAGATGAATCCTACCAAATCTTTCCTAGGAGTCTCTAGCGATAAATTCCTAGATTTTGTCATAACTTCGAAGGGTATCCATGTGTAACACCCCATTCCGCTCAAGCGGACTGCCGATTCAAACGGCAAAAGTGCAATATCCCGACCCACTTTGCTTCAGCGAGAATATAAATTTGAGGCAAAGGATTCCCAAACTTGGCCCTTCAGGAGTTTCGTCTTAGGCTTTCAGAGGCTCGCTCGGAGTATCGCTCAATCAAGGCGAATCATCGCTAAGGTGGGTGACTACGGTGAACTTGTCTTTGCTTAGCCAGCACACTTAAATTATGGATGTTTCATGCTAGTCGTTAGGTGAATCACCCCATACATGCTAATAGGAATACAACGCACATAGCTAAGAAAATAATTCCAACTTGTATTGCTTGTGATAGAATATAGAAATAAAATATTGCTTATAATCAGACCCTCGCATGCTACCTATGCCTGTGCAACTAGACCCTCTATGCCTCGAGTAGAACAAGATGTATATGCTCTTCTTAGTGCACTGCTTCACTTGCTACACTGCACGACTCCAGATCATGTCGCTCAAAAATTCCCTTTACGGTTATACTGCTCGGCTTACCCTCGGGCTCGAGCCAACGTAAATTTCTTAAGTTTTCGTATGAATGCAATGCTTGCCTGCTTATATATTAACTTGTAATGTTGCCTTGACTCAATGTTTGCCACACAAAATATATGCTACAACTAAGTAAATGCTATCCATGTCGTACATGCATTCGAGTTAACCAGAAGACTATCGAATAGCTCTTCTGTGCAAATGAACCTGCAAGTATCCGGGACCGTTAGGTCGCCAAGGCAGTCCCCGCACCAGGGGTATGCATCAAGGCAAGTTGAATACTGAACTGGAATCATGTCAAGTTTACATCAGAATGATAATTATACCGAGTTTACATCTGAAGGGAATCGTGTCAAGCCAAACACGAATCACAGTTCATAGAACAATGCTCGTTGATCAGGGAGACTATGCAAGACAGATCATGCTATGTAATTTTTTTATTCTCGTTCAGAACAAGAACTATGGATTATCATGTCAAGTTATGGATTTGGAAGACCAAGATTGCGTGTCGTGGACAACTTGGAATCAAGGGGGATCTTCAGATCTCGTTCTACGGGCGGCTTCTGGCGCACCGGGGCCGATCCGATCCGGATGGAACTAACGAATAGTCTCTGACTGGGCGAGATGATGGAAGTGACACATGCACCTTCACCATCTGTGCTTCGAGACTATTAATCGATCCTTTATAGCTATGCCAGCGATAATTGTTTATATAGATAAGTCATCCTCGCTTAGCAGCTATCCGCGTGCGAGTCATTGCATCAGGTCAAGATTATTGGAAATGTCTAAACGATCATGGATATAAGATACTTGTACGCCAAATTGAATACTTCAATATCTTATGCAACACACCTAACATATCGTGTAACTCGTTCACCCGAAGCGTAATCTCGCTCAATACAGTGTTTGCATATGCTATTACCCCTGAATGTTCATACATGCTCGTGCTTAAATTAACTTGGTTTGCCTTGGACAAGGAAGAACTATGGTAAGTTGGTAAGTCTCGTCGTGTTCCTCTTATATCGCATGACGCACTGCCATACGAGTTAGGCTATTTAATCCTTGCCATAAAACTGATCCTAATGCAACTAGAAAGACAACATAATAGTTGGTGCACGGAACCTATATTACGTGTTTGGATTTGTCGAACGGGGGAGTATCCTCCCCACACGTGCATTCATGTACTGATAATCCACCAGGATGCTTGCAGGGTGTGGGAGAACCTCGTTCGGTGCGGATGGCTCCTTCGTGCGTGCTAAAGCATGGAGTTCACTCTGGATCCTTGGAGCATTGCGTCCGGAACTGAAGCATATATACAAGACATAACGTTGGAACATCGCCTATACATCATTCCACAAATATAGCGACTTGGCACGCTTTTACTATTTCAGAGAGAGAGAGGCTTGAGCGACTTGTAATCTCGGTCTAGCGCTGCCTGTAACACTTGTTCAATATCAATAAAGAGTTTGCTTCAATTCAATACTTGTGTTATTCAATGCTTCCGCTATTGACGGCTCAGTGAACTTGTTACCAATCGTTTATGCGTTTATAATTCTGCTGCACTCGGATAATCTGTGCGACTTTGTGGCATAGACCTCTTACCGCCAGCCAATGAACCACGGCCTTGCACGGGCTTGGCTCACGCTCGTGCGGCATCACACCCAGATGGGCTGAAGCGATCGTCCTGCAGGAGAGCTGGCACGGAGATTCTCGCCTAGCGGGGATGGCCGATTAGCCTGCGGGAGATCGGGGCGTGACACCATATGGACCCTGACAAGACTAAAATAATCCTTGAATTGCACCCACCGATGAACCTCAGAGAACTTCGTGGCCTTCAAGGAAGACTGGCCTATATCAGAAGATTCATATCAAACCTCTCTGGACATTGTCAATCTTTCACTCAGCTTATGAAGAAGAGAGTCTCCTTTGTCTGGAACAAAGAATGCTAACGGGCTTTCGACGACATCAAGGAGTACCTCATAAATCCCCCAGTATTGGTAACCCCCGTGTAGAAAGACCCTTCCTGCTATATGTGGGAGCAATGGATCACTCCCTCGGTGTCTGCTAGCCTAAACAAGCGACGCAGTCACGAATAGGCCATTTCCAATCTTAGTAGGATGATGGTCGGCGCAGAAGGTACGACCCCATCGAGAAGGAGTACCTTTCTCTAGTCTTTTCTATCCAAAAGATCCGACATTACGTGGCAGGAAAAACCATCCACGTGATCTCACAAATTAATCCCTTCAGGGTCCTCATGACAAAACCTGGAGTGCTCAACTCTCGCCTAGCCACATGGACAATATTGTTGTCACCATATGATATGGTATTCGTCCCACTAAAGGCGTTCAAAAGTCAGGAGTTGGCAGATTTCCTTGCAGCCTACCTGGCACTGAAAACCTCGAAGCTCTACTAGGATATCCCAGATGAGATCCCAGACACAAACCTGACCACGAGCGCAGAAGTCGTTTAGCGAATCTTCTTCGAAGGTGCTTCAAGAACAGGGCCCAAAGGCGATATCGTCGCTAGCGTCGGGATATTACTGATCTTCCTATACGATCTGGTCATCAACCGTGCCTACTCTCTTACTGAGTCGTGCTCCAATAAAGTGGCAGAGTATAACTTCCTCGTCATTGGGCTCCAACTCGCCAAATAAGTAGGATTTGACTACTTGGAAGCCTACGACGATTCCAAGCTGATAGTCAATCAAGACCGGGGGAAGTACGAAGTCCGGAATAAAGACCTATTCCCTACCACCAAGTCGTGGATTCATCATAGAGCACGAACCTCAGCTGCAAATTATCGAGGCTAACGCCTTGGTTGGCCTCGCAGCCTTTTTAGCTGTTCTAGTCAATACTCATGAACTGATTACCGTGATCGGTCAAAAGATGGCCTTCTAGAAGAACAACCTCTATCAGTGCCTGAGCTACTCAGTAGAGAAGAGCACAGACTCCGAAGACTGGAGACTCTCATTCATCTACTACGCAGTCTATAAAATTCTTTCGAGAACCCAACGAAAGCCACTTCCATCAGAAGATGTTTCCTCCAGTTCGATTACGATACGGCTACCAAAATGCTATTTCGTCGGTCCTATGACGGTCTTCTGCTATAATGCCTATCAAATACAGAGAGAAGCAGGCTATCCATGTGGCCCACAATAAGATTTGTGGTGCCCATCAGCCAGTGCCCAAGCTACAGGACCACCTCGGGAGAATGGGTTACTATTGGCCGACAATGGTAGCAGACGTGGTTGACCATGCAAGAAAGTGCCAAGTGTGTCTAATCCACACGGACTTCATCCACCAACCCTCGAATTTTCTACACTCGACTGTGGCATTCCGGCAGTTCGAAGCCTGGGGCATGGATATCATAGGGCCGATCAGTCCACCATCGTCCAAGGAACATCGGTTCATCCTGGCCATTACCGACTACTTCTCCAAGTGGGATGGAAGTCGTACCACTCGCAGAAGTCAAGACATCAAACGTGATCAGCTTCGTCATACATCACGTCATATACCGCTTTGGCTTGCCACGAAGGATCATCCATGACAATGGTCCACAGTTTGTAAGTTATACTTTTTATCGGTTCTGTGACAAGAACTAAATTCAGAATATAGCCACTACTTCCTACAATCCAGCAGTAAATGGTATAGCAAAAGCCTTCAACAATACCATCAAAAAGCTTCTCAAAAAATTTGTGTCGTCCAACAAATGCGACATGAATGAGAAGCTGGGTGAATGTCTCTGGGCCTACCGCATAACAGTCCGGAAGCTAACTGGTAGCACACCATTCTCCTTGGTCTACGCGAGTGAAGCGGTCCTCCCACTCGAGGTCCAAATTCCCTCGCTCCGGGTAGCTCTCTCCAACCGGCAAACCGTCGACGATAATAACCGTCGACAACGATAAGAGTTATAAGCACACGACGAGAAAATGGCTCTTTGCTCAACAACGTAATGAGCTGTACCAAGTGCGTCTCTCGGGAGCCTTCAACAAACGGGTGAAGAAGAGGACTTACCAAATGGGTAACCTTGTCCTCACAGTAAGAAGGCTGATGGTTATGACCCACAAGACAGCTGACGAGTTCCAACCCAAATGGGAAGGCCCGTTTATCGTAGAATAAGTATTCTCCAAAGGCGCCTACCTACTGGCGAAATCTAAAGGCGACTTGCTCGTGATTCCCATCAACGATAAGTTTCTGAAAAAGTACTATGTCTAAGACTAGGCCGTTAATTCCATATCCACATCAAAGACAACCAAGATGTACAGTATTTACACTCTTGGTTCTTTTTTTCCAGCAAGTACCTATGTACGGCCTTTCCCTTCCTATATAAATTATTGTAGAAGCTATTATCGGTATTCACGAGTATTGGATATGCAAGGGATAATGGATCCTTAAAAAGTTTCCCAGTAGAGGAGTCCCCAGTTCCACTTATACACTCCCTCAGTGACCACTCAAACCAATCTCGTTAGGCGGTTGCCATGTTCACATTACCTCTGAGCTATCGTCCTAAAATTTCTCCCTGGTCGTATTTTTTATGTTTATATTACCTCTGAGCAAACCTTCCGGATTTGGAAATCGATCATCACGTCCATATTACCTCTGATATCGGTTATTATCTCAACTTATCACCCGTACTTAACCCTAAGTACGCCAGCGGTGCTAAGTTCACAAAACACATCATGTCCATATTACCTCTGATAGGGTTTCATCTCGAACTTATTACTTGCACTCTCGCGTGCAAGAAGTAATAGGACTACCAAAAATCCCTCTGTGGGATGTCCTCAATGAAAGCAAACAGTTCACGTCCATATCACCTCTGAACTATGAGCTTCCCCTGTTCTCCATCCAAAGAAAACATCCACGTCCATATTACCTATGGCTTGTTTCCATCTACCAAAAATACTGGGATCATACCTAACCTCTCGGTACGACTATCGATCAGCTCACGTCTACGTCACCTCTGAACTATTGTTCTTACCTCCTCCCAGTAGGGTTTGCCATATCCTTCGCACCTCTGAGCAAACTTTTTGGGTTTGGCTATCGATCACCACATCTACAGTAACTCTGATATCGGCACCTGTCTAAACTTATCACTTGTACTTAAATTTAAGTGCGCCAATGGTGTTAAGTTCACCAAACTTGCCACGTCCATATCACCTCTGGTAAGGCCTGTTTCGATCTTATTACTTGCACTCTCATGTGCAAGAAGTAATAAGTCCACCAAAGATCCCCTAGTGGGATATCCTTAAAAGGCCACGGTATTATACTATGTCCACATTACCTCTAGTACAAATACCCAAAGTCCATAGTATTTAACACGACAAAGAAGTTCTGAAAAAAGATAAATTTTTCATTAATGTTCAAGATCATGAGTAGATCATTAGTACACACGATGGAAATCCATTATATTTTAAGGATTTTTCATTAATATTCAAGATCATGAGTACAGGTGATAGAAAATTCTACAATCACAACTTTCTCCATCCAGGCGCCCTCCGAGCTACTAACACCAGCAAAGCCCGCAACGGAACTCAATGCTTTCTGGATCATCACTCCACAGTGCACACCTCAGTATATAAAAAAGAATCCATACTGACGGATAGCAAGGGAGGAGCAGGAGCAGGCGCTCTATAATCAAGCGGGAAGACCGACGACATGAATAAAAATTAATCCAAATCCTGTTATCGAACCCACAGTCTCCGGGCCGATAGCAAACCGCATAAATGGGAGAAATATAGCTGGCATATTGCATGAACAAGGATAGCTCAGCGTGTGACACAGGATGCTCATCCTCGTCTCCTGGATTAGTTTTTGTCGAACTATCCTCGTCTCCTGGAGCAGTTCTTGGCGAACTGCCGCATAAAGTTGGTCTTTACCCCGAACAATGTCACGCCCCGATCTTCCGCAGGCTAATCGGCCGTCGCCGCTAGGCAAAAATCACCGTGCCAGTGCTCCCACGGGACGATCGCTTGACCCATCCGGGCGTGATGTCGCACGAGCGTGAGCCACGCCCGTGCAAGGCCGTGGTTCATTGGCTGGCGGTAAGAGGTCTAAGCCAAAGAGTAGCACAGATTCTCCGAGTGCAGCAAAATTATGAACACATAGGCGATCGGTAACAAGTTCACAGAGTCGACAAAAGCGGAAGCATTGAATAACACAAGTCGAAGTAAAACTCTTTATTGATATAAACAAGTGTTACAGCAGGCGCTTGGTCGAGATTATAATTCGCTCAGATCTCTCTTTCTGAAACAGTAAAAAGCGTGCCAAGTGGCTACAATTGTGGAATAATTTTACAGGCGATGTTTAGGCGATATTTAGGCGATGTTCCAATATTATGTCTTTTATATGTGCTTCAGTTCCGGACGCAGCGCTCCAAAGATCAGGAGTGAACTCCACGCCTTAGCACGCACGAAGGAGGCATCCGCACCGAACGAGGTTCTCTCGTACCCTGCAAATAATCTGGTGGATTATCAGTACACGAATGCACTGGTGGGGAGGCTACTCGCCCGCTTGACAAATCTAAACACGTAATATAGGTTTCGTGCACGAACTATCATGTTGTCTTTCTATTTGCCTTAGGATCAGTTTTATGGCAATATTGAGTAGCCTAACTCGTGTGGCAATGCGCCGTACGATATAAGAGGAAACACGGCGAGACTTACCAACTTACCATTTATCCTTCCCTGTCCAAGACAAACCAAGTTAGCATATACAGGTTTAAATATACGAGGGGATCACTGGCATATGCCATAATGGACGATATAGTCTTTGACGATAATGGTATGCAATGAAAGTACAAGAGGCGCTGCAAACCATTTTGTCAAGTACAAGAGACTAAACAAAGGCCTCGTTCGGACCGGATCGGTGCCGGTGTCCCAGCGACCGTCCGCGAAACCGTGAACTTGTGCACAAGTTGTCCGTGATCAAAAGACTTCTAGGCTAAGTTATATATTCATGTTGTTGAGGCAACAAGAGTACAAAACAAGTCGCATTGCGACAAGAGTACAAGGCAATTGCATGATTCATTTTTGCATAGCCTACCGAAATAATATTTTGCATAACAGGGTGTTTTCCATACTTAGCGCGAGGAAGTAGGTAACAAACTAGCACGCAATAAGATAATTGTTCACGAGTTGATTGACAAGCATTGAATCGAGGCAAGATTATAAGTTAACATATAGCACGCAAGCAAAACTTAAGCATTCATATTGGCTCGGGCCCGAAGGTAAGTCGAGGGGTGACCGTAAGGAAACTTCTCGAGCGACATGATCTAGTGTAGCATGCGAGGGTCTGAATTTAATTAATGTTTCAATTCCATGTTCTAACACAAGCAATACAAGTTGGGATTATTCCCTTAGCTATGTGCGTTGTATTCTTATTAGCATACAGGGGGTGATTCACCTAGCGACTAGCATGTATCGTTCCATATTTTAAGTGTGCTGGCTAAGCAAAGACAAGTTCACCGTAGCCACCCACCTTAGTTATTATTCGCCTCGGTTGAGCGATACGTCGAGCGAGCCTCTGAAAGCTTAAGCCGAACTCCAGTAGGGACAAGTCTGGATATCTTTTGCCTTAAACGAGTATTCTCGCCTGAGCAAAACGGGTTGGGACTTTGCACTTTTGCCGTTTGAATCAGCAGTCCGCTTGAACGGAATGGGGTGTTACATCATACTCAACTCAGAAAAAGTCTCGTCCTCGAGACTTACTGAGGGCAAGCCGTACTATCGCATTATGGAATCTATCCCAAGCGTAGCAATCGGTACCACTAGATCCAATTGAACATAATTTTCTACTCGGTTCTTATGCCGTGTCGCGTGTATGTTGAGTCAGTCTCATTTGTGCCTTAGCGCGGGACATATTGCTTAACGCAAAGTACGTTTTGATCAATCTTGATTAACTATCTAAGGCTGAGGCAAACCTATATAAGTCATTATGCTTGTTCATTTGGATATTCACTTGCACTTGCATTGATATCAGCATATCGTAAGTCTGGATCATGCACATATTTGAAGTGCACTTCTAGCATGAGCACGCCAACCAACGTAGCGATAGTGAAGTCTTAGCACTCGAGTTTTATATTTTTCTTGAGTCTTGGATCGTGCACACATTCAAGGCATCCCTCAAACATATGCATTCAACCAAACTTAGAGAGAGTGAAATCGGACAAGCTACTTGCGAAAATCTCAAGGGTTTGCATAGGTCGGCACAAAGGCTTTAGCATCACGATTTCATGCAAGCAATTATATCATTCTAATGCGCTTTTTGAAAGTATTTAGACTCATTATTGGAATATTATGTTGGGACATTGAGAGAGAGTAAGCACATAACCCACGAATGAGCTTTTAAAACTGAGATATTCGAAATGAAGTCCAAAGGCATATAAGCTAGGCTCTGATACCAATCTATCATGCTCCGATCTCCTGTAGGCTAATCGGTCGTCCCCGCTAGGCGAGAATCACCGCGCCAGCGCTCCCGCGGGACGATCGCTTGACCCATCCGGGCGTGATGCCGCACGAGCTTGAGCCGCGCCAGTGCAAGACCGTGGTTCATTGGCTGACGGTAAGAGATCTAAACCACAGAGTCGCACTAATTGTCCGAGTGCAGCAGAATTATTAACGCATCGACGATCGGTAACAAGTTTACTGAGTCGACAATAGCGAAAGTATTGAATAACACAAGTCGAAGTAAAACTCTTTATTGATATAAATAAGTGTTACAGGCGGTGCTTGGTCAAGATTACAATTCGCTCAGATCTCTCTCTCTAAAACAGTAAAAAGCGTGCCAAGTGGCTACAATTATGGAATTATTTTACAGGCGATGTTTAGGCGATATTCTAATATTATGTCTTATATATGTGCTTCAGTTCTGGATGCAGCGCTCCAAGGCTCCGGAGTGAACTCCACGCTTTAGCACGCACGAAGGAGGCATCCGCACCGAACGAGGTTCTCCTGCACCCTGTAAACAACCTGGTAGATTATCAGTACACGAATGCACTGGTGGGGAGGCTACTCGCCCGCTCGACAAATCCAAACACGTAATATAGGTTCCGTGCACTAACTATTATGTTGTCTTTCTAATTGCCTTAGGATCAGATTCATGGCAATATTGAGTAGCCTAACTCGTGTGGCAGTGCGCCGTGCGATATAAGAGGAAACACGGAGAGACTTACCAACTTACCATTTGTCCTTCCCTGTCCAAGGTAAACCAAGTTAGCATACACAAGTTTAAATATACGAGGGGATCACTGGCGTATGCCATAATGGACGATATAGTCTTTGACGAGAATGGTATGCAACGAAAGTACAAGAGGCGCTGCAAACTATTCTGTCAAGTACAAGAGACTAAACAATAGGCCTCGCCCGGACCAGATCGGTGCCAGTGCCCCAGCGACCATCCGCGAGACCGTGACCTTGTGCACAAGTTGTCCGTGATTAAACGGCGTCTAGGCTAAGTTATGAATTCATGCTGTTGAGGCAACAAAAGTACAAGACAAGTGGCATTGCAAAAGAGTACAAGACAATTGCATGATTCTTTTTGCATAGCCTACCGGAATAATATTTTGCATAACAGGGTGTGTTCCATACTTAGCGCGAGAAAGTAGGTAAAAAACTAGCATGCAATAAGATAACCGTTTACGAGTTGATTGACAAGCATTGAATTGAGGCAAGATTATAAGTTAAGATATAGCAGGCAAGCAAAACTTAAGCATTCACATAGGATCGGGCTCGAAGGTAAGCCGAGGGGTGAAACCGTAAGAAAAGTTCCCGAGCGACATGATCTAGGGTAGCATGCGAGGATCTGAATATAATCAATATTTTAATTCCATGTTCTAACACAAGCAATACAAGTTGGGATTATTCTCTTAGCTAGGTACGTTATATTCTTATTAGCATGCAGGGGGTGATTCACCTAGCGACTAGCATATATCGTTCCATATTTTAAGTGTGCTGGCTAAGCAAAGACAAGTTCACCGTAGCCACCCACCTTAGCGATGATTTGCCTCGGTTGAGCGATACGTCGAGCGAACCTCTAAAAGCCTAAGCCGAACTCTTGTAGGGACAAGTCTGGATATCCTTTGCCTTGAACGAGTATTCTCGCCTGAGCAAAATGGGTTGGGACATTGCACTTTTGCCGTTTGAATCGGCAGTCCGCTTGAACGGAACGGGGTGTTACATCATACTCAACTCAGAAAAAGTCACGTCCTTGAGACTTACTGAGGGCAAGCCATACTATCGCATTATGGAATCTATCCCAATTATAGCATTCGGTACCACTAGATCCAATTGAACATAATTTTCTACTCGGTTCTTACGTCGTATCGCGTGTATTTTGAGTCAGTCATATTTGCGCCTTAGCGCGGGACATATTGCTTAATGCGGAGTACGTTTTGATCAATCTTGATTAATGATCTAAGGCTGAGGCAAACCTATACAAGTCATTATGCTTGTTCATTTGGATATTCACTTGCACTAGCATTGAGATCAGCATATCGCAAGTCTAGATCGTGCACATATTCGAAGTGCACTTCTAGCATGAGCCCGCCAACCAACGTAGCGATAGTGAAGTCTTAGCACTCGAGTTTCACATTTTTCTTGAGTCTTGGATCGTGCACACGTTCAAGGCATCCCTCAAACATATGCATTCAACCAAACTTAGGGATAGTGAAATCGGACATCCTAATTGCAAAAATCTTAAGGGTTTGCACAGGTCGGCACAAAGGCCTTAGCATCATGATTTCATGCAAGCAATCATATCATTCTAATGCGCTTTTTGAAAGTATTTAGACTCATTGTTGGAATATTTCGTTGGGAGATTGAGAGAGAGTAAGCACATAACCCATGAACGAGCTTTCAAAACTGAGATAATCAAAATGAATTCCAAAGACATATAAGCCAGGCTCTGATACCAATCTGTCACGCCCCGATCTCCTGTAGGCTAATCGGCCGTCCCCGCTAGGCGAGAATCACCACGCCAGCGCTCCGCGGGACGATCGCTTGACCCATCCGGGCATGATGTCGCACGAGCGTGAGCCACGCCCGTGCAAGGCCATGGTTCATTGGCTGGCGGTAAGAGGTCTAAGCCACAGAGTCACACAGATTGTCCTAGTGTAGCAGAATTATGAACGCATAGGCAATCGGTAACAAGTTCACTAAGTCGACAATAGCCGAAGCATTGAATAGCACAAGTCGAAGTAAAACTCTTTATTGATATAAACAAGTGTTACAGGCGGAGCTTGGTTGAGATTATAATTCGCTCAGATCTCTCTCCCTGAAACAGTAAAAAATGTGCCAAGTGGCTATAATTATGGAATGATTTTACAGGCGATGTTCCAACATTATATCTTATATATGTGCTTCAGTTTCGGACGCAGCGCTCCAAGGCTCCGGAGTGAACTCCACGTCTTAGCACGCACGAAGGAGGCATCCGCACCGAACGAGATTCTCCCGCACCCTGCAAACAATCTGGTGGATTATCAATACACGAATGCACTGGTGGGGAGGCTACTTGCCTGCTCGACAAATCCAAACACGTAATATAGGTTCCGTGCACTAACTATTATGTCGTCTTTCTAGTTGCCTTAGGATCAGTTTTATGGAAATATTGAGTAGCCTAACTCGTGTGGCAGTGCGCCGTGCGATATAAGAGAAAACACGGCGAGACTTACCAACTTACCATTTGTCCTTCCCTGTCCAAGGCAAACCAAGTTAGCATTCACAGGTTTAAATATACGAGGGGATCACTGGCGTATTCCATAATGGACGATATAGTCTTTGACGAGAATGGTATGCAACAAAAGTATAAGAGGCGCTGCAAACCATTCTGTCAAGTACAAGAGACTAAACAATAGGCCTCGTCCGGATCGGTGTCGGTGCCCCAACGACTTTTCGCTAGACCGTGACCTTGTATACAAGTTGTCCGTGATCAAACGACGTCTAGGCTAAGTTATGAATTTATGCTGTTGAGGCAACAAGAGTACAAGACAAGTGGCATTGCAACAAGAGTATAAGAGAATTGCATGATTCATTTTGCATAGCCAACCGGAATAATATTTTGCATAACAGGGTGTGTTCCATACTTAGCGCGAGAAAGTAGGTAACAAACTAGCATGCAATAAGATAACCATTCACGAGTTGATTGACAAGCATTGAATTGAGGCAAGAGTATAAGTTAACATATAGCAGGCAAGCAAAACTTAAGCATTCATATTGGCTCGGGCTCGAAGGTAAGCCGAGGGATGAAACCGTAAAGAAACTTCCCGAGCGACATGATCTAGGGTATCATGCGAGGGTCTGAATATAATCAATATTTCAATTCCATGTTCTAACACAAGCAATACAAGTTAGGATTATTCTCTTAGCTAGGTGCATTGTATTCTTATTAGCATACAGGGGGTGATTCACCTAGCGACTAGCATATATCGTTCCATATTTTATGTGTGCTGACTAAGCAAAGACAAGTTTACCGTAGCCACCCACCTTAGCGATGATTCGCCTCGATTGAGCGATACGTCGAGCGAGCCTCTGAAAGCCTAAGCCGAACTCCTGTAGGGACAAGTTTGGATATCCTTTTCCTTGAACGAGTATTCTCGCCTGAGCAAAACGGGTTGGGACATCGCACTTTTGCCGTTTGAATCGGCAGCCCGCTTGAACGGAATGGGGTGTTACAAACAACGGGTGTTATGATATCCTTCCATGCTCCATCATGAGCCGCACGAGGGAGAACAAAGCCTGCAAAAGGAGAACATATGGCATTAGAAAACAAAGACAATATAAAGTCTATGCGGCAGAGCCTAGCCAACTCATGAGGTATCATCCAGGCGACAGAGCCATGGCCGTCGCATGTCCAGGTCAAGCCCTCATCCATGCGGCAGAGTCTTAACTGATGCATGATGGTCACCCTTTCATGCGATTGACTCATAGGCAAAGCCCGCGCATGTTCGTTATGATCTCCCATCCATGCAGCAAGGCTGTGTAAAGAGTTTATGCATATTCTAAATAATTTTTCATCTACGCAGCAAGACTGTGTACTAGTGTCTATCTGTCCTTGGCAGCTCGATATGAAAATCAAGGTGCTCCCTACCTCCAGGAAAAACTGCGAAGTCATGGGGCCACGGGTGAAGGCCGCCCCTAAAAAATTTCTCGACGAGAAGGAAGGCAACCTGCGACATCCTTTGCAGGAAAAATAGGAAGAAAGTAAGAGAGATAAAGGTTCTTCTCTCTCCCCTGACTACCTATTTATAGGCCCCAAAATCGCATGAAAAGATCGAGGCAACGAACCTAGCATTAATGGGATAAACCTGACGCTCGATCCGCGTGATCCTCTTTAATCTCCTCGAAAACCAACGTCTCAAAACGACGTGTCAGGAGATGGCACAAAATCCCAAGAAATTCACTCAAGGATTAAGCCGAATCCTACATTAAATGGAGATTTGACAGCCTGGAAGCGCTCACCTATGCGGACCAACATCCATACGGCTCAAGTTCTTCCTGTCCATGCTTCTTATTCAAAGTATTTCAAACTTGTCAGTTTAAAAACTTTGAAGGGGGTCTTGTAGAAGCATAAAAAATATGGATCCATGCGTCCAACAACCTGAAGGACCGTGTATGGCAACTCTAGAGGGGGGATGAATAGAGTGCAGCAGAATAATTTATCCAATTAAAAATTAAGCAGAGTGAAGGCAGCTACCAACTAACAGTGTATATGAAAGACAGTAATGTAAAGCAGTAAGAGTAAGAGAGAGCAAACGCAAACACCGCGATGTATACTGGTTTCCCTCTGAGAGGAATAGTCAAGTTCTGAGAACTCAAGCTCAGAATTTTATCCACTATAATCACCAATAGTGAATCACAAGCTTTGATCCGAAGGCTTACCACTTCTTTACACCACAAATTTTGATCTGAAGGCTCGCAATTTCATACACCACGAGTTTTGATCCGAAGGCTCGCAACTTCACACAGAATAGGGGCTTGATGAACCAAGCTCTTTACAACTCTTGTAGACTTCTAGACCGAGATCGCACTTGGCACTTAGAAGGCTAGGGAGTTGATCTTGGAGATAAAAAAAAGTTTAGACTCTGAGGGTTTACTCACTATAGGATAGAAAGATTGAGAATGGTTGAGTGTGTAGGAATATAAAAATCCAATCATATTTATAGGGTATTACCAAATCGAGTTCGGCCAGAGTTCGGTCAGCTATTAATTCAAAATTCGAACAATGGGACAAGAAATCAGGAGCTAATTAAACTGGTTGATTTCATACCAAAAGGGTAACCGAGTTTGGTATAAATTTGGGGCAAATTTGGCCTGAGTTCGTTTGCTAAGTATGGTAGACTTTGTGAATAAATGTGGCCTGATTTTATGGATATGTTCGATGGTTTATTTGAGTGGACTAGGTATCTGGGTATAGGTACTTGGATTTACCAGTGCGACTCAGCTTACCTCAATCCTAGACTCAAATAAAATAAAAGATTATATATGAAAACCAAGAGCACTGATGACACCAAACTTCTGAAACATCTGCTGACTTGAAGACGCTTTTCCCTTGACGACAGTTGTCCAAAGATAGCCAGATCTGGGAATCTGAATACCTTTCAGGGGCTTCGCCCCTGAACCCCCATGACCCCCTCGACCCCCGTCCGCTGATCGGACAGCGGAACCCTCGGGTGCGAGGCTCCAGATAAGTCGTAGGCGGTTGGACGAAATCTTCTGGTATAACATCGTCTTTAGCTCATAGTCATATAGCATATGTTCATTGCTGATCTTGCTTATTGCTTTCTGCAAGTACATGTTAGACAAACAAGGAAATATATAGAAGCAAATATTACATATTTGGATAATGCTGAGTTTAAGTAGAAGATACTATAGTGATTGATCGATTACCATAATCCTAAACTTAATCGATTAGCCATATTCAAAAACTCAACATAAACATTGGGCCAACACAACCATGCGCGCCAAAGTAAAGCTCAGAAAAGATCGGGCCACAGAGTCACCCAGCGGCCCAGAAAGGCGACATCCATGCGTCCCAATCAGCCGAAGCAGCTTTAGCCGCAGACTTGACGTGGCATCCTTACAACAGGATCATCTCTGACACAAAATCTTGACAAAAATGATTTTTTTAATGCCTCGAAGGACGTGAACATGCTAAACGACATAAGCCACACTTCAGCATAAACTTTACTCTTGATGGGTATGCAGCACCACGTGTACAGCACAACAAAAATCTAATGCATCTCTGTCCCCATGTATCCCAGACTGCATGCGTTCCATACGTCTCTGGTCCCATGCGTCCCAGACTCCATGTGCTCCATGCGACTCTGGCCCTATGCATTCCAAACTCCATGCGTTTCGTGCGTCTATGGTCCCATGTGTTCCAGACTCCACTTGTCCCATGTGTCTCTGGCACAATACGTTCTAGACGCCATGCGTCCCATGTGTCTCAGACTCATTGCGTCCAACTTGACAAGATTTCCTGAGACAAAATCTTTCTGTTGCGATTGTCTCCAACCAAGTGCAGACTACGTGTCAAACTGACCAAGTCACACACACATAGGACAAGAACCGTCAGGATCTCCAGCAACAGAAAATTCTAACAAAACGTACAGGTGGCAGCTTGTCCTGGATTCAACCCATACTATCCGTCCACAGTTGCAACTATATTCTGTTGAAGGAGCCCCTTGCGGCCCCCAAACAGAGGCTCATACGGCACCTATAACTCATCAGCATGATGGCTATAAATTGGAGCAACTTGGACGTCCCAACGGTCGTCTTTTTTCTGTTTCAGGGAGAGAGAGAGAAAGGGAGAAAGCACACCCCCCCGGCCAACTACACACGTGCACACAAGCTCAGAACAGAGAAGAAAGGAGAGCATCCTCATTCCCTCATCAAACCGTCAATGGAGTAAAGGAGCCGCCACATCGCTCTTTGTCCATCGTCACAACCTAGATCAAAATATTGTACTTAGATTGTCTGTCTAGGACCTCTTTGTACTCTCTTTAGTTTGTTGATTAAATCAAGCTCTTTTAGACTTTCAAATTTAATGACGAGCAGTAACTCTCAGCCATTGACTAGTGCGACGATAACTTAGGTTCTTTGGAAGAATCGAAACAAATCTCTTTATGATGGCATAGCATTCTCGATGGCGCAGTTGATCCTCGAGGTCGATAGACAGAGATCCAAATTCTGACTTTTGGCGGGACTACGGGCGGCATAGGTTTTGCTTTCTTCTCTATTGGGCCGGTGTGCGACGGTCGCTTTGGTAGGTTGTTGGTCATGTTTTGGGGTTGTTCCGGTTTGGTTTCTTCTTTTTGCTCTTCTTCTTCTTCAGTCTTGGCTTATCCTTTTGGTTCTATCCACTCTGGTGGCTTTTTCTTTTCTTTTTGCTAGTGGCTTTTGTTTTTCTAGCTCCTTTTGCTGGTTCTCTTTGACCAGATTTTGCTGTGTAGCCTCCTTTTTTTGCTATTGTTGCTGCAGTTTATAATATTCTCTGTTTTCGTTTATATATATATATATATATATATATATATATATATATATATATATATATATAATATGCAAATTTGGTTCTAGTTTCGTGGTAGAGCAATTAACTGCAGATCAATAGATCACCGATTCGAATCTTGTTGGTCCTAATTAAAATTAAAATTTTATTTTTTATTTTTTAAGATTGGATAGTTCAAGTTTTTAGAGTGGAGACATAAAATCCGAGAGTATAATGTTCGAACTCTAGTAGGAGACGTCGTGACAAAAAATTACCTTCTTCAATGTATATATATAATTAAAATTAATTAATTTTATTAGAATGAATATTTGGCCAAGCAAAAAGTGCAAACCGCAGAACATAATTATGAGTGCAAGAGGACAGATAACGGCAATGAGGGAAAGGTTCACGTGTCATGATTTTCTTTTCCTTTTTTCTTTTTCTTTTAATATTTCCATCAACCACAAATCATTACAAGGATAAGGAAAATTTAAACAAGAGTTATTGTGAACCATATGTACAACATGGAGACATAATGAAGTCTATAAGAGACGAAAAGAATAGGCTAAGACATTTCCACGTCATCTCGGAAAAGATATTCATTCTTCATAGAGTATCTCCAACCATGCATAGAATTTGGAAAAACCGATTGTCACACAGCAACCACAGCATATGAGGTTTCCTCACCAGGACACCTCTGTGCCAAAATCATCATCAACTGCTGCTTTGCTAAAATAACTGTGCCAACAGACACCCAGTCGGTATTCCAATGGCTGGAACCAAAGGCACCGACCCGGTATCGTCCCCAAAAAAAGGTACAATTACCAGAAGAGGAGGAGCTGCCCTTCACTTTGTGCTATTCCGCTTGGAATTCTCCCTCCAAAAGGGGAGATCGAAAGTCTAGCACCCCAATCCCTTTGCTTTCGGCCAACGTGCCGAGAAGGCAAACCCAAGGAGGACAGGCGGCAGTACCTACAAAAGAAGTTTTTTAGGGCACCCGCTCCAAGAAGAAATAATAAGCTACTGGGGTGGTTCTTCCTCAGGACCCCTAGTAATTCTGCAGGCTAGGATAGCAATCCCCCAGAACTCCACGATAATCCGACATTCCGAGGAGACAGTGATTCCTAAGGAACTGACGTTGAGATCCCTAGCTTTAGTCACCCTCACCAGGAAGATGCACCTTCCTACGCTGGGTAGTGTTCTCTCGGAGTCCGAAGAGGATGCGATGCAGACAACTTTCCCTGAGAACTGTTCGATGCAAGAGACCCAGAAGGAAAGTGCAACGTCCACTGTTCCATCTACTGCCTCCCACGTAAGAAAATTGTACATGGCGGGGGATGATCACGAGGGCTCCAGCGATCGACAGCGCGTCAAAACTCTCGAGGCTATGATGCACAACATGAGTGCGTCGATGCAAGCCTTGACCCAGACAATGCTAGAGATCAAGGCAAACATGGTCTCGCAGCCATCAAGAACCTCAGGACAAGCTAGTCAAGATCCTGGGCAAATGGAGACTAAAATGCTACCTCTCTATCCATCAATGGCAATCGCGTTAGGCCCGGATCGTCAACTCCTTCCACAGTAGATGAGGCTCGAAAAGCGATACTGGAGGTACGAGAACTGCGAGCCCGCTTGGGCTCAATGGGGAACCGAGACTCACTGCGGGAACTCGGGATTCGACAACCGAATCCCCTCGAGTGGAGAGACGTTCCCTACCCACCTAAATACAAGCCCTTCAACTTAAATCCATTTGAAGGGAAGACGTATCCTCGTCAGTACATGAGCTACTTTGAGATAGTAATGGGGAATCTGCCCCCACAGTGATGCTATCCTCACCAAACTCTTTGTCGGGGCATTATCGGGGGTCACCTTCGATTGGTTCTGCAGCCTCCAAGACAATAGAATATCGTCATTCGACGATGTTTAAAGTCTCTTTCTCGCCAGATTCTATGACGGGTGATGTGACATGACAATGTCCTCCATGTTGGACATCATAAAAAAAAGAAAAGGAGCCTATACGGGAATACTTCGAATGCTACAGGCAAGCCGCGCTGAAGCTACCCCGGGTAATCCTGAATCCACTCTGATGGACATGTGCCGAAAGAACCTACTTTCGACGGTCAGGCAATGGATGAGTGACACCCAATTCAAATATTGGAAGGCGTTCATCATAAATATTGTTGACTCTGAGAAGAAGGTGAATGACACCCGTTTCTTGGGAATACAGATCCTTGTCACCGAGGATAAGGGAAAATACCCCTACAACAGCTTTAACAACAGTGGAAACAATAGCCGTCATGGCAAGGGAAAGCAGTCCCTTGTCGCTAACTTGAACAAGAAGTCCGAGCAGAAGTCGACAGAAGCTCCAAAGCCGAAAGAGACCTACTCTTTCAAAGACGATCACGTCATAAAAATATTTAACGTGCTGATATAGGGGAACAAGCTTCTGCTCCTCGACGTCAAACGCAATGTTAAGGCAACCGAGATAAATAATCCAAAATACTGCCATTACCATCGTTATATCCATTATACGACACGGGACTGCTATACGCTGAATCGGTACATCCAGCGTCTGCTCGACACCAAGGCCCTCACCTTGGAAATCGATGACAAGACGGTTGTCGCTAACATGGTATCGCTCCTGTTCGACAACTTTTCGACGACAGAAGTCCAAGATGGAGTAATCCCAATTCTAAGGGCAACAATAGAGGTCGTTAATTTTCTGTCGGCTCGTAACCAAATAATTGGACTGATACCTCTTACTTTGCCACGTGGAGAGGTCATGTGGGCTAACCCTGATATTGCTCCAGAATTGATGCAGCAGACAACACCCTATGCCTCCAAGTCTAGTGGCAAGAAGTCCAAATCCTGCTGCACGGTTTCTATCCCGTCCGAAGAAGCTATAACAGGAACAACAAGAGCAGGCCTGGCGTACCAACGCCAGTATGACACCCCTGACGATGGTGCACTCCAAATTGGCATACCTACAATATCGGATCTGGGTCCATCCCATCCTCCGGCAGCGGACAAGTCCAAGCAGAAAGAAACTAGCTTTGATAGACCGATGCCCAAAGATACAAGCCCAACGAGTGGAGAAGCCCTAAAAATTTTGAAATATTGGCGCAACTGGCCAATACTCCAGCGAAGTTGTCTTTATTCGATCTTCTTCGACCCTCTAAGGGCTGCTCTTAGCGGGGCATTAAAAAATATCGATACCTACCTAGCACAGGTTAAGCCGCCAGCTGAGGAACCCGCCACATACCCCCACTGCAACAATGTGATGGAGGCTAAACCCAACACCACGTTCTCACAACAAGACTTGTTGCTTAAAAACAACTAGCACGATCGTCCCATGTATTACACAAGGTATAACGGCGCCATCAAGGTGGACCAGATGCACATCGACCCTGACTTGTCGATCAGCATCATCTCGTGGAGTCCGCTTCAAACCTTTGGTATCCCGATGCATCGCTTGGCAGCGACCAACACTGCCATCAGTGGCTTCAACTCGGGAAAAAGCTACTATCTGGGCAAAATTTGCTTGAAGTGCCAAATCGGCGATATAAAAATAGAGGTCACCTGCTATGTCATAAACGTAGACGTATCCTACAACGTTCTCTTGAGACCTCCATGGATACATCAATACATGATCGTACCTTCAAACTTGCACCAGTGCTTGACGATCATGGCGTCGTCAAGACTAAATTTGCCGACATAGATCATTTCAAAGGGGTAGAGGCTTACTACTCTGATTCACTCATGTACAAGCAAGTCCGCCAGGACGAAGGAGGGAACGACACCGACGACAAAGCAGAAATTAAGGTTATATCAAGCAAATCTTAACGGTCTACCTCAAGGGACGTGCTCGTGACACAACCCCTCCCCTTGTTGTGAAGATACAGAAGAGGGCACCACAACCTCTGACGTTACGACTGCCAAATCGGAAGAAAGATCCAGTGCCAGCTTCTGCCTCCGACCCCTTGGTGGTCAAGTTTTGTAGGAGGCCTCCAAAGCCCTCGCTCACATTAGAGACAAATCCCGAGGAAGATGAACTAAAAGAGTACATAGCATCTTATGCTAATACTCCGTCCCTGGATGATGTAATTCTCCTGGAAAAGATCCCCTACTTTATGAATAAAGGGTTATCTTTGAACTACTCCGATGTCGCTCAGTTGAGCATATTGTACTCCATATAGCATGGTATAGGCCTGCAACTGCATACACAGGTAACTACTTCCAATGTAGTAAACCCATTCCTTCCTAGCCAAGGTTCCTACTTCAAGGTTCCAGCAAGGAGGAGGGAAGACAAACCCATCATCTTCGGCAGGGTTGAATGTCCCCGGTCCTTCATCCCGGAGGAACAAGATCCAGAACCCAATACCGACAAAATATAACTATACCAGTTCAGTGGTCAAGCCAAACACCTCATCCAGAAGATGGTTTATGATCTTAAAAGCAACCGAGGTCTTAATTACGGTAAAGGTTGACGACTGCCCTTGCGCCTCACCGCTCCGGCAAGCAAGTCCGAGGATTACTACCATAAGATCAAGCATGGCTTAGGTTATGTCACGCCTCCTACACAGCATGGATGAAGAAGATGAGTTACACTCTCACTCTTCAAAGTCTTCCTCTTGGGACTCCGACATCAGTATCGTAGGGATGCTCAAACAAACATTATCTGCCAATATTGTGTCAGCTGACCCTGAGGAAGACGATGAGGATCCTCTGGAACTCTTTGAAGCAGAACCATAGGCCCAACGCCTAGATGCACAATATAAAATACGGTTATAACAACGGGAACCTTCCACTGAGGACAAAGTCGTACAAGTCAATCTTGGCGAAGACTCCTCCCCTAAACCTATCTTCATCTGCAAGAGTCTGACAGATGATTATCGAGAATCCCTGCTACAGCTCGTCAAAGAATACATCGATGTCTTTGCTTGGAGTTACAAAGATATGTCAGGACTGGACCCCCAAATCGTGGTCCATAAACTCAATATTTTACAGAAAGCTAAACTTGTCAAGCAACAGCAAAGGCGGTTCCGACCAGATATCATGAACGCTATCGAAGCTGAAGTCAAAAAAAATAATAGTTAGTTGCTTCATTCGTGAAGAACAACATCCAGATTGGGTATCCAACATCGTGTCCATCGTAAAAAAGAACGAGAAGATTCAGATTTTATCGACTTCCAAGACCTAAATTCGGCCTGTCCTGAGGACGAGTCCCCCTTCCGATCATAGACATAATGATCGAAAATACTTGTGGCTTTGAGCGCATGTCCTTCATGGACGTATTCTCAAGATACAATCAAATCAAGATATTTTTTTACGATGACTAGCACGCATCATTCCGAACGCCAATAGGAGTATACTGCTAAAAAGTTATTACCTTCGGACTGAAGACTGTCGGTGCTACAAACCAGCGAGCAGTAAGCACCATCTTCCATGAGCATCTACACAAGACGGTCGAATGTTACGTTAATAATATCGCCATCAAGAGTCGCTCCAAAGATGATAACTTCCAGGATTTGAAGACTGTATTCGACCTTATGCGTATGCACCAGCTCAAGATGAATCCTACCAAATCTTTTCTAGGAGTCTCCAGCGGTAAATTCCTAGATTTTGTCATAACTTCGAAGGGTATCCATGTGTAACACCCCGTTCCGCTCAAGCGGACTGCCGATTCAAACGGCAAAAGTGCAATGTCCCGACCCACTTTGCTTCAGCGAGAATATTTATTTGAGGCAAAGGATTCCCAAACTTGGTCCTTCAGGAGTTTCGTCTTAGGCTTTCAGAGGCTCGCTCGGAGTATCGCTCAATCAAGGCGAATCATCGCTAAGGTGGGTGGCTACGATAAACTTGTCTTTGCTTAGCCAGCACACTTAAAATATGGATGTTTCATGCTAGTCGTTAGGTGAATCACCCCATACATGCTAATAAGAATACAATGCACATAGCTAAGAAAATAATTCCAACTTGTATTGCTTGTGATAGAACATGGAAATAAAATATTGCTTATAATTAGACCCTCGCATGCTACCTATGCCTGTGCAACTAGACCCTCTATGCCTCGAGTAGAACAAGATATATATGCTCTTCTTAGTACACTGCTTTACTTGCTACACTGTACGACTCCAGATCATGTCGCTCAAAAATTCCCTTTACGGTTTTACTGCTCGGCTTACCCTCGGGCTCGAGCCAACGTAAATTTCTTACGTTTTCGTATGAATGCAATGCTTGCCTGCTTATATATTAACTTGTAATGTTGCCTTGACTCAATGTTTGCCATACAAAATATATGCTATAACTAAGTAAATGCTATCCATGTCGTACATGCATTCGAGTTAACCAGAAGACTATCGAATAGCTCTTTTGTGCAAATGAACCTGCAAGTATCCGGGACCGTTAGGTCGCCAAGGCAGTCCCCGCACCAGGGGTATGCATCAAGGCAAGTTGAATACTGAACTGGAATCATGTCAAGTTTACATCAGAATAATAATTATACCGAGTTTACATCTGAAGAGAATCGTGTCAAGCCAAACCCGAATCACAGTTCATAGAACAATGCTCGTTGATCAGGGAGACTATGCAAGACAGATCATGCTATGTGATTTTCTTATTCTCGTTCAGAACAAGAACTATGGATTATCATGTCAAGTTATGGATTTGGAAGACCAAGATTGCGTGTCGTGGACAACATGGAATCAAGGGGGATCTTCAGATCTCGTTCTACGGGCGGCTTCTGGCGCACCGGGGCCGATCCGATCCGGATGGAACTAACGAATAGTCTCTGACTGGGCGAGATAATGGAAGTGACACATGCACCTTCACCATCTGCGCTTCGAGACTATTAATCGATCCTTTATAGCTATGCCAGCGATAATTGTTTATATATATAAGTCATCCTCGCTTAGCAGCTATCCGCGTGCGAGTCATTGCATCAGGTCAAGATTATTGGAAATGTCTAAACAATCATGGATATAAGATACTTGTACACCAAATTGAACACTTCAATATCTTATGCAACACACCTAACATGTCGTATAACTCGTGCACCCGAAGCGTAATCTCGCTAACAATACAGTGTTTGCATATGCTATTGCCCCTGAATGTTCATACATGCTCGTGCTTAAATTAACTTGGTTTGCCTTGGACAAGGAAGAACTATGGTAAGTTGGTAAGTCTCGTCGTGTTCCTCTTATATCGCATGACGCACTGCCATACGAGTTAGGCTATTTAATCCTTGCCATAAAACTGATCCTAAGGCAACTAGAAAGACAACATAATAGTTGGTGCACGGAACCTATATTACGTGTTTGGATTTGTCGAACGGGGGAGTATCCTCCCCACACGTGCATTCATGTACTGATAATCCACCAGGATGCTTGCAGGGTGTGGGAGAACCTCGTTCGGTGCGGATGCCTCCTTCGTGCGTGCTAAAGCATGGAGTTCACTCTGGATCCTTGGAGCGTTGCGTTTGGAACTGAAGCACATATACAAGACATAACGTTTGAACATCGCCTATACATCATTCCACAAATGTAGTGACTTGGCACGCTTTTACTGTTTCAGAGAGAGAGAGGCTTGAACGACTTGTAATCTCGGTCTAGCGCTGCCTGTAACACTTGTTCAATATCAATAAAGAGTTTTCTTTAATTCAATACTTGTGTTATTCAATGCTTCCGCTATTGACGGCTCAGTGAACTTGTTACCAATCGTTTATGCGTTTATAATTCTGCTGCACTCGGATAATCTGTGCGACTTTGTGGCTTAGACCTCTTACCGCCAGCCAATGAACCACGGCCTTGCACGGGCTCGGCTCACGCTCGTGCGGCATCACACCCAGATGGGCTGAAGCGATCGTCCTACAGGAGAGCTGGCACGGAGATTCTCGCCTAGCGGGGATGGCCGATTAGCCTGTGGGAGATCGGGGTGTGACACTATATGGACCCTGACAAGACTAAAATAATCCATAAATTGCACCCACCGAAGAACCTCAGAGAACTTCGTGGCCTTCAAGGAAGACTGGCCTATATTAGAAGATTCATATCAAACCTCTCTGGACATTGTCAGTCGTTCACTCAGCTTATGAAAAAGAGAGTCTCCTTTGTCTGGAACAAAGAATGCTAACGGGCTTTCGACGACATCAAGGAGTACCTCATAAATCCCCCAGTATTGGTGACCCCCGTGTAGGAAGACCCTTCCTGCTATATGTGGGAGCAATGGATCACTCCCTCGGTGTCTGCTAGCCTAAACAAGCGACGCAGTCACGAATAGGCCATTTCAAATCTTAGTAGGATGATGGTCGGCGCAGAAGGTACGACCCCATCGAGAAGGAGTGCCTTCCTCTAGTCTTTCCTATCCAAAAGATCCGACATTACGTGGCAGGAAAAACCATCCACGTGATCTCACGAATTAATCCCTTCAGGGTCCTCATGACAAAACCTGGAGTGCTCAACTCTCGCCTAGCCACATGGACAATATTGTTGTCACCATATGACATGATATTCGTCCCACTAAAGGCGTTCAAAAGTCAGGAGTTGGCAGATTTCCTTGTAGCCTACCTGGCACTGAAAACCTCAAAGCTCTACTAGGATATCCCAGACGAGATCCCAGACACAAACCTGACCACGAGCGCAGAAGCCGTTTAGCGAATCTTCTTCGAAGGTGCTTCAAGAACAGGGCCCAAAGGCGATATCGTCGCTAGCGTCGGGATATTACTGATCTTCCTATACGATCTGGTCATCAACCGTGCCTACTCTCTTACTGAGTCGTGCTCCAATAAAGTGGCAGAGTATAACTTCCTCGTCATTGGGCTCCAACTCGCCAAATAAGTAGGATTTGACTACTTGGAAGCCTACGACGATTCCAAGATGATAGTCAATCAAGACCGAGGGAAGTACGAAGTCCGGAATAAAGACCTATTCCCTACCACCAAGTCGTGGATTCATCATAGAGCACGTACCTCAGCTGCAAATTATCGAGGCTAACGCCTTGGCTGGCCTCGCAGCCTCTTTAGCTGTTCTAGTCAATACTCATGAACTGATTACTGTGATCGGTCAAAAGATGGTCTTCTAGAAGAACAACCTCTATCAGTGCCTGAGCTACTCAGTAGAAAAGAGCACCGACTCCAAAGACTGGACACTCTCATTCATCTACTACGCAGTCTATAAAATTCTTTCGAGAACCCAACGAAAGCCACTTCCATCAGAAGATGTTTCCTCCAGTTCGATTATGATACGGCTACCAAAATGCTATTTCGTCAATCCTATAACGGTCTTCTGCTACAATGCCTATCAAATACAGAGAGAAGCAGGCTATCCATGTGGCCCACAATGAGATTTGTGGTGCCCATCAGCCAGTGCCCAAGCTACAGGACCGCCTCGGGAGAATGGGTTATAATTGGCCGACAATGGTAGCAGACGTGGTTGACCATGCAAGAAAGTGCCAAGTGTGTCTAATCCACACGGACTTCATCCACCAACCCTCGAATTTTCTACACTCGACTGTGGCGTTCCGGCAGTTCGAAGCCTGGGGCATGGATATCATAGGGCCGATCAGTCCACCATCGTCCAAGGAACATCGGTTCATCCTGGCCATTACCGACTACTTCTCCAAGTGGGATGGAAGTCGTACCACTCGCAGAAGTCAAGACATCAAACGTGATCAGCTTCGTCATACATCACGTCATATACCGCTTTGGCTTGCCACAAAGGATCATCCATGACAATGGTCCACAGTTTGTAAGTCATACTTTTTATCGGTTCTGTGACAAGAACTAAATTCAGAATATAGCCACTACTTCCTACAATCCAGCAGTAAATGGTATAACAGAAGCCTTCAACAAGACCATCAAAAGGCTTCTCAAAAAATTTGTGTCGTCCAACAAATGCGACATGAATGAGAAGCTGGGTGAATATCTCTGGGCCTACGGCACAACAGTCCGGAAGCTAACTGGTAGTACGCCATTCTCCTTGGTATACGCGAGTGAAGCGGTCCTCCCCCTCGAGGTCCAAATTCCCTCGCTCTAGGTATCTCTCTCCAACCGGCTAACCGTCGACGACAATAACCGTCGACAACGATAAGAGTTATAAGCTCACGACGAGAAACGGCTCTTTGCTCAACAACGTATTGAGCTGTACCAAGTGCGTCTCTCGGGAGCCTTCAACAAACGGGTGAAGAAGAGGACTTACCAAATGGGTAACCTTGTCCTCACAGTAAGAAGGCTGATGGTTATGACCCACAAGACAGCTGACGAGTTCCAACCCAAATGGGAAGGCCCGTTTATCGTAGAATCAGTATTCTCCAAAGGCGCCTACCTACTGGCGAAATCCAAAGGCGACTTGCTCGTGATTCCCATCAACGACAAGTTTCTGAAAAAGTACTATGTCTAAGACTAGGCCGATAATTCCATATCCACATCAAAGACAACCAAGATGTACAGTATTTACACTCTTGGTTCTTTTTTTCCAGCAAGTACCTATGTACGGCCTTTCCCTTCCTATATAAATTATTGTAGAAGCTATTATCGGTATTCACGAGTCCTGGATATGCAAGGGATAATGGATCCTCAAAAAGTTCCCCAGTAGAGGAGTCCCCAGTTCCACTTATACACTCCCTCAGTGACCACTCAAACCAATCTCGTTAGGCGGTAGCCATGTTCACATTACCTCTGAACTATCGTCCTAAAATTTCTCCCTGGTCGTATTTTTTATGTCTATATTACCTCTGAGCAAACGTTCCGGATTTGGAAATCGATCATCACGTCCATATTACCTCTGATATCGGTTATCATCTCAACTTATCACCCGTACTTAACCCTAAGTACGCCAGCGGTGCTAAGTTCACAAAACACATCATGTCCATATTACCTCTGATAGGGTTTCATCTCGAACTTATTACTTGCACTCTCGCGTGCAAGAAGTAATAGGACTACCAAAAATCCCTCAGTGGGATGTCCTCAATGAAAGCAAACAGTTCACGTCCATATCACCTCTGAACTACGAGCTTTCCCTGTTCTCCATCCAAAGAAAACATCCACGTCCATATTACCTATGGCTTGTTTCCATCTACCAAAAATATTGGGATCATACCTAACCTCTCGGTACGACTATCGATCAGCTCACGTCTACGTCACCTCTGAACTATTGTTCTTACCTCCTCCCAGTAGGGTTTGCCATATCCTTCGCACCTCTGAGCAAACTTTTTGGGTTTGGCTATCGATCACCACATCTACAGTAACTCTGATATCGGCAACTGTCTAAACTTATCACTTGTACTTAAATTTAAGTGCGCCAATGGTGTTAAGTTCACCAAACTTGCCACGACCATATCACCTCTGGCAAGGCCTGTTTCGATCTTATTACTTGCACTCTCATGTGCAAGAAGTAATAAGCCCACCAAAGATCCCCTAGTGGGATATCCTTAAAAGGCCACGGTATTATACTATGTCCATATTACCTCTAGTACAAATACCCAAAGTCCATAGTATTTAATACGACAAAGAAATTCTGAAAAAAGATAAAATTTTCATTAATGTTCAAGATCATGAGTAGATCATTAGTACACACGATAGAAATCCATTATATTTTAAAGATTTTTCATTAATATTTAAGATCATGAGTACAGGTGATAGAAAATTCTACAATCACAACTTTCTCCATCCAGGCGCCCTCCGAGCTACTGACAGCAGCAAAGCCCGCAACGGAACTCAATGCTTTCTGGATCATCACTCCACAGTGCACACCTCAGTATATAAAAAAAGAATCCATACTGACGGATAGCAAGGGAGGAGCAGGAGCAGGCGCTCTATAATCAAGCGGGAAGACCGACGATATGAATAAAAATTAATCCAAATCCTGTTATCGAACCCGCAGTCTCTGGGCCGATAGCAAACTTCATAAATGGGAGAAACATAGCTGGCATATTGCATGAACAAAGATAGCTCAGCGCGTGACACAGGATGCTCATCCTCGTCTCCTGGATTAGTTTTTGTCGAACTATCTTCGTCTCCTGGAGCAGTTCTTGGCGAACTGCGGCATAAAGTTGGTCTTTACCCCGAACAATGTCACGCCCCGATCTTCCGCAGGCTAATCGGCCGTCGCAGCTAGGCAAAAATTACCGCGCCAGCGCTCCCGCGGGACGATCGCTTGACCCATCCGGGCGTGATGTCGTACGAGCGTGAGCCACGCCCATGCAAGGCCGTGGTTCATTGGCTGGCGGTAAAAGGTCTAAGCCACAAAGTCGTACAGATTCTCCGAGTGCAGCGAAATTATGAACACATAGGCGATCGGTAACAAGTTCACAGAGTCGACAATAGCGGAAGCATTGAATAACACAAGTCGAAGTAAAACTCTTTATTGATATAAACTAGTGTTACAGCAGGCGATTGGTCGAGATTACAATTCGCTCAGATCTCTCTCTCTGAAACAGTAAAAAGCGTGCCAAGTGGCTACAATTGTGGAATAATTTTACAGACGATGTTTAGGCGATATTTAGGCGATGTTCCAATATTATGTCTTGTATATGTGCTTCAGTTCCGGACGCAGCGCTCCAAGGCTCCGGAGTGAACTCTACACCCTATCACGCACGAAGGAGGCATCCGCACCGAACGAGGTTCTCTCGTACCCTGCAAATAACCTGGTGGATTATCAGTACACGAATGCACTGGTGGGGAGGCTACTCGCCCGCTTGACAAATCTAAACACATAATATAGGTTTCTTGCACGAACTATTATGTTGTCTTTCTATTTGCCTTAGGATCAGCTTTATGGCAATATTGAGTAGCCTAACTCGTGTGGCAATGCGCCATGCGATATAAGAGGAAATACGGCGAGACTTACCAACTTACCATTTGTTCTTCCCTGTCCAAGGCAAACCAAGTTAGCATATACAGGTTTAAATATACGAGGGGATCACTGGCATATGCCATAATGGACGATATAGTCTTTGACGATAATGGTATGCAATAAAAGTACAAGAGGCGCTGCAAACCATTCTGTCAAGTATAAGAGACTAAACAAAGGCCTCGTCCGGACCGGATCGGTGCCGGTGTCCCAGCGACCGTTCGCGAGACCGTGAACTTGTGCACAAGTTGTCCGTGATCAAACGACGTCTAGGCTAAGTTATAAATTCATGTTGTTGAGGCAACAAGAGTACAAAACAAGTCGCATTACGACAAGAGTACAAGGCAATTGCATGATTCATTTTGCATAGCCTACCGAAATAATATTTTGCATAACATGGTGTTTTCCATACTTAGCGCGAGGAAGTAGGTAACAAACTAGCACGCAATAAGATAACTGTTCGCGTGTTGATTGGCAAGCATTGAATCGAGGCAAGATTATAAGTTAACATATAGCACGCAAGCAAAACTTAAGCATTCATATTGGCTCGGGCCCGAAGGTAAGTCGAGGGGTGACCGTAAGGAAACTTCCCGAGCGACATGATCTAGGGTAGCATGCGAGGGTCTGAATATAATTAATGTTTCAATTCCATGTTCTAACACAAGCAATACAAGTTGGAATTATTCTCTTAGCTAGGTGCGTTGTATTCTTATTAGCATACATGGGGTGATTCACCTAGCGACTAGCATGTATCGTTCCATATTTTAAGTGTGCTGGCTAAGCCAAGACAAGTTAACCGTAGCCACCCACCTTAGTTATTATTTGCTTCGGTTGAGCGATACGTCGAGCGAGCCTCTGAAAGCTTATGCCAAACTCCAGCAGGGACAAGTCTGGATATCCTTTGCCTTAAACGAGTATTCTCGCCTGAACAAAACGGGTTGGGACATTGCACTTTTGCCGTTTGAATCGGCAGTCCGCTTGAACGGAATGGGGTGTTACATCATACTCAACTCAGAAAAAGTCTCGTCCTCGAGACTTACTGAGGGCAAGCCGTACTATCGCATTATGGAATCTATCCCAAGCGTAGCAATCGGTACCACTAGATCCAATTGAACATAATTTCCTACTCGGTTCTTATGTCGTGTCGCGTGTATGTTGAGTCAGTCTCATTTGCGTCTTAGCGCGGGACATATTGCTTAACGCAAAGTACGTTTTGATCAATCTTGATTAACTATCTAAGGCTGAGGCAAACCTATATAAGTCATTATGCTTGTTCATTTGGATATTCACTTGCACTTGTATTGAGATCAGCATATCGCAAGTCTGGATCGTGCACATATTCGAAGTGCACTTCTAGCATGAGCACGCCAACCAACGTAGCGATAGTAAAGTCTTAGCACTCGAGTTTCATATTTTTCTTGAGTCTTGGATCGTGCACACATTCAAGGCGTCTCTCAAACATATGCATTCAACCAAACTTGGAGATAGTGAAATCGGACAAGCTACTTGCAAAAATCTCAAGGGTTTGCATAGGTCGGCACAAAGGCTTTAGATTCACGATTTCATGCAAGCAATTATATTATTCTAATGCGCTTTTTGAAAGTATTTAGACTCATTATTAGAATATTATGTTGGGACATTGAGAGAGAGTAAGCACATAACCCATGAATGAGCTTTCGAAATTGAGATAATCGAAATGAAGTCCAAAGGCATATAAGCCAGGCTCTGATACCAATCTGTCATGCCCCGATCCCCGTAGGCTAATCGGTCGTCCCCGCTAGGCGAGAATCACCGCGCCAGCTCTCCCGCGGGACGATCACTTGACCCATCCGGGCGTGATGCCGCACGGGCGTGAGCCGCGCCAGTGCAAGGCCGTAGTTCATTGGCTGACGGTAAGAGATCTAAACCACAGAGTCGCACAAATTGTCCGAGTGCACCAGAATTATGAACGCATCGACGATCGGTAACAAGTTTACTGAGTCGACAATAGCGAAAGCATTGAATAACACAAGTCAAAGTAAAACTCTTTATTGATATAAACGAGTGTTACAGGCGGCGCTTGGTCAAGATTATAATTCGCTCAGATCTCTCTCTCTGAAACAGTAAAAAGCGTGCCAAGTGACTACAATTATGGAATTATTTTATAGGCGATGTTTAGGCAATGTTCCAATATTATGTCTTATATATGTGCTTCAGTTCCGGACGCAGCGCTCCAAGGCTCCGGAGTGAACTCCATGCCTTAGCACGCACGAAGGAGGCATCCGCACCGAACGAGGTTCTCCTGCACCCTGCAAACAACCTGGTAGATTATCAGTACACGAATGCACTGGTGGGGAGGCTTCTCGCCCGCTCGACAAATCCAAACACGTAATATAGGTTCCGTGCACTAACTATTATGTTGTCTTTCTAGTTGCCTTAGGATCAGTTTCATGGCAATATTGAGTAGCCTAACTCGTGTGGCAGTACGCCGTGCGATATAAGAGGAAACACGACGAGACTTACCAACTTACCATTTGTCTTTCCCTGTCCAAGGTAAACCAAGTTAGCATACACAAGTTTAAATATACGAGGGGATCACTGGCGTATGCCATAATGGAAGATATAGTCTTTGACGAGAATGGTATGCAACGAAAGTACAAGAGGCGCTGCAAACTATTCTGTCAAGTACAAGAGACTAAACAATAGGCCTCGCTCGGACCAGATCGGTGCCAGTGCCCCAGCGACCATCCGCGAGACCGTGACCTTGTGCACAAGTTGTCCGTGATTAAACGGCGTCTAGGCTAAGTTATGAATTCATGCTGTTGAGGCAACAAGAGTACAAGACAAGTGGCATTACAACAAGAGTACAAGACAATTGCATGATTCTTTTTGCATAGCCTACCGGAATAATATTTTGCATAACAGGGTGTGTTCCATACTTAGCGCGAGAAAGTAGGTAAAAAACTAGCATGCAATAAGATAACTGTTTACGAATTGATTGAAAAGCATTGAATTGAGGCAAGATTATAAGTTAACATATAGCAGGCAAGCAAAACTTAAGCATTCACATAGGATCGGGCTCGAAGGTAAGCCGAGGGGTGAAACCGTAAGGAAAGTTCCCGAGCGACATGATCTAGGGTAGCATGCGAGGATCTGAATATAATCAATATTTTAATTCCATGTTCTAACACAAGCAATACAAGTTGGGATTATTCTCTTAGCTAGGTACGTTATATTCTTATTAGCATGCAAGGGGTGATTCACCTAGCGACTAGCATATATCGTTCCATATTTTAAGTGTGCTGGCTAAGCAAAGACAAGTTCACCGTAGCCACCCACCTTAGCGATGATTCGCCTCGGTTGAGCGATACGTCGAGCGAACCTCTGAAAGCCTAAGATGAACTCATGTAGGAACAAGTCTGGATATCCTTTGCCTTGAACGAGTATTCTCGCCTGAGCAAAATGGGTTAGGACATTGCACTTTTGCCGTTTGAATCGGCAGTCCGCTTGAACGGAACGGGGTGTTACATCATACTCAACTCAAAAAAAGTCACGTCCTTGAGACTTACTGAGGGCAAGCCGTACTATCGCATTATGGAATCTATCCCAAGTGTAGCATTCGGTACCACTAGATCCAATTGAACATAATTTTCTACTCGGTTCTTACGTCGTATCGCATGTATTTTGAGTCAGTCTTATTTGCGCCTTAGCGCGGGACATATTGCTTAATGCGGAGTACGTTTTGATCAATCTTGATTAATGATCTAAGGCTGAGGCAAACCTATACAAGTCATTATGCTTGTTCATTTGGATATTCACTTGCACTAGCATTGAGATCAGCATATCGCAAGTCTAGATCGTGCACATATTCGAAGTGCACTTCTAGCATGAGCCTGCCAACCAACGTAGCGATAGTGAAGTCTTAGCACTCGAGTTTCATATTTTTCTTGAGTCTTGGATCGTGCACACGTTCAAGGCATCCCTCAAACATATGCATTCAACCGAACTTAGGGATAGTGAAATCGGACATGCTACTTGCAAAAATCTTAAGGGTTTGCACAGGTCGGCACAAAGGCCTTAGCATCACGATTTCATGCAAGCAATCATATCATTCTAATGCGCTTTTTGAAAGTATTTAGACTCATTGTTGGAATATTCCTTTGGGAGATTGAGAGAGAGTAAGCACATAACCCATGAACGAGCTTTCAAAACTGAGATAATCAAAATGAATTCCAAAGACATATAAGCCAGGCTCTGATACCAATCTGTCACGCCCCAATCTCCTGTAGGCTAATCGGCCGTCCCCGCTAGGCGAGAATTATCACGCCAGCGCTCCGCGGGACGATCGCTTGACCCATCCGGGCATGATGTCGCACGAGCGTGAGCCACACCCGTGCAAGGCCGTGGTTCATTGGCTGGCGGTAAGAGGTCTAAGCCACAGAGTCACACAGATTGTCCTAGTGTAGCGAAATTATGAACGCATAGGCAATCGGTAACAAGTTCACTAAGTCGACAATAGCGGAAGCATTGAATAGCACAAGTCGAAGTAAAACTCATTATTGATATAAACAAGTGTTACAGGCGGAGCTTGGTTGAGATTACAATTCGCTCAGATCTCTCTCTCTGAAACAGTAAAAAATGTGCCAAGTGGCTATAATTATGGAATGATTTTACAGGCGATGTTCTAACATTATGTCTTGTATATGTGCTTCAGTTTCGGACGCAGCGCTCCAAGGCTCCGGAGTGAACTCCACGTCTTAGCACGCACGAAGGAGGCATCCGCACCGAACGAGATTCTTCCGCACCCTGCAAACAATCTGGTGGATTATCAGTACACGAATGCACTGGTGGGGAGGCTACTCGCCTGCTCGACAAATCCAAACACGTAATATAGGTTCCGTGTACTAACTATTATGTCGTCTTTCTAGTTGCCTTAGGATCAATTTTATGGAAATATTGAGTAGCCTAACTCGTGTGCCAGTACGCCGTGCGATATAAGAGAAAACACGGCGAGACTTACCAACTTACCATTTGTCCTTCCCTGTCCAAGGCAAACCAAGTTAGCATACACAGGTTTAAATATACGAGGGGATCACTGGCGTATTCCATAATGGACGATATAGTCTTTGACGAGAATGGTATGCAACGAAAGTACAAGAGGCGCTGCAAACCATTCTGTCAAGTACAAGAGACTAAACAATAGGCCTCGTCCGGATCGGTGTCGGTGCCCCCAACGACTTTTCGCGAGACCGTAACCTTGGACACAAGTTGTCCGTGATCAAACGACGTCTAGGCTAAGTTATGAATTCATGCTGTTGAGGCAACAAGAGTACAAGACAAGTGGCATTGCAACAAGAGTATAAGAGAATTGCATGATTCATTTTGCATAGCCTACCGGAATAATATTTTGCATAACAGGGTGTGTTCCATACTTAGCGCGATAAAGTAGGTAACAAACTAGCATGCAATAAGATAACCATTCACGAGTTGATTGACAAGCATTGAATTGAGGAATGAGTATAAGTTAACATATAGCAGGCAAGCAAAACTTAAGCATTCATATTGGCTCGGGCTCGAAGGTAAGCCGAGGGATGAAACCGTAAGGAAACTTCCCGAGCGACATAATCTAGGGTATCATGCGAGGGTCTGAATATAATCAATATTTCAATTCCATGTTCTAACATAAGCAATACAAGTTGGGATTATTCTCTTAGCTAGGTGCGTTGTATTCTTATTAGCATGCAGGGGGTGATTCACCTAGCGACTAGCATGTATCGTTCTATATTTTATGTGTACTGACTAAGCAAAGACAAGTTTACCGTAGCCACCCACCTTAGCGATGATTCGCCTCGATTGAGCGATACGTCGAGCGAGCCTCTGAAAGCCTAAGCCAAACTCCTGTAGGGACAAGTCTGGATATCCTTTTCCTTGAACGAGTATTCTCACCTGAGCAAAACGGGTTGGGACATTGCACTTTTACCGTTTGAATCGGCAGCCCGCTTGAACGGAATGGGGTGTTACAAACAACGGGTGTTATGATATCCTTCCATGCTCCATCATGAGCCGCACGAGGGAGAACAAAGCCTGCAAAAGGAGAACATATGGCATTAGAAAACAAAGACAATATGAAGTCTATGCGGCAGAGCCTAGCCGACTCATGAGGTACCATCCATGCGACAGAGCCATAGCCGTCGCATGTCCAGGTTAAGCCCTCATCCATGCGGCAGAGTCTTAACTGATGCAGGATAGTCACCCTTCCATGCGATTGACTCATAGGCAAAGCCCGCGCATGTTCGTTATGATCTCCCATCCATGCAGCAAGGCTGTGTAAAGAGTTTGTGCATGTTCTAAATAATTTCTCATCTACACAGCAAGACTGTGTACTAGTGTCTATCTGTCCTTGGCAGCTCGATATGAAAAGCAAGGTGCTCCCTACCTCCAGGAAAAACTGCGAAGTCATGGGGCCACGGGTGAAGGCCGCCCCTGAAAAATTTCTCGACGAGAAGGAAGGCAACCTGTGACATCCTTTGCAGGAAAAATAGAAAGAAAGTAAGAGAGATAAAGGTTCTTCTCTCTCCCCTGACTACCTATTTATAGGCCCCAAAATAGCATGAAGAGATCGAGGCAACGAACCTAGCATTAATGGGATAAACCTGACGCTCGATCCGCGTGATCCTCTTTAATCTCCTCGGAATCCAACGTCTCAAAACGACGTGTCAGAAGATGGCACAAAATCCCAAGAAATTCACTCGAGGATCGAGCCGAATCCTACATTAAATGGAGATTTGACAGCCTGAAAGCACTCACCTATGCGGACCAACATCCATACGACTCAAGTTCTTCCTGTCCATGCTTCTTATTCAAAGTATTTCAAACTTGTCAGTTTAAAAACTTTGAAGGGGGTCTTATAGAAGCATAAAAAATATGGATCCATGCGTCCAACAACCTGAAGGATCGTGTATGGCAACTCTAGAGGGGGGATGAATAGAGTACAGCAGAATAATTTATCCAATTAAAAATTAAGCAGAGTGAAGGCAGCTACCAACTAACAGTGTATATGAAAGACAGTAATGTAAAGCAGTAAGAGTAAGAGAGAGCAAACGCAAACACCGCGATGTATACTGGTTTTCCTCTGAGAGGAATAGTCAAGTTCCGAGAACTCAAGCTCAGAGTTTTATCCACTATAATCACCAATAGTGAATCACAAGCTTTGATCCGAAGGCTTACCACTTCTTTACACCACAAATTTTGATCTGAAGGCTCATAATTTCATACACCACGAGTTTTGATCTGAAGGCTCGCAACTTCACACAGAACAGGGGCTTGATGAACTGTAAGCCCCTGATTTTTTCAAAATATTAAAATTGGGATTTTTCACAATTTTCTGGAATTTTCTGGAAATTTTCTGTAATTAAAATCAGGGTTTTGAATTATTACATGATTTTTAATTGATAATAAATAATATTAAAATATTATGAAAATAATATTTTTGGGTGTAAAATGGAAAACTGGACTTAGGGCAATTTTTCTGGATTTTTCTGGGCCTCAGACCTATTTTTAAAAGCCTAAAAACTAATTTTAATTAATTAATTAAATTAATTCTGTTATTATTATTATTATTATTATTTAATTATTTTATTTATTTATTTATTTTCTGGCCCGGCCCGTTGGGCCGCGGCCCGGCCCGTAGCCCAGCCCAGCCTCTTATCGGGTCGGGTCGGGTTGGTCAGACCCGACCCGCCGCAGCAACCCGACCCGCCGACTGAGCTCCGTCCCCACGACCCGGCCGCCCGCTTCCTCCGCCGCCCTCCGCGCGCAGCGCCGCGCTCCGCGCGCTGCGCCGCTCCCCGCGGCCCACGTCCCCCTCGCCCCCGCCTTGGCCGGCCCCCGCAACCGCCTACGCTCCCTATAAAAGCCCCCCGAGCCGGCCGTCTCCCCCATTCCCAAACCCTAGCAACCGCCGCCTCGCTCCACGCGCTCCGCCACCGGCCGCAGCCTCCTCGCCGTGCCCCGCCGACCGTCGCCTCCCCCTCCGGCGTCCCGCTCCGCCGTCCCCGAAGCCGACAGCCGCAGCGCCTCCGGCCGCCGCCCTGAGCCGCCGCCGCCGCCGTCAATCGACGCGCTGCCCCTCGGCGAGCAGTCCGCCGCCCCCTCCGGCGTCTCTCCGGCCGCCCTCCGCCGTCCACGGCGGAAATCTCCCTGAAACCCTAACCCTAGCCCCGACTCGTCGTGTCGTGTCGGACACGACACGGACACGATTTCGACCCTGTTTTCGGGTCCCCTTCAGGTACGCGTAACTTTCGCCTCGTAGCTCCGTTTTCAATTCTGCAAATTGCGTTGTGAAGCCTGTATGACCCTCTCGGTGTCCGGACAAACTGTTCGGGACATCGCGTCCTGTGGTGATCGCACACCGCGATCCAAAAACAGGAAAAACCAGACCCTGTTTCACCCCGGAACCGAGTACGTCCCGCCAAACGGGACGACTTGGTCGCGTGCGGTCTTCACCGATACGTGCGCAGCGTCGATACGGACGTGTGAGATTTCGCGGAAGCTGATTTGGGTGTGCGTGCACACCGGAATCAACGCGTATCCGCGGACATCGCCCCGTATCCGCAATTTCTGTAATTCACCATAACTTCTTGTACACTCGTCAGATCGAGACGAAACTTGCGCCATCGGACTCGTAGCGATACGCTGGTCCTGTGGGTCAAGTTTGGTTCGATTCTGAGAACGTTGACGAAATCGCGTGTCGCGGGCCCCACAGGCCCCGCTCGACGGGCGATTTTGTGTTCGGCTCATCGGAATCCAAATCTGGAAGTTCCGTTGGGTTCGTATCAGCGTTCCTGACCTGTTGGCACTAAGTTTGGTGAATTTGGAGACCGTTGACCTGGACACGTTTTTCGGTGCAAAGCGGGCCCACCGGCGGACCCCGTTTTGGCCCGAAATTACCGTTTTGCCCTTGTCTCCAAATTGGACCCAAGGACAGGCGTTTCTAGCTATTTGACATCTTCTGAGCATGATGGTAATATCTATTTCAGCTGTTGGACCCATCTCTGGAAACTTCCCCTAGAACATTAATCGGATCCAAACAACAGGCAAGTACCTGCACTTCAAGTTAATCTTTATATTGTGATAATTAATTTCCTGCTCTGCTAGTACCCTTGCTGATTTCACGTAGTGTTGGAATACTGTATTTCATGTCTTGAATACTGGATTTCATGTCTTATTTTCGTGTCGGGTGGGAGAATACTAGGAGGCATGTAGTTTACCCTTCCCCAGGTCCAGATACTAGCTGTTGGTACGCGACTGTACCATCAGCCTTATACTTGATTGTTCCAGACACTAGTCGTCTATGACGGCCTTATTAGCCTTATAAACCCCTACATGCCAACTATGTATTCTAAAACAAACACAAGTTCACACAGATAGTCTCTAGTCTTATTACATTGCTTGCTGACTGTTGTAGTTTCATTTTTCTGTCTCATTTATTCCCTGCTTTCTCATATTCTTGTTTATAGCTTTAAACTCTGAAATATTGATGTTTCCTTTATGCAACTTTCTCAATATGATACTCAATTTAATTGTCATAAATATTTAGTTTAATCTTGTTGTGCACTGTGTACTTTGCTCCTTTCCTGACTGGATACGTTGTTTAGGCGATGATGAGAACCTTGCCCCTACCTATTATGGACCCCATGAGCCAGCAGGTGATACAGTTGCAGAGCCGGTTCTCCCCGAGGAGACTACTCCTGCAGAGTAGTTAGCATTAGCTATCTTTATTCCTATTTCTTATCTCATTAATCGGGTTTGTCCCCGATATGATCTTGGTTCTGTAATAAAACTCTGGATCTGATTATCATATTCTGGTTATAAAATATTAGCATTCTTTTCCTATTATTTTCTTGTCTATTTACTTTATTGTGGATGAGCTAGATTTATTACTTGTGGTCATGCCCTAGACAGCGTACTACCGCTGACACTGCGGCGTAGGCTGGACGTACCCACGTACTCGTGCCCGAACTTCTGGGTGCGGGTCGTGATACGTTTTTGTGGTGGCCCATGCAGGTCCAACGACTAAATTGTTTGGTTTCAACTTCGGGACCGAACAGGCCTGCAATAAGATTGAGGATTCTAGGACAAGCTCATTCACAGTATAGGGTCCTTATTTCAATTCTTGATATCAATCCTGATCAATTTTCCTATCGCCTTTGATTTCCAAGTAATCTATTCTGATCTCTCTATCCCTTCATCTTTCAGAATGGTCCAGACCAGGAACACAGTAGGAGGCACATCAGAACCAGCTGAGCAGAATGTGCCCGAGACTCTTGCACTTCCACCGCCTCCATCTGTTCCGGCAGTTATTTTAGATGGGGCACAACTACTTGGAGTGTTCCAGGGATTAGTGGAATCCCAGAAGGAACAGACTGCACTTCTGCGGACCAGCCTCTCAGAAGCAATTAAGTCCCAGGAGTCGCCACTCAAGAGGCCAGGAAGTGCCAAAGACTTCAAGAACCTTAGGCCTCTGGAATTTTATGGAACTGAGGGCATTCTCTACACTGATGAGTGGATAGAGAATGTCGAGAGACTCCTGAAGACTGCCCGGGTTCCCGATGATCTCAAAGTGGAATCCGCAAGCCTGCAACTGTTCGACATTGCTCGAACCTGGTTCAGAGATGAACCCCAACTATCTGCTCCCGACATCACCTGGGAGGACTTCAAGAGGCTATTCAAGGAGAAATTCTACCCCGAAGTGGCTCGGGAAGCTCTCGAAAGCCAATTCGAGAGACTGGAACAAGGTAATCTGTCTGTTGATGAATATACTGCTGAATTTAGCAGGCTAAGCCACTTTGCGGAGTACATGGTTCGTACCCCGGAGGACAGAGCCCGTAGATTCAAGAAGGGGCTGTCTCAGGATATTCGCCTTGCTGTCACCACCAGCCGAGCCCGCACCTATGAGGAAATCTTGAACGTGGCACAAGGCGTTGAGAGAGACATGGGGCATAAGCTAAAGCGAGAAAGAGATACCGGAAATGCGGGACCCAACAAACGCCTTTTTCAACAACAACAACAGCAGAGGTCCCCGCAGCAAGCCCAGCGTCCTCCCCCTCGAGCTCCAGCACCCCAACATCAAGCTCAAGGGCAGACCCAACGAGTTCCCACTTGTGGCTTTTGTCGAAAACAAGGTCACACCTGGCAAGTTTGTAGGATGAGACTAGGTGTCTGTCTATATTGTGGATCAACAGAACATCTAGTGAGGGACTGCCCCACTGCTACAGGATGCGGACAAGCTTACGTGATGACCGTGGAGAACGCGCAAACTCTGGAAGCAGCTAATGCGCGTAAGTGATTCGTAGATATCTCTTCTAGTATTGTTTTTGTGCCTATTGGTTCGTGACCTCAGCCCCAACCTAGTAATTTTAAACTTGCTAAATAACCTGGTATGCTTTTTAATTTTGATAACTATAGAAGATTCTAGAGGTTGCTATTATGCTTACTATGTGTGGTTTTGTGGATTTAAATAATTTTACCTCCTTTCATCATTATCTAGCGCCCTTAAATTTTGCTGAACTTGACATATGCTGCTATCTTATAGCCTAGTTTTGCAAGCTTACCCTTTATCGGGCTTGTTCATGACACGTGTATTATTGAGGCCTGATCAACCCCACTAATACAAGTGTCTACTCAGAATCAGTATACTACGGTCTGATCAACCTTAGTGCATTTTGATTCGCACTTCGCACGAGTACTTTACGTGGATTGAGAGATATAGTGACTAGCATACTTGCCCCTAAAACATGCCCGAGCATATCGTATCAGTTACATATCCGTACTAATACGAGCATGCGGATAAATGATTACCAGAATAGGATCTCAATCCATAACCGCCTGACAATTCCCATTAGAATTCTTTAAACGCCTTGATCCCTATACCTCTGTTCTACCACCTCGCCCTTAAACTCTTATTCTTGATCCTCGTCTTCCCTTACTTCGGAAAGACAAAATCCTGTGTTTGAGATAAGTTTGATTTGTAGTGCTAGATGATAACCCTTTATGACTAGGCAATACCCTAGGTGATGTGTTTTGTGTTGCAGACTTAAAGATTTAATACCATGATTTATTAAAATTGGACCTAGCCTTACTAGTTGTGCAGCCTTAGAGGATATATGGGTAAAAATTATAAGTTGGGTAGCGACCGCAATGTCCACCTGAGAGAAACCCGTTGGACTGTAATCAAGTGAGATTGGACAGAGAGAACCCTGCTATAATTTTAAAATTTCGAGGACGAAATTTTTATAAGTTGGGTAGATTGTAAGCCCCTGATTTTTTCAAAATATTAAAATTGGGATTTTTCACAATTTTCTGGAATTTTCTGGAAATTTTCTGTAATTAAAATCAGGGTTTTGAATTATTACATGATTTTTAATTGATAATAAATAATATTAAAATATTATGAAAATAATATTTTTGGGTGTAAAATGGAAAACTGGACTTAGGGCAATTTTTCTGGATTTTTCTGGGCCTCAGACCTATTTTTAAAAGCCTAAAAACTAATTTTAATTAATTAATTAAATTAATTCTGTTATTATTATTATTATTATTATTTAATTATTTTATTTATTTATTTATTTTCTGGCCCGGCCCGTTGGGCCGCGGCCCAGCCCGTAGCCCAGCCCAGCCTCTTATCGGGTCGGGTCGGGTTGGTCAGACCCGACCCGCCGCAGCAACCCGACCCGCCGACTGAGCTCCGTCCCCACGACCCGGCCGCCCGCTTCCTCCGCCGCCCTCCGCGCGCAGCGCCGCGCTCCGCGCGCTGCGCCGCTCCCCGCGGCCCACGTCCCCCTCGCCCCCGCCTTGGCCGGCCCCCGCAACCGCCTACGCTCCCTATAAAAGCCCCCCGAGCCGGCCGTCTCCCCCATTCCCAAACCCTAGCAACCGCCGCCTCGCTCCACGCGCTCCGCCACCGGCCGCAGCCTCCTCGCCGTGCCCCGCCGACCGTCGCCTCCCCCTCCGGCGCCCCGCTCCGCCGTCCCCGAAGCCGACAGCCGCAGCGCCTCCGGCCGCCGCCCTGAGCCGCCGCCGCCGTCAATCGACGCGCCGCCCCTCGGCGAGCAGTCCGCCGCCCCCTCCGGCGTCTCTCCGGCCGCCCTCCGCCGTCCACGGCGGAAATCTCCCTGAAACCCTAACCCTAGCCCCGACTCGTCGTGTCGTGTCGGACACGACACGGACACGATTTCGACCCTGTTTTCGGGTCCCCTTCAGGTACGCGTAACTTTCGCCTCGTAGCTCCGTTTTCAATTCTGCAAATTGCGTTGTGAAGCCTGTATGACCCTCTCGGTGTCCGGACAAACTGTTCGGGACATCGCGTCCTGTGGTGATCGCACACCGCGATCCAAAAACAGGAAAAACCAGACCCTGTTTCACCCCGGAACCGAGTACGTCCCGCCAAACGGGACGACTTGGTCGCGTGCGGTCTTCACCGATACGTGCGCAGCGTCGATACGGACGTGTGAGATTTCGCGGAAGCTGATTTGGGTGTGCGTGCACACCGGAATCAACGCGTATCCGCGGACATCGCCCCGTATCCGCAATTTCTGTAATTCACCATAACTTCTTGTACACTCGTCAGATCGAGACGAAACTTGCGCCATCGGACTCGTAGCGATACGCTGGTCCTGTGGGTCAAGTTTGGTTCGATTCTGAGAACGTTGACGAAATCGCGTGTCGCGGGCCCCACAGGCCCCGCTCGACGGGCGATTTTGTGTTCGGCTCATCGGAATCCAAATCTGGAAGTTCCGTTGGGTTCGTATCAGCGTTCCTGACCTGTTGGCACTAAGTTTGGTGAATTTGGAGACCGTTGACCTGGACACGTTTTTCGGTGCAAAGCGGGCCCACCGGCGGACCCCGTTTTGGCCCGAAATTACCGTTTTGCCCTTGTCTCCAAATTGGACCCAAGGACAGGCGTTTCTAGCTATTTGACATCTTCTGAGCATGATGGTAATATCTATTTCAGCTGTTGGACCCATCTCTGGAAACTTCCCCTAGAACATTAATCGGATCCAAACAACAGGCAAGTACCTGCACTTCAAGTTAATCTTTATATTGTGATAATTAATTTCCTGCTCTGCTAGTACCCTTGCTGATTTCACGTAGTGTTGGAATACTGTATTTCATGTCTTGAATACTGGATTTCATGTCTTATTTTCGTGTCGGGTGGGAGAATACTAGGAGGCATGTAGTTTACCCTTCCCCAGGTCCAGATACTAGCTGTTGGTACGCGACTGTACCATCAGCCTTATACTTGATTGTTCCAGACACTAGTCGTCTATGACGGCCTTATTAGCCTTATAAACCCCTACATGCCAACTATGTATTCTAAAACAAACACAAGTTCACACAGATAGTCTCTAGTCTTATTACATTGCTTGCTGACTGTTGTAGTTTCATTTTTCTGTCTCATTTATTCCCTGCTTTCTCATATTCTTGTTTATAGCTTTAAACTCTGAAATATTGATGTTTCCTTTATGCAACTTTCTCAATATGATACTCAATTTAATTGTCATAAATATTTAGTTTAATCTTGTTGTGCACTGTGTACTTTGCTCCTTTCCTGACTGGATACGTTGTTTAGGCGATGATGAGAACCTTGCCCCTACCTATTATGGACCCCATGAGCCAGCAGGTGATACAGTTGCAGAGCCGGTTCTCCCCGAGGAGACTACTCCTGCAGAGTAGTTAGCATTAGCTATCTTTATTCCTATTTCTTATCTCATTAATCGGGTTTGTCCCCGATATGATCTTGGTTCTGTAATAAAACTCTGGATCTGATTATCATATTCTGGTTATAAAATATTAGCATTCTTTTCCTGTTATTTTCTTGTCTATTTACTTTATTGTGGATGAGCTAGATTTATTACTTGTGGTCATGCCCTAGACAGCGTACTACCGCTGACACTGCGGCGTAGGCTGGACGTACCCACGTACTCGTGCCCGAACTTCCGGGTGCGGGTCGTGACATGAACCAAGCTCTTTACAACTCTTGTAGACTTCTAGACCGAGACCGCACTTGGCACTTAGAAGGCTAGGGAGTTGATCTTGGAGATAAAAAAAGTTTAGACTCTGAGGGTTTACTCACTATAGGATAGAAAGATTGAGAATGGTTGAGTGTGTAGGAATATAAAAATCCAATCCTATTTATAGGGTATTACCAAATCGAGTTCAGCCAGAGTTCGGTCAGCTATTAATTCAAAATTCGAACATTGGGACAAGAAATCAGGAGCTAATTAAACTAGTTGATTTCATACCAAAAGGGTAACCGAGTTTGGTATAAATTTGGGGCAAATTTGGCCTGAGTTCGTTTGCTAAGTATGGAAGACTTTGAGAATGAATGTGGCCTGATTTTATGGATATGTTCGATGGTTTATTTGAGTGGACTAGGTATCTGGGTATAGGTACTTGGATTTACCAGTGCGACTCAGCTTACCTCAATCCTAGACTCAAATAAAATAAAAGATTATATATGAAAATCAAGAGCACTGATGACACCAAACTTCTGAAACATCTGCTGACTTGAAGACGCTTTTCCCTTGACGACAGTTGTCCAAAGATAACCAGATCTGGAAATCTGAATACCTTTCAGGGGCTTCGCCCCTAAACCCCCACGACCCCCTCGACCCCCGTCCGCTGATCGGACAGCGGAACCCTCGGGTGCGAGGCTCCAGATAAGTCGTAGGCGGTTGGACGAAATCTTCTGGTATAACATCGTCTTTGGCTCATCGTCATATAGCATATGTTCATTGCTGATCTTGCTTATTGCTTTCTGCAAGTACATGTTAGACAAACAAGGAAATATACAGAAGCAAATATTACATATCTGGATAATGCTGAGTTTAAGTAGAAGATACTATAGTGATTGATCGAGTGATTGATCGATTACCATAATCCTAAACTTAATCGATTAGCCATATTCAAAAACTCAACATAAACATTGGGCCAACACAACCATGCGCGCCAAAGTAAAGCTCAGAAAAGATCGGGCCACAGAGTCACCCAGCGGCCCAGAAAGGCGACATCTATGCGTCCCAATCAGCCGAAGCAGCTTTGGCCGCAGACTTGACGTGGCATCCTTACAACAGGATCATCTCTGACACAAAATCCTGACAAAAATAATTTTTTTAATGCCTCGAAGGACGTGAACATGCTAAACGACATAAGCCTCACTTCAGCATAAACTTTACTCTTGATGGGTGTGCAGCACCACGTGTACAGCACAACAAAGATCTAATGCATCTCTGTCCCCATGTATCCCAGACTGCATGTGTTCCATGCGTCTCTGGTCCCATGCGTCCCAGACTCCATGCGCTATATGCGACTCTGGCCCTATGCATTCCAAACTCCATGCGTTTCGTGCGTCTATGGTCCCATGTGTTCCAGACTCCACTTGTCCCATGTGTCTCTGGCACTATACGTTCTAGACGCCATGCGTCCCATGTGTTTCAGACTCATTTCGTCCAACTTGACAAGGTTCCCTGAGACAAAATCTTTCTGTTGCGATTGTCTCCAACCAAGTGCGGACCACGTGTCAAACTGACCAAGTCACACACACAAAGGACAAGAACCGTCAGGATCTCCAGCAACAGAAAATTCTAACAAAACGTACAGGTGGCAGCTTGTCCTGGATTCAACCCATACTATCCGTCCACAGTTGCAACTATATTCTGTTGAAGGAGCCCCTTGCGGCCCCCAAACAGAGGCTCATGCGGCACATATAACTCATCAGCACGATGGCTATAAATAGGAGCAACTTGGACGTCCCAACGGTCGTCTTTTTTTCTGTTTCAGGGAGAGAGAGAGAAAGAGAGAAAGCACACCCCCCGGCCAACTACACACGTGCACACAAGCTCAGAAGAGAGAAGAAAGGAGAGCATCCACATTCCCTCATCAAACCGTCAATAGAGTAAAGGAGCCGCCACATCGCTCTTTGTCCATCGTCACTACCTAGATCAAAACATTGTACTTAGATTGTCTGTCTATGACCTCTTTGTACTCTCTTTAGTTTGTTGATTAAATCAAGCTCTTTTAGACTTTCAAATTTAATGACGAGCAGTAACTCTCAGCCATTGACTAGTGCGACGATAACTTAGGTTCTTTGGAAGAATCGAAACAAATCTCTTTATGAAGGCATAACATTCTCGATGGCGCAGTTGATCCTCGAGGTCGATAGACAGAGATCCAAATTCTGACTTTTGGCGGGACTACGAGCGGCATAGGTTTTGCTTTCTTCTCTATTGGGCCGGTGTGCGACGGTTGTTTTGGTAGGCTGTTGGTCATGTTTTGGGGTTGTTCCGGTTTGGTTTCTTCTTTTTGCTCTTCTTCTTCTTCAGTCTTGGCTTATCCTTTTGGTTCTGTCCACTCTGGTGGCTTTTTCTTTTCTTTTTGCTGGTGGCTTTTGTTTTTCTAGCTCCTTTTGCTGGTCCTCTTTGACCAGATTTTGCTGTGTAGCCTCCTTTTTTTGCTATCGTTGCTGCAGTTTATAATATTCTATGTTTCCGTATATTACACTAAGAACGGTTATGTCTCTTTCCACTGACCATATTGTTCTGACTGGAATATATATATATATATATATATATATATATATATAATATGCAAATTTGGTTCATAGTTTCGTGGTAGAGCAATTAACTGGAGATCAATAGATCACCGGTTCGGATCTTGTTGGGTCCTAATTAAAATTGAAAATTTATTTTTTATTTTTTATATTTTAAGACTGGATAGTTCAAGTTATTAGAGTGAAGACATAAGATTCAAGAGTATAATGTTCGAACTCTGGTAGGAGGCGTCGCGACAAAAATTTACCTCTTCAATGCATATATACATAATTAAAATTAATTAATTTTATTAGAATGGCTATTTGGCCAAGCAAAAAGTGCAAACTGCAGAACATAATTATGAGTGCAAGAGGACAGATGACGGCAATGAGGGAAAGGTTCACGTGTCATGATTTTCTTTTCCTTTTTTCTTTTTCTTTCAATATTTCCATCAACCACAAATCATTACAAGGATAAGGAAAATGTAAACAAGAGTTATTGTGAACCATATGTACAACATGGAGACATAATAGAAAGTCTATAAGAGACGAAAAGAATAGGCTAAGACATTTCCACGTCATCTCGGAAAAGATATGTCCAACCATGCATAGAATTTGGAAAAGATATGTCAAAACTATTTTTTAATTCAAATGTAAAATTTGTTGTAAAGTTGACATAATAATGATATGACAAAAATAATATGAAGTTGGTTCTATAGATCTAGACAATGGACTTCACAATAATTTTATTTCACATCATTAATAAATAATAATAATATCTTAAAAAAGAAAGTAATATTCTTGTATTTTAATAAATTTTTTTATCTATTTAAATTCTACATCAAAAGTTAGAATTTCAAGATTTTGCATTGGAGAGAGTATTTCTCTCTCATTGTATTTTGCAAATGAAGTCTTAGAGCATCTCCACCCATATTGTCTTATTTTGTGTTATAATTCCTATGTTGCGTGAGGCACAAGACAATGTCTTTCCTGTGTAACAAGATTATATTCACGCAAGACAATGAGATAGAAAAATGTTCTCCAATGCAAAGGTATTGAGAAGATAATAAAACCAATCTTTTTTTTTTTGTACTTCCAAGACAACACTTTCACTTTTTCATTTTTTTATAAATATTTTTATTCATAGTTGATGATGTAAAAATAAAGTATTGTAAAATTCATTGTTTAGATCTAGACAACTAACTTCATAATGTCCTTGTCATGTATTGCCATGTCAACTTCACAACAAATTTTACATTTGTATTGAAAAAAAAAAAATTTGAAATATGAAATTGTTTTTATGTGGCAATCATTTTTTTTTAACTCACAACAGGGTTGAAGATGCTCTTACCACATAAACAAGAAATTATTTTGTGGCTCATGCCATATAGAATTTACAAAATATTACAAGAGAATAGCATTGGAGATGCTCTTAGTAGCCTATAGTGTTACCAAGTTTGGAGAAGTTGTTACACAATAAAAGGAGATTAAGAATGGGCCGAGTTAACTTGAAGAATTATCAATAACATTAAAAAAATATTAAGGACGGAACCCTAAACTTGAATCAGAGTAGGCTACAGTGGAATATAATTGACTAAATGTGGACTAATTTATGTAAAAAAAAAAATGTGAAAAAAAAATGGAGAATAATCCACCCTAATCCCTAAATGGTTGTACCCCTAAAATTACAAGGTCTTTAGACTAAAGTTTGTAGTTGGCTATTTGATTCTTCTTTTGGTTGCACTCTTCACTCCCTCTATATAAGTTAGTTTTACACGTATTTATGGTTTTATCAACATTTTTGTAATTTTATCTAATATTTTATTATTATTTTTATAGACTTATTTATTGGTCTATGTTGTATATGTTTATAACGTGATCATCTGAGAAGAATTTTTTTTTTTTTTTATGTTGATTCACAACCGAAAATAAATGTAGAACTAGCTTTAATATTTCCGTGACTATGGTCACAAAAGATATTGAAGAGTATTACGAAACTTACGATTTTATTTTCTTCTAAGCTTAGGTTAATCTTTTCTCAAAATCATAATAAAAATCTTTCAAAAAAAAAAAAAATGTTGGAAACTGTTCTTTAAAGTGATTCTAGTGAGTGTCACCTAAGAAATTATGGAGTCAAGCAGACTGATTGTGACATAAATAGAATTTGGAGAAAAGAAGAAGTAAAGTTATTTGGCAAATGTTCTATATTTGGAAAATTATTCAGTAGAACGTGTTCATCAATAGGACCGGTCCTAAGTTTATGGGGGTTCGGAATGAACTTTCAAGATGAGGTTCCATACATAATATTAAAAATATAAAATAAAAGTAAAATAACAATATGCATCAGCATAGTGATTGTTACATAAATAGAATTTGGAGATAAGAAGAAGTAAAGGATACTTGCGCAAATGTTCTATATTTGAGAAATTATTCTGTAGGACATGTTCATCCCAAGGGTCGGTTCTGAGCTCATGGAGATCCGAAACAAACTTTTAAAATGATAAATACACTACAATTACTTTATAATTGTTAAAAAAATTAAACAAAAGTAAATACTACACTACAATAAAAATATTTGAACTAGGAATCTCTTTTGTGCAAGTCTAATCTAATAATCACTACACTATAATTACTTTATAATAAAAAGAGTCAAAGGTAAATACTAGTTTTATTTTCTGTACAAAATTATTTATATATTTAAACAAAAAAAATTGGGCCCCTCCTGTCCCATGGGGCTCTGGCGGTCGCCCTGGCTTCCCTGGACCAGGGTCGGTCCAGTCATCACGTCCTGTAGTAAATCTTGATTCTCCTTCAATAGTATTATGATGCACCACTAAAATTAAAGGGTTATGATATGACTACAACCAAATGTCTACAATCCTCTTACAACCGTCACGTGCCAGCCACGTGACGGTCGTTCATTGAAGGAGGAAGAAAAGGTGGAATCCGATGACTGTCCGGATGACCGTCACGTACCAGTCGTTTATTGGAGGGATAGATGGGACCGAATGTGACCCACATAACAGGAAAAAAGAGGATTGTAAGAAAATTTTAAACATTTAATAGGTAGCATTATTAAAAATTAAATTAGATGAAAAAAATAGAATACAACGTATCATAACATTATTAAGACTCATCACTTTCACGTGGTACTAAATCCATCCACCGAATAGTTCGTCACACTAGTTGCAATTATAAGCATTAACACCAGAATTTGTACATTATCATGAATGCCCGCATTTTGCACGTGATAAATAAGCCCAATAAAATGCACTTTAGAAACAAATGGTTTGAAACATCACCATTAGAGTAATGAGCAAAAACATTGATTGGTATAAGAATAAATTAAAAAAAAAGTTTTACACAAGAAAACATCATTAATTGTTGTGTTTATTGTCTTACTACTGGTTTTAGCCTACCTAACATAATCATTTTTGACATGCCGACATATTGACCAAGCGATCGGCAACAAAAACTATGCCGCTACACTATGATTAGGATAGGTATTGATCGTTAAATATTTATTTTATTATAATATATTTTATATTTAAAGTTAATTTTATATCCCAAGAGATGAAATTCACGCAACGAAATAATTCTATTTTATTTCGCTTAGAATGTGCTTTTGTAAAAAAAAAATTTCTAACATAAGTGCCTTTGATACCATTTGTTGCCTAATGAAAATTTTGACCCTTTGAACATTATTATTATTAAAAAAAAAAATTTGACATTAATAACCTCGAAACTTATTTACTTCAATCCATAAATGAATCCAAAATCTTATTCATTTTGGGTTCAAATTACAGAAAAATTTCACCCCCTTCAATAAATCTAGCGACGATATAAAATTATGAGAAAAAATTTAAGTTGAACTCCACTTTATTTACTATAATTCAAGTTACACCTTACTACTTTACCATAATGTACAACATCTTTCAGTTCCGTCAAAAACTAACGGTCAACCGTTAAGTTTTGACCAAAATATTTCTAGCAAATCATCATTATTACCATACCTCCTCCTCAGTCTGAAAAGAAGGAAGGGATATACCGTTAATTTCGTTGAGCGTTAATTTTTGACAAAAGTGAAAGTAATTATATATTATGGTAAAGCAGTGGAATAAATAAAGGGTGCAATTCAATTTTTTTAAATTATAAATCATAACCACAAAAGTTTGCTAGTAATTTGTATTGATAAAATAAGTATGCAGACATGTCAATTGCTTCAGGTTGGAAAAGAAAGAGAGAGAGAGAGAGGCCTCCAACTAGCTAAACTTTCCAATGAATGAACTCTCTTTTTTCTTATATATATATAGATTGTTGTTTTCAAAATATACAAATTTTTAATCACAAAATATGCAAAAAAATAAGAATATTGACATAATTACATAAATCTTATTCGATTTTCGGTTTTGGACCGAAACGAAATCCAAAACCTAAACCGAATAATTTTTTTTAATATTTTCAAAACCGAACCAAAATTTGTTCAAACCGATCCGAATCTTTTATTTGGTTTGGTTTGGTTTGGTTTGGTTTGGTTCGGTTTGATTTGGTTCAATTTTTGGTCCAGAATAATGCTCACCCCTATTGACAATGCCAGGAGGTTCGCAGTCTTGGTCGGTTCTAGGGTTTGAGTTGTCTTAGCATGAGATAATTTTAGTTGTCCCTTGATTTTATTGTAGCCTAATTCTGGAAGGTCATCCAAAATTTTGACCTATTGTAGGTCAAGCTGGACGTAGAGGGTTGTCCTAAGCAGAGGACGACCTGAAGACTTGTTTGGCTTAACACAGGGCTTGATGTTGTTGCTTTGTGGGAGGCTCAAAATTTTACCATACCCTTCCTTGCAAGGGATTGAATTCTCTCTATTGATTCTGACATCAATAAAAGTTTACTTTTATCAATGGAAAATTAGGTTGTTAAATCGCAATTAACTAACTCGACATGCTAATTTGGTCACGGAATTACTAACAATGACTTTGTAAAATAAAACAAAATCAAGAGATTCTTTTTTTTTAAGGTGCCTGGTGATACGTAGGGGACTTTATGTATGCATTATGTTGCATGTTATTTGGGCTCAACTGATCTACATCTTTTTCGCGGTTTGATTCTGAGACCGTCCGTCTAACCAGAAAAGTTGTATCTCTTATCACTGATCTAAGAGCCGGTTGAATTCGGCAAATAAAATCAAGAGTTGGCAGTTATGCATGGCAATGAAAACTAACTATTCTTAACGTTTTTTTTTCTGAACCTGCTCCCAAGCTTCTAGATTGTAAAATATTGCAATGCCTAACTTCGACCTCAATTTATTCAAAATAATAACGAAATGTATGTTAGTCCCGAGGCTTAACCAAAGATGGAAGAACGCGTGGTCGAGATCAGAGGTTCACAAAAAAGTTTTCACTCTGACTATTCTCGATTTTTCCGAAGAACTATATACGGATTCTGATTACAACTTGCTCTCAAGATTACAAAAGAATCAAAATTAAACAAACTTCTCGTTCTTTCTCGCAATCGCAGTTGCAGACGGAAAGAACAGAGTTACAATAAAATAAAAACTACCTTCGTTCTTCCTTATAAAACGCAGTTGCAATCAGACAGAACAAACCAAGAACAAAAAGGAGAAAAAGACAGAATAAAAAATTATTCTTGCTGGGGCGGTGAAGACCACTGTTGCTCAAAGCAAGATTCGTCCTCTATCGACGATTTACTTCCAGGAGCTAGCAAGTTCACAAGAGAACTTCTGGAACGCTCGTAGTCACCTCTTTGTGTGACTCGAACGGACTCCTTTGGTCTCCTCTTTCTCAACTTTTTGGTCTGTCTCAAAAGGAGGCTAGAGGACTCTTTATATAGGGAAGGATGGAAGCTCATCCTCCTCTTCTTTCCGATGTGGGACTAAAAAGCCAATATACAAAATTGATATCCCACAATCGCAACCCAATGCATAGCCCGCTCAGCGTCCTTTCAGCACCCGCTCAGCGTCCGTCCAGGACCAATTCAGTGCTCGCTCATGCAACACGCGCATGCAACCCGAGCATAAAGCTCGAACATAAAATGAACGCAACAACAACTCACAAGTGCCTCGCGACGATGCTGACGTCCTAAGTGCAAAGTGCGCCAACAAAGCGCCATTTTGCATCCTTGAGCCCGAGTCCGAGTCACTAAGCCCCTTTGGGGTTTAGCTCCTATGTGTCACCCTCACTTTTCCAAATAGGGATAATTTAGTCATCTAGCATAGTTATATTATTTTAGTAATTTAATAACTAATTTGTATGCTATATTAATGTTTGTGGTTGTACTAAATTTTAATGGTAGTTAGTGGGCTAGCAAATAGTTAGACTTGACCCATATGAACCCAAATAGAATTTGTCATGACAACTTGTGAGCCCAACATGGACCAAGCCCAATGAAACATATTTTCACAAATTAATTAAGAGGATTAGGCTAATTTGTATTAGTGTAAAAAAATTTCAAAATAGCCATCCTCAATTATTTTTCATAATTCACCATGTAGGGGCAACTTGGACATTTGGAGGTGACTTGGAGAAGGGGAAAGGGGGTCGGCTACTATAGAGAGGCTCTCCTCTCTCTCTCCTCTTAATTTGCATTTATTTCAGATCCCCAAATTTATAGATCCCCAATTCACTCCATTCCTCCATCAATTGACCTTCAATTCACCCTCACTCCCTTTCATTTTTATCCCTCAATGAGCTTTAGAGCTTGGAATAGCAAGGAGCACGAAGAGAAGGAGCTATGGTGGAGAGATCGTGTCCGGATCGTGTCTATTGTGTATTTTATTTGGAATCCATCTTCCAATAGGTATAGATCTGAATTCTCCTTCATTCTAACTTCTAAATCATGCATTTGACCATTAGAAACTACCCATGGCATAGGGCTACCAATATGAACAAGTTCTAGGCCAATTGGTTGTGTATAGAGAATTCTAAATAGGTTTTGTATGTGTTTTGGAAAAATTACGAGATTGAAACATCAATTATATGTCATTAGACTAATTTAGTCTAATTAGACTTAGATCGGGGTTGTGGGACTAGCTACGTGTCCACAATTGGACACGAGTAGGCCGTATCATGATACGGTATGATACCGTGTGATACAGAGCTCTATTTGAGTGTTTTGTACAATTACTCTTCAATTCTATTATAACTAGTTGTAATAATTATATTTAGATATATTTAATATGTGGAATGATTAACAAGAATTATTTGGGGGATTTTGGCTTCCAATGGAGTACGTATCATGGTTATTGTAAAACCCCTAATTTTAAAAACTGTATTAATTATTTAATTAATTTATAGTAATTATTAGCTAATTAAAAGAAATAGAATTTATGGAATTTTATTTTTAGGTGGTTGTGCAATAGAGGATTTACGGAGCTATTATTAATTTACCTTAATTATTTTTATGTAGGAGGCCTTGTGGACAGTTGATAGATGAAGTGTATACTCTAAAATAAATTTCTAAAATTATATATATATATATATATATATATATATATATATATATATATATATATATATATATATATATATATAAAGAGAGAGAGAGAGAGAGAGAGTTTATTAAATAATGAAAATAGAAATAGAAAAGAAAGAAAGAGAATAAAAGAAAAAGAAAGAATAAAAGAAAAAGAAAGAATTAAAACAATAAAACCTAAATCCTTAGTAAACCCTAACCCAATACCAACCCGGCCCGCACCCATTAGAGGAAAAACAGCAGCACTGGCAGATTTCTCAACCGCACGCACAGTAAACTCGACCGCTGCTCCCTATATATACATATACTTCTCACAAACCCTAACCCTAAACTCTAATCTCCTTCAATCTCCTCGACCCTGAGCGCCGCCGCCGACTGGAGACCCGTCGCAGACCGCCGCCGTTCACCGCAGAGCCCGTCGCGCGTCCGCGTCAACGCGCCGCGACAGCAGTTTGAACAACAACTTAGTCCTGTTCAAGCCTCGATTTTCGCACTATCGTTCGACCAAACTCGACCCCGTCTTCACCGGTATGTTCAACTCCCATCATCCTTCCAATACCGTGCATTAGTTTACATTGAACAACGAGTAACCCTAGGCAAAATTCGAGGCAAAGTTGACGAAAAACGATAACTTTCGATCGCAGAAAACTGCGGTAACCACCCATGTTTAAGGACTCGTATCTCCCACCACAGAGATCCGAATTTAGTTTTTATTCTTGCTATGCGAAGACCACCTAACAGAGATTAATTTTTGTCAATTATAATATTTTATTTGTTGATGTATGCTAAATTAAATCGGATTAAAAATCATGAAAAATCCGTTTTCCATCTTCCAGAATTTGTGATACGGAGCGCGTCCCGCCAAACGGGACCACCCCGTCGCATACCAATTGCTCTGAAAGGCGCGTATGGTATGTCCAGACGTGTGAGCTTTCGCAAAAACTGTAAGATCCCTAATCCTAAAAACCCTATTTTTATCTATTATTTGTACATCTAGAGGATTTTATGGAACCATTATAAATTTTCTTAAATTATTTCATATAGGAGACCCTTTGGACAGTTGCCAGTTCAAACCATGTGCACCCCTATAATTTTTCAGAATTTTCTATGTATAAATATGTATATATATATAAATATTATTAATAAAAAAAGGAATAAGAGAAAGAGAAAATAGAAGTTTCTATTGGTGCTAACCCAAAACCCGAACCCGCGTATACTACTTTCCTGCGTAAAATCCGTAATAGCAGCAACAGCCGCGTAAAATTTGCTCTCTTCTCCACGCGTAAATATAACAGCAGCAGTAGCAAACCTACGCGTATAACTCATACGCGTAAACTCTTTCTTTCACTGCGCGTAAACCCAACCCGCCTAATTCTTTTCTATACGCGTAATACCAACTCCTGCATAATTTCTTTCACCACTTAAATTCCTTTCACCACGCGTAGAATCACACCCTTTAGAAAATATCAGCAACAGAAGCAAAACTCAACTTTGATTCATTTTCCTTTCCTACACGTGTAAGTCTCTCATTGTACCACTCCTTAACACTATTACTAAATAACCCTCAACCGAAACCAAAACTAATGAAAAGAAAGAAAACAGCAGCAGCGGTAGTTTTAGTTTCTTAACCACTAAGTTTCCTCCACTGCCTCTTATTCTCTATATATATATATATCCATGCAATGCACCCAAGCCATAAAACCTCACTTCTTCAACTAAAAATACTGTTTGGACGTGCACTACCCAGAACTTTTGCTCGGCAAGTATACCTTGCCACTGTACTATTATTTATATTTCAATTAAAGCATGATCCTGTTTTATTTAGTTATTTGTATTGGACCTTGTTTATGAGACTACCCCAGTATTATGAAGCATTAATTGGTCCATTGGCCGGGACACAGTTGTTACTTGATTGTGAGTCTCATATAGATCACGGACTGCGTGACAAGTCTGGCTTCCTGTGCGTATGAGCTGTGCGTTAGGAATAACTGCTGATAGAAACTTTGTATGCTAGTAGACCTGGCGGTTATTTAGAGGTTTTATCGTGTCACGGATGTGGCATGCTTAGAGCATGGGATGGGGAGAACAACAAGTAAGGTATTTGGGCTCTTTTACACTTTCTTTATATGTAACCCGTACGCTCCACCGGAGATACGCGAGATAACCCCTATACTACCTGGCGGCCTCTGTCATTCAAAAGACGACATGCTTTGTAGGCCTCTGATTCTCTAAGAAAATTATGTCAATCCCATTTATGGCCAAATAGCCCACAGGTTGGAAAGTTGTTCTCAAACTGCATTCAAATAGACGGTTAGGTGACCCAGTGGATGTTTATATTTCAGTACTTATTGGCATGTTTATATGTATCTTGTTACGTCCCACTGAGGACCTGGTCCCTTTCCAGATATGGACGAGCAGGAGTACCCACAGGAGTACGGACCTGGACCTGACTCCACGTACCTGACTGAGGAGGCCTTACCCTCAGAGTACTTGTGATTTTATTACCGCTGTTTAGATATGTTGCTACTTCAGTATAGTCATTTTATAGTGGATTTGTTTTCACCTGACTATCAAACTTGATACTCATTTTTGTATATTCAGTATTATTCAGCCCTTTATTACTATTGATTAATTGTGCTGTGGATGAGATATAGATTGTGTATGACTTGTTGTGACAGTATATTGCCACTGGTGGATTGGATATTCATGTACAGCGTACGTATGTATATGTTTTCCATATATTAGAGTTCGTATACATACGGCTGGGCGTGTTACGTATTCCTAGTCCTACGTATTTTGGGACTGGGGCGTGACATATTTTTGGTGGTGGCCCATGCAGGTCTGAATATATTGTCTTGGTTATGTAACTGTACCAAACAAACCTGTGTATAGGAATAGAGAATAAGGATCTCATTCACAACTGGACTGAAACCTCATTCCTCCTTCCAACCACCCTATTTTCTGGATAACCTGAGTTTACGCCAGAAGCCCTTTACGCTGTGACCAGGGATCTCTATTTTTTTAGAGATCAAACAAGGTGACTGTTGTTGGCGTAAAGACCAAACAAACCGCCTAGTTGGCATAAAAAGCCCACCCCAACATAAACTTGAGAAATTTGAATAATAGTTAAAAATAGTGTAGAATAGCCTGATTAGGCGTAAAGTGTATAGATGGTAATATAATGAGCATTTATCACATACTTAGCTTTCCCAGCCAGGACCAAGAAAAACCAAATCTCATGCATTAAATGCAGAGATATGCCTCGAGCCCTGTGCAAGAAATAACTTTTTGACTTAGCATTTTGATTTTGTCCTTTCCTGAGCGTAAAAACTCATTTCTATAGGCAGCGAATTTCGAAGACCCATTTCCTTCCTTATATATACGTAAAATGACTTCTGTCACTAAACGACAACCTGGGTCTCTGTGCAAAAATTATCATCACGGCCGCCCTCTCGATCATCGTGCGGTACTTTTGTCAGATGTCAGATTCACTGATTTGACTGACAAACTCATCCGAGGAAAAACGAAGAGTTACTCGTACAACTTTACGCTGCAAAGTATGCTATACTTTACGCAGACAAACTTTTATGCAGATTTTACGCACGAGTAAATTTTTCGCGCAGACTTTACACAGCATAACTTTGCGCAACCGATTTTTTTTTCGCGTAGAACTTTTATACAGATTTACGCGGACGGACTTTTACGCAGACTTTTTCCAAGAGCCATGTTTTACGCCAAACTTCTATGATTCTATGCCTTACGCGGATAATTCCAAAACCATGATTTACGCTGACAATTTTGAATCTATGTTTTCTGCGGACAAATTCCTCAGCATATTTTATGCTACTACACCCTATTTAATAGTCGCATCCTGTTTGCATCCTGTACCTCTTCTAAAATCGTGGTATACATCACCTGCAGAAAGATGAATATGCAGAAGGGATGTACTATCACTAATGATGACACAACTCCTGGAGTCAATGGTCAGACTGAAGGAGGGACCTCAACCACTCCTAGACTTCCAGAAACAGATGGACAGACTCACAATCCAGTCCCATCCGATCTTTCCGTTCCACCTAATGGGAACCTTCCAGCCTCATCGATACCGCATGATGGCCAGGCACAACTGTTCAAATTCTTCCAGATAATGATACAGGAACAGAGACAGCAAGCAGCAGAACAGAGACAAGAGTTCCTAGCAGCACTTGAAAGGATGGCTGCAAAGACTGCTGTACCAACTCAAGCACTAGCTGCCAGAGTTAGTTCAGTAAAGGACTTTGTACAAATGGGTCCAAGGCCGTACAAAGGCATTGAGAGCCCAGAGGAAACTACCAACTAGATCACTCACACTCGAAAGCTATTAGAGGCATCACAGCTACCTGCAGACCTATGGATGACAGGTGTAAGGACACTCCTAGATGGTAATGTTCGCCACTGGTAGGAATCCATGGAATGCCAGCTGGGTACATACCAGACATGAAAGCAGTTCCTGGAGTGCTTCGAAAGAAAGTACTTCCCGGACACCGTCAGAGATGCATTGTACGATCAGTTTCTCCACCTGGAACAGAACAGTTGACGAGTACGATGCCGAGTTTAGTCGCCTTAGCAAATATGATGCTGCCCTGATACCAGATGACTTGGCCAGAGCTAAGAGGTTCTACCACGGACTGACTCAGGAGCTTCAACACTACACTAGCTCCCAATCCCGCATCTCTTATGCCGAGGTACTAACAGAAGCCAGATTGTAAGAAACCATCAGCCGAGAAAAAGGAGTTCAGCTGGGGATGCTACAAGGACCAGCAAGGACACATACAGGACCGACAAGGACACAATAAGGAGGACCTATCAGACGTCCTCTAGCTCAGCAACAGCAATACCAACACAAAGCAGGACCGTACCAGATCCCAGAGAAACCCTAATGCAATTATTGTGGGAAACGCGGACATATTATGAGGGATTGTCGATCTCGCCTAGGATAATATATGAGATGTGGTTTCGGACATCATATGTTGAAAGACTGTCCTATGCAACAAATATCAACACTTCCACCGCCAGCACAGAGGCTAGCACTTCCAGCACCAAAGCCAGCTCCGCAACTGATGAGACAAGGAGCACCTCGACCTCCGGCAACAGGAGGATTTCAGCGAGGACCACCGCTGCCTGCCCAGGAGGATCAATTCGCGAGGGCTAGACATTGATAACCACAGAGGAACGGGCAAGCTTTTGCAATGGAAGTAGATGACATGGATCAAGAGGTCGATGTCATAGCAGGTATCACTCTTGCTTTTACTTTTCCTGCTGTGACATTGTTTGATACGGGAGCCACCCACTCATTCATATCGCGAACTAATGAGACAAGGAGCACCTCGACCTCCGACAACAGGAGGATTTCAGCGAGGACCACCGCTGCCTGCCCAGGAGGATCAATTCGCGAGGGCTAGACATTAATAACCACAGAGGAACGGGCAAGCTTTTGCAATGGAAGTAGATGACATGGATCAAGAGGTCGATGTCATAGCAGGTATCACTCTTGCTTTTACTTTTCCTACTGTGACATTGTTTGATATGGGTCCAAGGCCGTACAAAGGCATTGAGAGCCCAGAGGAAACTACCAACTAGATCACTCACACTCGAAAGCTATTAGAGGCATCACAGCTACCTGCAGACCTATGGATGACAGGTGTAAGGACACTCCTAGATGGTAATGTTCGCCACTGGTAGGAATCCATGGAATGCCAGCTGGGTACATACCAGACATGAAAGCAGTTCCTGGAGTGCTTCGAAAGAAAGTACTTCCCGGACACCGTCAGAGATGCATTGTACGATCAGTTTCTCCACCTGGAACAGAACAGTTGACGAGTACGATGCCGAGTTTAGTCGCCTTAGCAAATATGATGCTGCCCTGATACCAGATGACTTGGCCAGAGCTAAGAGGTTCTACCACGGACTGACTCAGGAGCTTCAACACTACACTAGCTCCCAATTCCGCATCTCTTATGCCGAGGTACTAACAGAAGCCAGATTGTAAGAAACCATCAGCCGAGAAAAAGGAGTTCAGCTGGGGATGCTACAAGGACCAGCAAGGACACATACAGGACCGACAAGGACACAATAAGGAGGACCTATCAGACGTCCTCTAGCTCAGCAACAGCAATACCAACACAAAGCAGGACCGTACCAGATCCCAGAGAAACCCTAATGCAATTATTGTGGGAAACGCGGACATATTATGAGGGACTGTCGATCTCGCCTAGGATAATATATGAGATGTGGTTCCGGACATCATATGTTGAAAGACTGTCCTATGCAACAAATATCAACACTTCCACCGCCAGCACAGAGGCTAGCACTTCCAGCACCAAAGTCAGCTCCGCAACTGATGAGACAAGGAGCACCTCGACCTCCGGCAACAGGAGGATTTCAGCGAGGACCACCGCTGCCTGCCCAGGAGGATCAATTCGCGAGGGCTAGACATTGATAACCACAGAGGAACGGGCAAGCTTTTGCAATGGAAGTAGATGACATGGATCAAGAGGTCGATGTCATAGCAGGTATCACTCTTGCTTTTACTTTTCCTGCTGTGACATTGTTTGATACGGGAGCCACCCACTCATTCATATCATCTAGTTTTATTGCCAAACACAACATTGCCTCCACACCTTTACCTAGTTGTATTAGAATTCTTACCGGAGGAGGAGTAGTACCTGTTAATAGAAATTGTAGATCGTGTCCTATAGTGATACATGGTAGAGAAATGAATGCCCGACTCTTAGTCCTTTCTATGCCAACTTTTGATATTGTGCTTGGGATGGATTGGCTGAGCAAGTACCACGCTTTCTTCAATTGCTTTGGAGGAAGCATTCTTTTTAAGATACCCGGCCAGCCTGAATTTGAGTTTGTACGAGGATCCACAGAAATCCTTGATGGAATGCAGCTTGCGATGGACGATGTTGTCTATCATCCCATTATTTCAGAATTCCCAGACTTTTTTCCAGAGAAATTACCAGGCCTACCCCCAAATAGAGACGTAGAATTCTCAATTGAATTGACACCAGGAGCAGCACCCATAGCATCACATGTTTACAGATTGGCGAAGAAGGAGATGGACGAATTAAAGACACAATTAAAGGAACTAGAAGATAAAGGTTTCATCCGACCAAGTGCATCACCCTGGGGAGCACCATTGTTGTTTGTACCAAAGAAGGATGGGTCAGTACGTATGTGCATTGACTATAGAGCCTTGAATGCAGTAACAGTGAAGAATAAATATCCACTACCACGTATTGATGACTTATTTGATCAACTCAGTGGAGCCAAGGTGTTCTCAAAAATAAATTTGAGACCAGGATATCACCATGTGAAGGTACGAAGGGAGGACATCCCGAAGACCGCATTCCGGACAAGATATGGGCATTATGAGTTTCTGGTCATGCCATTTGGATTGACCAATGCTCCAGCCATTTTTATGGACTTAATGAACCGAGTATTCCATCAGTATTTGGACCAGTTCATGGTCGTCTTTATAGATGATATACTTGTCTATTCAAAAAACCATGAAAAGCACCTATGGATTGTTCTAGAGACCTTGAGAAGAGAGTAGTTATATGCAAAGCTCAATAAATGTGAGTTTTTCTTTGACAAAGTCTCACTTCTTGGGCATGTCATTACAGGAGATAGTATTTCTGTTGATCCAGAAAAGATATCGACAGTCGAGACATGGCCTGTTCCTAACTCAGCAGCAGAGGTGAGAAGTTTCCTTGGACTTGCGGGATATTACCGACGGTTCGTAGAAAATTTCTCAAAGATAGCAACACTTATGACTCGGTTGACTTGCAAGGATCAAGAGTTCATATGGACCAACGAATGTCAAGCCGCTTTCGAGGAATTGAAGAAGCGACTGACTACAGCACCAGTATTGACTATTCCATCAGGATCAGGAGGCTATGTGATCTACAGTGACGCATCAGGAAAAGGCCTGGGATGCGTATTGATGCAGCATGGCAAGGTGATTGCATATGCATCTAGGCAGTTACGAGTACATAAGAAGAATTATCCAACTCATGACTTGGAACTTGCAGCAGTTGTATTTGCTCTGAAGTTATGGAGATATTACTTATATGGGGAACGAGTGGAAATATATACCGACCACAAAAGCCTCAAATATGTCTTCACACAGAAGGAGTTAAATATGAGGCAACGACGATGGCTTGAGTTGATGAAAGATTTTGAGATAGAATTACATTATCATCCAGGCAAGGCTAACATCGTAGCAGACGCATTAAGCCAAAAACCAGCAACTTATTTCCTAACAACACAGAGGGAGTTATTAAAGGACTTGCAAAGTCTTGACATTGAAGTGATATTACCCGAAGCAGACGGGATACTAACCAATTTACAAGTACAATCATCACTAGTAGAAAGAATCAAGGCAACATTGCCTACAGACGCCAGATTCAGAAGATTAAAGGAAAGAATAGAGGCCGGAGAGCAGACCGGATTGCGCATTCATGATGATGGGATATTACGATGTGGTAATCGTCTTTATGTTACAAATGGAGAAATTTGACAGGAGCTGATGACAGAAGCTCATAGTTTAATATATTCTATTCATCCCTGGAGGAACCAAGATATATCGAAATTTATGACAGCACTTCTGGTGGCATAGAATGAAAAGAGAGATAGCTCGCTTTGTAGCTAAATATTTGGTATGTCAACAAGTAACGGCAGAGCACCAAAGAATAGCAGGATTATTGCAACCACTCCCAATTCCAGAATGGAAGTGGGAGCACATCACTATGGACTTTGTCACGGGTTTTCCCAAAAGTCCAAGTGGAAGAGATGCAGTATGGATAATAGTGGACCAACTCACCAAGTCAGCCCATTTCTTACCTTTTAGAGTTGGCCAATCTACAGAAGCTTTGGCTGACTTATATATGAGGCAGATCGTGAGACTGCACGGCATACCAGTAAGCATTGTATCAGACAGGGATTCACGCTTTACATCACACTTTTAGAGGAGCATGCAAGAGAGCCTTGGAACTCGTCTAAAGTTCAGTACATCTTATCACCCGCAAACAGATGGGCAATCAGACTGTACTATTCAGACATTGGAGGATATGTTAAGGGCTTGTATGTTAGACTTTGGAGGATCCTGGGAGGACCATCTACATCTTGTGGAATTTTCTTACAATAATAGCTATCAGGCAAGCATCCAGATGGCTCCGTTTGAAGCATTGTATGGAAGAAAGTATAGATCTTCTGTGTGTTGGAGTGACGTGGGAGAACGTCAGATTCTAGGACCAGAATTAGTAGTCAACATTGTTGAGACAGTTAAAAAGATACAAAGATACCTGCGAGCAGCGCAAGACAGGCAGAAGCAGTGGGCAGACCTTCACCGTCGACCCTTGGAGTTCAAAGAAGGCGATCATATTTTCTTAAGAATATCACCTACCAGAGGCACTATTCGATTCGGAGGGCGCGACAAGTTAAGTCCAAGGTATATTGGACCATTTGACGTACTAGAGAGAGTGGGAGAAGTAGCATATCGACTTGCGCTACCACCTTTACTTGAGGGAGTACATAACGTATTCCATATGTCGCAGCTCAGGCGATATGTGGCAGACAGCAGTCATGTTCTCGACCATTCGAAAATCACCATTGGGCCAAGCTTGTCATATCAAGAGCAACCCGAGGGAATCCTTGATCGTTGAGAGAAAGTATTAAGAAACCAGTCTATTTTCTTGGTCCGTGTGGCATGGAAGCATGGCTCGCCAGGAGAATCTACTTGGGAATGCGAGGATGACATGCGTGAACTTTTTCCAAACCTATTCACAGACCAAGGTATAAATTTAATTTAATTAATTATATCTTACACCATTCTTGACTTTCTACAGTAACTTAGTTTTAATTTCGAGGACAAAATTTTTATAAGTTGGGTAGAATGTAAGATCCCTAATCCTGAAAATCCTATTTTTATCTATTATTTGTACATCTAGAGGATTTTATGGAACCATTATAAATTTTCCTAAATTATTTCATGTATGAGACCCTTTGGATATTTGCCAGTTTAAACCATGTGCACCCCTATAATTTTTCAGAATTTTCTATGTATAAATATGTATATATATATAAATATTATTAATAAGAAAAAGGAATGAGAGAAATAGAAAATAGAAGTTCCTATTGGTGCTAACCCAAAACCCGAACCCGCGTATACTACTTCCCTGCGTAAAATCCGTAATAGCAGCAACAGCCGCGTAAACTTTGCCTCTCTTCTCCGCGCGTATATATAACAGCAGCAGTAGCAAACCTACGCGTATAACTCATACGCGTAAACTCTTTCTTTCACTGCGCGTAAATCCAACCCGCCTAATTCTTTTCTTTACGCGTAATACCAACTCCTGCATAATTTCTTTCACCACTTAAATTCCTTTCACCACGCGTAAAACCAAACCATTTAGAAAATATCAGCAACAGAAGAAAAACTCAACTTTGCTTCATTTTCCTTTCCTACACGTGTAAGTCTCTCATTACACCACTCCTTAACACTATTACTAAATAACCCTCAACCAAAACCAAAACCAATGGAAAGAAAGAAAAAAGCAGCAGCAGTAGTTTTAGTTTCTTAACCACTAAGTTTCCTCCACTGCCTCTTATTCTCTATATATATCCATGCAATGCACCCAAGCCATAAAACCTCACTTCTTCAACTAAAAATACTATTTGGACGTGCACTACCTAGAACTTTTGCTCGACAAGTATACCTTGCCACTGTACTATTATTTACATTTCAATTAAAGCATGATCCTGTTTTATTTAGTTATTTGCATTGGACCTTGTTTAGGAGACTACCCCAGTATTATGAAGCATTAATTGGTCCATTGGCCGGGACACAGTTGTTACACGGATTGTGAGTCTCTTATAGATCACGGACTGCGTGACAGGTCTGGCCTCCTGTGCGTATAAGCTGTGCGTTAGGAATAACTGCTGATAGAAACTTTGTATGCTAGTAGACCTGGTGGTTATTTAGAGTTTTATCATATCATGGATGTGGCATTCTTAGAGCATGGGATGGGGAGAACAACAAGTAAGGTATTTGGACTCCTTTGTACTTTCCTTATATGTAACCCGTACGCTCCACCGGAGATACGCGAGATAACCCCTATACTACCTGGCGGCCTCTGTCGTTCAAAAGATGACATACTTTGTAGGCCTCTGATTCTTCGAGAAAATTATGTCAATCCCATTTATGGCCAGATAGCCCACAGGTTGGAAAGTTTTTCTCAAACTGCATTCACATAGACGGTTAGGTGACCCAGTGGATGTTTATATTTCAGTACTTATTGGCATGTTTATATGTATCTTGTTACGTCCCACTGAGGACCTGGTCCCTTTCCAGATATGGATGAACAAGAGTACGGACCTGGACCTGACTCCACGTACCTGACTGAGGAGGCCTTACCCTCAGAGTACTTGTGATTTTATTACCGCTGTTTAGATATGTTGCTACTTCAGTATAGTCATTTTGTAGTGGATTTGTTTCCACCTGACTATCAGACTTGATACTTATTTTTGGATATTCAGTATTATTCATCCCTTTATTACTATTGATTAATTATGCTGTGGATGAGATATAGATTGTGTATGACTTATTGTGATAGTATATTACCACTGGTGGATTGGATATTCATGTACAGCGTACGTATGTATATATTTTCCATATATTGGAGTTCATATACATACGGCTGGACATGTTACGTATTCCTAGTCTTACGTATTTTAGGACTGGGGCATGACAGAAACTGATTCGGAAGCGTTTGCGCGTCGGAATCACTCCGTATCCGCAAAAAGGCCCCATATCGCGACTTTTGCAAAATACTGCACCATTTAGTGTACGCTCATCGGAACGCGGCAAAACTTGCGCCATTAGATTCATGGTATCACGCTGGTCCTGTGACCCTAGTTTTATGCAATTCTGAGATAGTTGACCGAGTCGCCTATTTGCGGGCCCCACGGTTGACTTTTTTGGGCGAATTTGTGTTCGGCTCACCGGAATCTAAAATTGGACGTACCATTGAGTTTGTATTGACGTTTAGAATTGTTTTAACCTATAATTTGTCCCATTTAGAGATATTTACCCCTGGCACGCTTTTTGGTGCAAAGTGGCCCACAGGTGGAGCCCGCCTTGACGCGAAATAACCGTTTTGTCCCTGTGTCCAAATTGGACGAAAGGGTAGTATTTTTTAGCTATCTCGCTTATTCTGGGAACGTTGGTGATATTTATTTCAGCATCCGGAGACGTTCATTCTGAGGCCGTAGTTTCTGACTCTTGGTATTCGACATCTGGACTTTATATTTTGCAGCTCTCTTGCTATGCAAGTATACTTTGCCAAATTGTTTACAGTACTTTGCATGCTATTTATATTTCTGTATATTCATTGCATGTGTAGTTTTGTTTAGTCATTACTATATATTAGATATGTTGACACACACTTGACACCTAGTATAATGAGAGAACAATCATTAGGCGTAAGGGCTTTAATCACTCTGGTAAACCGTAGTATCTAGCTCGCACTACAGTAGTGTGTCGCGCTGGTCGCTACCCCCACGGTATGTCAATATCTGGAGTCTCGCTGGTCGCTACCCCTACGGTATGTCGATTTCTGATGTCCCCTGACGTGTGTGTGAGTTGTAAAATTTAGATCGAGTAGCCTACCCTTGCCCATACATCAAAAAGTTATTCTTTTTTGCATTCATATAGATTGTCTTGTACATCGTACTTATATATTTTCAAACATTATGCATGTTTACTGTATTCAATTGGCTTGCTTCTATGTATCTTGTAAGGTCCCTCTGAGGACCTGGTCCCTTGCCAGGTATAGACGACCATAAGTATCCGCAGGAGTACGGACCCGGACCTAACGCGTTACTTTCTGCCGAGGAGACCTTATCCACTGAGCATCATTGATTATCTCTAGCGATGGATCCTTTAGCTGACACTCTTTTATCATCACTTTATTTTATATAGGAGATTTTACTCTTCTCTCTCATTTAGTTTGATATTGTCATTGGTAGTGAATTTGTCTCCACCCGACTATCATTTATAGATTATTCAGACTCTTTATTCTAGTATAGTGATTTCCTTTCTGTTACTTGTTGTGTGGATGAGATTAGTATTTCTGTAACTTGTGATAGTATATATACCACATGTGAGTTTTATTCATATTACAACGTACGTGTGTATTATGGTATCCATATATTGGAGTTGCCGTATACACACGGCTGGCATGCTTACGTGTTCCTAGTCCTTCATATTTAGGACTGGGGCGTGACATATTTTTGTGGTGGCCCATGCAGGTCGAGAGCATATTGTCTCAGTTACGTTACTATACCGAGCAAGCCTGCAATTAAGATTAGAGTATAGGATCTCATCCATAATGGACTATGACTCATCTTTCTTTTAATCTGTTCTATCTAAATAATTGCATTATGCTTGATTCCTGTACTTCCTAATAGTTCCTTGAGTATAGCCTTCCCCTAGAACATATGAACCCTTGTTGTTAGAATAATAATTAGGATAATAATCCTACCAAGAATATAACTAGAGTATTGACACATCACTAAGTTTAGAATATCTAGTGAACCCTAGCATTCCTTATTTATAGATTGGTTTACCATTACCCCTTGATGTATTTATGAGGACTTGAGAGTAGTGTAGACACTACTAGAGTTAATTAGAAATTTAACCATATTGTTTGACCCTAGTATTCAGGGACCACTAGAAATCCAAGGTTGAATATTAGGACCAAACCTTACTTTTATAGTGAGATAGTATTATAGAACTATATATTTAGATTCTTGTCTTGATATTAGCAGACAGTACCCTAGGAAGCCAAGAGGAATAAAATAACACTTCCCTAGATCATACCTCGAACACAGAGGTTAGCAAACCACCTTCCCCTTAGAAAACCATGATATTATCTAGAGTTTTTCTATTTAAATTCAATTTTGTTCCTCTGAAAATTTAGCGCTCGCTATTTGTGCGACGATTGATTATGCTGTTCTTCTTTTCTTTAACTCGTGCCACCTAACCCTTCCATTCTTAATATTAATCCTTTTGTTCTATGAGCACTATGATTAAGACCTAAGATGACCATTACCTATGGAGTTTTATAATAGGATACCCTAATAAATACCAATATCTTTTCTCGTAAACCCTAACAGGAGTTTCTACTTTATCCTTAAGGCTGTACAATATTAGTTAATTCTTTAAGTTGGGTAGTATACCTCACAACATAGTATCATATAGTCCCCTTGACCCATTGATAAAGTATAAAAGAATGACACCAACTATATACTTGCATAAGAAGATAGTATTTATTCAGACAGTAGAACTTAGAGGCCCATACCCCTATTTAGTCGAGTAGCAACTTAGACAAGGAGTTAGTATGACAACTGTAGAGTCTTACCTTCTTTTTGAACTTAAATTATTATGTACCTTCTTTCATCATAATCCAGCATATTTATATTTTCTGAACTACCTTGACTTATGCTGCTATTATAGCCTAGTTTTGTAAGCTTACTCTTTTATCGAGCTTGATCATGATATATGTATTATTGGGTATACACACTAATATATTTTAGAATCAGTATATTATGGTCTGATAAACCATAGTGCGCTTGGTTCGCCCCTCGCATGACTACTTACGTGGATTGAGATAAAAATTGACTTAGCTTCTTAGACGAATGTACTTGCCCTCTAGACATGTCCGAGCATATCGTATCGGTTACATAACTGTACTGATATGAGCATGCAAATAAGAAATTATCAAATAAGATTTAATTCACAACTACCTAGACAATTCCTATTTGAATTCTTTAAACGCATTGATCCCCATACTTCTATTCTATTACCTCCCCCTTGAACTCTTTATTATTGTTTTTCGTCTTCCCTTATTTCGGAAAGACGAAACCTCGTGCTTGGTATAAGTTGATACATTGATAGTACTAGACATACCCCATAGGCTAATCACATGACTTGATGACTCTCTTTTATAATTGATTAAGTGCATATCATATATGATATATTTGTGTGTTAGAAACTTTGAGGATTGAGTAACACGATTAAATAATTTAAGAAATATTTTTCCTAGATGTATAGTCTTAGGTGATATATGGATAAATTTTAAGTTGGGTAGATTGTAAACCCCCTCACCCAAAATTAGGCCTACTTGGCTCAGAAAGAGAAACTAGGGCTAGTTTGAATACTATTTAGAAATAGAACATTTCATTTTATTTAATTTTACAATATTTGTATCACTTAGCGCACCTTACGGTTGCTTCGATAATTGGAGCACTACACTAGCCATTGCCTACCTACAAATTTCACACTCTTGTCCTAGACATGACCGCCTTCTATTCGGATCTCGGTGTAACTTATAATTAGGCTCCCTTGTGCTACATTTTAGTCGCACAACATTCATCGCAGACGTTATTATTTAATTCTAAATAAATTCAAACTTTGTATCCTTGTGCGTTCCAATCAAAATAGGAGACACAATCTTGACCCATTTTGTGTAACCCAAATTATGATATAATTCTACTCTGAATCCTCTATGTCTATGATACTTGTGTCCCACTTAATTTTATCCTCATATACTTCTAATTAATTCTCGAACACCTTGCGCATTAATTTTAATTAATTTAACCCAATTTCTATCTTTGTGAAAATTTTCAATTGTTGGGTGATTTTATGCAAAGGTGCATTGAGGTGTCCACACAATTGGACATAACACATGAAGAAATCCATTTTTCGTTCATATGAATTTTCTCCATGATTTTCGGAATATGCAACGCGCAACATCGCCCTCTCATTTAAACCTAGCCTTGTATTTTAAATAATGCAAATTATAGCCCTCCAAATATCTCCATGACAATTGAAAAATCATGGAGGTTAGGATAGAGGAAGGTACAGAATAAGCTGCAAATTTCTATCTTATACCATCCTTGACTTTCTATCGTGGCTTAGTTTTAATTTCGAGGACAAAATTTTTATAAGTTGGGTAGAATATAAAACCCCTAATTTTAAAAATCGTATTAATTATTTAATTAATTATTTAATTAATTTATAGTAATTATTAGCTAATTAAAAGAAATAGAATTTATGAAATTTTTATTTCTAGGTGTTTGTGCAATAGAGAGTTTATGGAGCTATTATTAATTTATCTTAATTATTTTCATGTAGGAGACTTTGTGGACAGTTGATAGATGAAGTGTATGCTCTAAAATAAATTTCTAGAATTATATATATATATATATATATATATATATATATATATGTGTGTGTGTGTGTATGTGTGTGTGTGTGTGTATAGAGAGAGTTTATCAAATAATTTAAATAGAAATAGAAAAGAAAAGAAAATAGAAAAGAAAGAAAGAGAATAAAAGAAAAAGAAAGAATAAAAGAAAAAGAAAAAGAAAAAGAAAAAGAAAGAATTAAAACAATAAACCCTAAACCCTTAGTAAACCCTAACCCAATACCAACCCGGCCCGCACCCATTAGAGAAAAAACAGCAGCAGCGGCAGATTTCTCAACCGCGCGCACAGTAAACTCGACCGCTGCTCCATATATATACATATACTTCTCACAAACCCTAACCCTAAACTCTAATCTTCTTTAATCTCCTCGATCCTGAGTGCCTCCGTCGACCGGAGACCCTCCGTAGACCGCCGCAGTTCACCGCAGAGCCCGTCGCGCGTCCGCGTCAATGCATCGTGACAGCAGTTTGAACAGCAACTTAGCCCAGTTCAAGCCTCGATTCTAGCACCATCGCTCGATCAAACTTGACCCTGTCTTCACCGGTATGTTTACGACCCATCCCCCTTCCAATAATGTGCATTAGTTTACTTCGAACAGTGCGTAACCCTAAGCGAAAATTGAGGCAAAGTTGGCCAAAAACGATAACTTTCGATCGCAGAAATCTGCGGTAACCACCCATGTTTAAGGACTCGTATCTCCCACCACAGAGATTCGAATTTAGTTTTTATTCTTGCTATGCGAAGGCCACCTAACCGAGATTAATTTTTGTCAATTATAATATTTTATTTGTTACTGTATGCTAAATTAAATCGGATTAAAAATTATGAAAAACCCGTTTTCCAACTTCCAGAATTTGTGATACGGAGCGCGGCCCGCCAAACAGGACCGTCCCATCTCGTACCAATTGCTCTGAAAGGTGCGTATGGTATGTCCAGACGTGTGAGCTTTCACGAAAACTGATTCGGACGCGTGTTCGCGTCGGAATCACTCCGTATCCGTAAAAAGGTCCCGTATCGCGACTTTTATAAAATACTGTACCATTTAGCGTACACTCATCAGAACGCGATAAAATTTGCGCCATTGGATTCGTGGTATCACGCTGGTCCTATGGCCCACGTTTCATATGATTCTGAGATAGTTGACTAAGCCGCCTATTTGTGGGCCCCACGGTTATCTTTTTTGGATGAATTTGTGTTTGGCTCACCGGAATCTAAAATTGGACATACAGTTCAGTTCGTATTGGCGTTTAGAATTGGTTTAACCTATAATTTATCCAATTTAAAGACCTTTACCCCTAGCACGCTTTTCGGTGCAAAATGGCCCACATGTGGAGCCCGTCTTGACCCGAAATTACCGTTTTATCCCTGTGTCCAAATTGGATGAAAGGATAGTATTTTCTAGCTATCTCGCTTATTCTGGGAACATTGGTGATGTTAATACAGCATTCGGAGACGTTCATTCTGAGGCCGTAGTTTCTGATTCTTGGTGTTTGACATCTGGACTTTACATTTTGCAGCTCTCTTGATAGGCAAGTATACCTTGCCAAATTATTTACAGTACTTTGCATGCTATTTATATTTTTGTATATTCATTGTATGTGTAGTTTTATTCAGTCATTACTATATATTAAATATGTTGATACACACTTGACACCTAGTATCATGAGAGGACAATTATTAGGCGTATGGGCTTTAACCACTCTGGTAAACCGTAGTATCTAGCTCGCACTACGGTAGTGTGTCGCGCGGGTCGCCACCCCCGCGGTATGTTAATTTCTGGAGTCTCGCTGGTCGCTACCCCTACGGTATATCGATTTTTGATGTCCCCTGACGTGTGTGTGAGTTGTGAGATTTAGATCGAGTAGCCTACCCTTGCCCATACGTCAAAAAGTTATTCTCATTTGCATTCATATAGATTGTCTTGTACAGCATACTTATATATTTTCAAACATTATGCATGTTTACTGTATTCAATTGGCTTGCTTCTATGTATCTTGTTACGTCCCTCTGAGGACATGGTCCCTTGCCAGGTATAGACGACCATGAGTATCCGCAGGAGTACGGACCCAGACCTAACGCATTACTTTCTGCCGAGGAGACATTACCCACTGAGCGTCATTGATTATCTCTAGCGATGGATCCTTTAGCTGACACTCTTTTATCATTACTTTAATTTATATAGGAAATTTTACTCTTCTCTCTCATTTAGTTTGATATAGTCATTGGTAGTGGATTTGTCTTCACCCGACTATCATTTATGGATTATTCAGACTCTTTATTCTAGTATAGTGATTTCCTTTCTGTTACTTATTGTGTGGATGAGATTAGTATTTGTGTGACTTGTGATAATATATATGCCACATGTGAGTTTTATTCATATTACAGCGTATGTTTGTATTATGGTATCCATATATTGGAGTTACCATATACACACGGCTGGCATGCTTACGTGTTCCTAGCCCTTCGTATTTTAGGACTGGGGCGTGACATATTTTTGTGGTGGCCTATACAGGTCGAGAGCATATTGTCTCGGTTATATTACTGTACCAAGCAAGCCTGCAATTAGGATTAGAGTATAGGATCTCATCCACAATAGACTATAACTCATCTTTCTTTCAATCTGTATCGGGAGTGGTTAAAGTAACAAAGTCTATAGTGATGTGCTCTCATTTCCATTCTGGTATCGGGAGCGGTTGAAGTAATCCTGCAGATCTCTGATGCTCAGCCTTGACTTGCTGACACACCAGGCACTTCGCCACAAAGCGGGCTATCTCTCTTTTCATTCCATGCCACCAGTAGTACTGCCTCAAGTCTCTGTACATCTTCATGCCTCCCGGGTGAATAGAGTAGGTTGAACTGTGTGCCACTGACATCAACTCCTGCCGAAGTTCTCCATTTGGAACATAGAGACGATCTCCACATCTCAAAGTTCCATCTTCATGTATACGCAGTCCTGTCTGTATTCTATCCTATGTCCTCTGTGGGAGCCTCTGTAATCTGGCATCTGTCGGCAAAACAGCCTTGATCCTCTCCACTAATGTTGATTGTAACTGGAAACTCGACAACTGTACGTCTACTCCGGACATAACGACCTCTATACCTATCTGCTCTAGATCTCTCAACAGATGTTGTTGGATAGTCAAGAAGAATGCCATAGGTCTTCTGCTCGTTAGCTACTACGTTGGCCTTTCCCGGATGGTACTGTAGCTCAATCTCGAAGTCTGTCATCACCTCGAGCCAACGTCTCTGTCTCTGGTTTAGGTCCTTCTGAGTATAGACGTACTTTAGGCTCTTGTGGTCAGTGAATATCTCCACTCTTTCTCCATATAGGTAGTGCCTCCAAAGCTTCAAAGCAAAGATCACTACGGCAAGCTCCAAGTCGTGGGTGGGATAATTCTTCTCATGTGTCCTCAACTGCCTAGAGACATAAGCCACAACCTTTCCATGCTGCATCAAGACACATCCTAATCCTTTCCCGGATGCATCGCTATAGATCACGAATCCTCCGGGTCCAGAAGGTATAGTCAAGATAGGTGTTGTAGTCAAATGCTTCTTCAGCTCATCGAACGCCTTATGACACTCCTCTGTCCAAGTGAACTCCTGCTCCTTACGGGTCAAGCAGATCATCGGTTCTGCGATCTTCGCAAAGTTCTCCACGAACCTCCGGTAATATCCGGCAAGCCCTAGGAAACTCGTCACTTCTGAGACATTGGTAGGGGTCGTCCATGTCTCTACTGATGAAATCTTCGCCGGATCTACTGAAATACCATCTCCTGAGATAACGTGTCGAAGAAAAGCGACACGATCTAGGAGGAACTCGTACTTGCTTAGCTTGGCATACAGCCTCTCTCTTCTTAGCGTCTCTAACACTAATCTCAAGTGCTCTTCGTGCTCTAGTGGCTCTTTGAATACACCAAAATGTCGTCGATGAAGACTACCACGAACTGGTCTAAGTATTGGTGGAATACTCTGTTCATCAAGTTCATAAATACAGCAGGGGCATTCGTCAGTCCAAAAGGCATCACTAAGAACTCGTAGTGACCATAACGAGTCTTGAATGCTGTCTTTTGAATGTCTTCTCTTCGCACCTTCACTTGATGATAACCCGATCTCAAGTCGATCTTTGTGAACACCACTGCTCCTGTCAACTGGTCAAATAAATCATCAATCCGCGGCAGAGGGTACTTGTTCTTGATAGTCAAAGCATTAAGCGCTCTATAATAAATGCACATACATACTGTTCCATCATTCTTAGGTACAAATAACACTGGTGCTCCCCAGGGTGATGCACTAGGACGGATAAATCCCTTGCTCTGCAACTTCTCTAATTATAGCTTCAGCTCATCTAGTTCCTTCTTTGCTAATCGGTATACATTGGAAGATACCGGTGCTACTCCGGGTACTAGCTCAATAGTGAACTCTACGTATCTATCTAGCGATAAGCCTGGCAATTCTTCAGGAAAAATATCCTCGAATTCTGCAACTATTAGTGGGGGTACCATTTTCATAACCATGTAAGATCCATCTACCTGTCCTACTCCTTGCTCAACTGTCCCTCGCATGTACTCGAACTTCGGTTGATCTGGTAGTCTAAAAGTGACGCTACCTTTTCGGCAATCCAGTACGGCATTATACTGGCTTAACCAGTCCATGCCTAGCACAACGTCAAAGTAGGGCATGGATAATACCAAGAATCGCTCTCTCATCTCTCTACCACATATGACTACGGAACACGTTCTAATAGTGTTGGTAACCGGCACGATGCCTCCTCCGGTAAGAATCTTCCAACTCTTAGGTAAAGGAGAAGTAGCTACTCTATGCATTGCTATAAATCTACTAGATATGAACGATAGTGTAGCTCCAGAATCAAACAATGTAGTTACAGGTAATGATGCAACTAAAATGGTACCTGTGATAGCTTCCCCTGCTGTTTCCTCTACAGTAGCTGCTAGTGCAAAGGCCTGTCCATGCCTCTGTCCTCCGGTCTGCTGTCAGGCTCGATCAAACTGTGCCTGCTGTGGGGCCCAAGGTGGTCCCCTCTGAAATCCTCCAGGTGCTGGTGGACGCTGGCCTCCTAGTGGGGGTAGTATCCTCGAAATTGGTGATGCTGGCCTCTGTCATGTCTAGGGTGCTGCGTCTCTACGCTGTGGGCAGTCTCGAACTTGGTGATGGTTTGCTCCATAAATCATGCATGTCCCTAGTCTCTTTCGACAGTCCTTCTCGAAATTTCCTCTCTTACCATAGTGGTAGCAAGTCGGAAGATCTCTTTGCGGGTATGGTGCTGTCCTCTGCTGTGTCTGCGCTCCGGGACGACGGATCGGTCCTCCTGCTCCGGGCTGGGCTCTGGCTAGTGTGGTCGTACTGGAACGTCTTGCTCCTCTGCCAATGGCCTCCTGAATCCTCGCCTCTGCAAGAACCTCCTCATAAGAAATCCTCGCCTGTGTGGTGGTATACCTCTGTAGCTCAAAAGTAAGGCCGTGATGGAATCTTTGGGCCTTCTCTAGATTATTGGGTATCAGGACGGTACCAAATCTGCTAAGGCGACTAAACTCTGCGTCATATACGTCAACAGTCATATTCCCTTATTCTAGATGTAGGAACTGGGAGTACAGGGCATTTTTGACTATAGCTGGGAAATACTTTGCATTGAAGTACTCTAAGAATTGTTCCCAAGTCTGGTTCTTACCTATACTGCGCTCAATAGAATCCCACCAGTGATGGGCGTTGCCTTTTAGTTGGGCCCTCACTGTGGTCATCCAAAGGTCTGGATGCAGTTGTGAAGCCTCTAGTAGCATCTCTGTGTTGGTGAGCCAATCGGAGATCTCCTCTACAGTCTCGTTGCCTGAGAAAGTATCTGGTCCCATCTGTCGGAAACATCTTACAGTACCACCTGTCTGGGCTGGTGGAGGTGATGGTGCTGGTGCGGTGACAGGTGTCCTCTCTAGTACTGCCATCAAACTCTGTCTCAACGTCTCAGTCTGATGCCACTGTGCCTGCATCATGGTCTGGAAGAACTGAAACAATTGTGGCTGTCCATCTGACTATGGCATCTGGGGGGGATAAGGTGGAGGTGGTAGTAATGGGACCTCCGGTTGTGCGGTAGGTGTCTCCTTTGATGTCGGCCTCTTAGTCTGTGGCATCGGTGTAGCTCCCGAAGTCTGGCCCTCAAAATGCTACGTGGGGATCGTCTGGGAAGTCTTTCCCTCGTGCTACTGTGTATGATCACCCTGAGAAGTCTCACGCCAATGTATCAGCGGGGCCTGTTGAATTACCTGGGCCTGTAGTGATGGCTGCCCTCTAGTTAGTCCCTGGGGTATCTCCTCTCTCTGGGTGGTGTTGGCTGGCACCACGGCACTGAGTGCTCCTCGTCCACTACGCAAGTTCATCTTGCTGCATGTAAAACCCCCTTCCCAGAAAATCGTATATACCTTTTTTTTATTATTTATTAATTAAATTGTAGTAATTAGGTCCAAATAGGAGAAATAGATTTTTAATAATTTTTATGTTAGGTGTTCGGGCACTTAGAGGACTTGTGGGACCATCAGGAATTTTTCGGAATTTATTCCATGTAGGAGACCCCTTGAGCAGTTGCTAGCCTAACGATGTACAATACCCCATTATATAAATTTTCTTATGTGTGAATATATATATATATATATATATATATATATATATATATATATATATATATATATATATATAAACAAATATATATGTATATATATATATATTTTATTCAAAGAAAGAAAGAAAGAAAGAAAAAAAAAAGAAATTAAATAAGTAATATAATAATACTAATAATATAATAATAATAGAAATCCTAACTCCTACAGCAAAGCAACTAGTTGCTTTGTCCCTCTTAGCAACCATCCTAGCACGTAAACTATTGCTTTAACTCTTTAGCAAATTTGCATGCTGTGACTCCTCAGCATATCCCAACCCGCCGACCCTTTACAAAACCCTTCACCCGTCCAACTTCCTTTCCCATCCTATCTTAATATATATAACATATATATATATATCATTAGCTCCCCAAAACCCTAACCTAAAACTCCAGACTTCCCCTTCCCATCTAGAGCCGTCACCGCAGCCAGAGAAGCCTCCCCAAGCCATCCAACCACCCCGTCGACGCCGACATCGCGGACTGCAGATTCCCACTCGAGGCACCTTCGCTCCGGCGCGTTTTCCCGTTGACTCGCTCAACCAAACGCAGATCCGTTTTCATAGGTATGATCTTCCCTTAACCCTCTCCAATATCTGTTTTATAGTCAACCTCGGGAAACGTGTGCCACTAGGTGAAAAACAGCGCCCAAGTCAGCGCGAGCAGACAGAATTCTGCAATCGCAGAAACTTGCGATGACCATCCATATTGTCGAGTTCGTATCTCCCACCACAGAGATCCGAATTCGACGATTCTTTTTGATACCTGTAGATTACATGACCTAGTTTAATTTCTGTATTATAACTTTGTGCTATTAGTTGCTGTGGACCAAATTGTAGTCGTCACAAAACTGCGCGCACCCACTTTTTTCGGTTTTCTAAAAGTGGGAGATCGGAGCGCGCCCCGCCAAACGGGACCGCCCCGCCTTGTGCCAAGTGTACCGAATGGTGCACACAGCATAAGCGGACACGTGAAAATTCGTGGGGACTGATTTGGACGCTTGTGCGCGCCGGAATCAGGCCGTATCCGCGAACAAATTCCGTGTCGCCACTTTTGTGGAACTCGCGAGTATTTTGTGCACGCTTGTCAGATTGCGACGAAACTTGCGCCACTGGACTCGTGGTAACACGCTGGTCCTGTGACCCAATTTTCACGCATTTCTGAGACGGTTGACCAGATCGCCAATTGGCGGGCCCCACAGTTGACTTTTTGGACCAAATTAGGTTCGGCTCATCGGAATCCAAATTTGGACATACCGTTGGGATCGTATTGACATTTAGAGTTGTTTGACCCATAGTTTGTCCCATTTAGAGACTGTTACCCTCGGCACGCTTTTCGGTGCAAAGTGGGCCCACCTATGGAACCCGCTTTGGCCCGGAAATGACCTTTTTGCCCCTGTGTCCAAATTGGACGTAAGGACAGGCGTTCCTAGCGGTTTGATACCTTCTGAGACTGTTGGTGATATTTATTACAGCTTTTGGAGTAGTCCCTACCGGATCCACCGATACCAGGACGACAGTTGATATTCAAACATCAGGCAAGTGTACCTTGCCAAACTCTACAGTATGGTTATATATTTCCCTTGCTTTATTATAATGCTGTGCATGCTCAACCTAGGACCGTGTGACGTACTTAGCGTCCGATTATCAGTCGGGTGCCGACACTGTACGCAGTGTTGGGTACAGTCATCTAGAGATGGACATTCGTGACACTTTATTCTCGTACTTGTCTTATCAAGTACCATATGACCCAGGACACTTGACACTATTCATGAGACAGGATTTTCCCGAGATATTCGTGGTGATTCTGTATAGGATACAGGACATGGACATTATACTCTTAGATACTTATGACTTGTTGCATTAGCTATGATCACGCTTGACATGGGCATGAGACGTTATGGTCATGATATGCGTGGTTACATTGGGTGGGGAGAGTCACACATGCTACAGGCTGTTTCATATATCTATCTACTACTATTGTGAGGCCTCAGACTCTCGTAGCAGAGCTAGGCACATTACGTGTTTATTACCGCTACCGGCTCCCCGACACAGAGCTTGTAGTGGCTTCAGCCTGAGTTTTAGTGTTACTCTCACTTGCATTTCACTTAGATGGTTACATATTTATCCATTGATCATTTAGTTATTTATTTGCTGCACTGCTTATCTGTATTTATTTGGCATGAGCTTTCTTGTACCTTGCTATGTCCCCTGAGGACCTGGATCCGGATTTTGTCCCCAGATTTTGCAGACGTGGTTTATCCCGAGGTTTACGGGACCGGAGCAGGAGCTGATCCAGGAGCTGTACCACCATCTGAGGACGAGGTCTTAGCTGAAGACTTCTCTTGAGCATCCATGTTCATGCTCAGCTTTTAGCATTTATTTCAGTCATTTACTTTCTGGGCTGTTGAACCATTGTACTAGATATTTATCGGGTTGTTCCCCGAAGTACTTTGTGAGACTTGCTGATGATTTACATTCCTTAATTATTCTGTGGATCATATTTTATATCTTGTGTGGATGAGATTAGTTATGCCATGATTTTCGTAGACTTGTTTTACAGCTTAAGTATGCCCTGATGGATCCATTATATTGAGTTGGTCCATCGGTGCGTACTGCTGGCCATTGCCACGTGTCTAGTCCCACGGTATTTTGGGACTGGGGCGTGACATGGTTTTTGTGGTGGCCCATGCAGGTCTACGACAAATTGTTCGGTTTCAACTTAGGGACCGAGCAAGCCTGCAACTAGGATTAAAGTATAGGATCTCATCCACACTGACTATGACTCATCCTCCTTCCAATCCATTCCATTCGGATAAATTGCATCCTGCTTGATTCATGTGCTTCCCTATTAATTTCTTGCGTATAGCCTCTCTTAGAATATATAAGTTCCTGTTGTTAGATGATCAGTAGGGTAACATTCCTATTAAGAGTGCAGCTAGAATATTGACACCCCACTAAGTCTAGAATATCTAGTGAACTCTAGAATTCCTCATCTCTAGGATCGGTATACCATTACCCCCTGATGAATTATGAAGACTTGAGAGTAGTATAGACACTACTAGAGTTAGTTAGAAAATTTACCATAATGTTTGACCCTAGTGTTTGACCCAGTCTTGAAGAACCAATAGAAATCCGAGATCGAAAGTTAGGACTGAACCTAATATGCATAGTGAGATAGCATTAGGATATAGGTTCTTATCTTGAGATAAGCAGACCGTACCTTAGAGAGCCAAGAGCAATGTATAGAGCATTTTCCTAATCATACCTCAAACATAGCAACCAACACCCCACTCCCCTTAGAGAACCATGATGCTATCTAGAGCCCTCTATCTTTATTTTTATATTGTTTCCCTGCGACCATAGCGCTCGCTATTTTGCGACGGCTAATTACGTTTCTTCTCTTCATCTTTCAACTCGTGCCATCTGACGCTTCTGATAGTAGGCCAAGTAATTTTATTCCTTGTTAAGGACCCATAGTTTGCTAGGGTTATAGCTGTAGTCTTGAATTTGAAAATTGGTGCCTGGTAGTTAGAGTTGATAAGTTTGAGTTAATCTTGTAGATGGTGACCCGATGATTATCCCTTAGCATTAAATCGTGTAATAGTACCCCCACCTCGATACAATATAGATCATTTTCCCTTAACGGCTAGTAACTCTTCTATCCTCACCATCGACCCTTGTCCTATAAGCACTACGACTAAGGCTTAAGACGACCATGACTTATGTAATAGAGGAGGATACCCTAATAGGTACCAAGACCCCTTCTCGTAGACCTTAACAAGAGTTTCCACGGTATCCTTAAAATAATTTCAGTATTAGTTTATTGTTTTAAGTTGGGTAGTAAGCCTTACAACATAGTACCACTTAGCCCTATTTGACCCATTGATGAAGTGAACTAGGGTGACACAACTTTAGACTTGCATAAGAAGATAGTATTTATTCAGATTGTAGAATTTAGAGGTCCTTGCCCCTATTTTGTCGACTAGCGACTTAGACAAGGAGGTTGTATGATAACTGTAGAGATGGTAGAGTCTGTTATTATTATGGTTGCTTGTTGTTTTTGTTTTATGAACTTGAATAATTTGTACCTCCTTCCATCATCATCTAGCGTACTTAAATTTGCTGTACTTGACTTATGCTGCTATTCTAATAGCCTAGTTTTGCAAGCTCATTCTTTATCGAGCTTGTTCATGACATATGTATTAGTGGACATGTACACTAATACATCTCAGAATCAGTGTATTAAGGTCTGGCCAACCTTAGTGCGCTTGATTCGCCCTTCGTAACGCTACTTTATGTGGATTGAGATATGTAGTGATTAGTAGACGAATATACTTGCCCTAGACATGTCTGACATATCGTATCGGTTACATAACTGTACTAATACGAGCATGCGAACAGAGGATTACCAGAATAGGATTTCAATCCACAACTGCTTGACGATTCCCAGTTGAATTCTTAAAACGCCTTGACCCCGATACTTCTATTCTGTTTATCTCACCTTTGAACTCTTATTTATTGATCTCCGTCTTCTCTTATTTCGGAAAGGCGAAACCTCGTGCTTGGTATAAGTTTGACATATAGACAGTACTAGATATACTCCATAGGCCAATCATACTACTAGATGACTGCCTTTATAGCTGATAAAGGACATATCATATATGATAGGTTGGTATTAAAAACCTTGAGGATTCAACAACATAATTTGGGGCATAGCTTTCTTGGATGTATAGCCTTAGATGATAGATGGGTAAAATCTAAGTTGGGTAGAGACCGTAATGTTCACTTGAGAGCAACCCTTTAGACTGTAATCAAATGAGATTTGATAGAGTGAGCCCTACCCTAATTTAATTTCGAGGACGAAATTTTTATAAGTTGGGTAGAATGTAAAACCCCCTTCCCAGAAAATCGTATATACCTTTTTTTTATTATTTATTAATTAAATTGTAGTAATTAGGTCCAAATAGGAGAAATAGATTTTTAATAATTTTTATGTTAGGTGTTCGGGCACTTAGAGGACTTGTGGGACCATCAGGAATTTTTCGGAATTTATTCCATGTAGGAGACCCCTTGAGCAGTTGCTAGCCTAACGATGTACAATACCCCATTATATAAATTTTCTTATGTGTGAATATATATATATATATATATATATATATATATATATATATATATATAAACAAATATATATGTATATATATATATATTTTATTCAAAGAAAGAAAGAAAGAAAGAAAAAAAAAAGAAATTAAATAAGTAATATAATAATACTAATAATATAATAATAATAGAAATCCTAACTCCTACAGCAAAGCAACTAGTTGCTTTGTCCCTCTTAGCAACCATCCTAGCACGTAAACTATTGCTTTAACTCTTTAGCAAATTTGCATGCTGTGACTCCTCAGCATATCCCAACCCGCCGACCCTTTACAAAACCCTTCACCCGTCCAACTTCCTTTCCCATCCTATCTTAATATATATAACATATATATATATATCATTAGCTCCCCAAAACCCTAACCTAAAACTCCAGACTTCCCCTTCCCATCTAGAGCCGTCACCGCAGCCAGAGAAGCCTCCCCAAGCCATCCAACCACCCCGTCGACGCCGACATCGCGGACTGCAGATTCCCACTCGAGGCACCTTCGCTCCGGCGCGTTTTCCCGTTGACTCGCTCAACCAAACGCAGATCCGTTTTCATAGGTATGATCTTCCCTTAACCCTCTCCAATATCTGTTTTATAGTCAACCTCGGGAAACGTGTGCCACTAGGTGAAAAACAGCGCCCAAGTCAGCGCGAGCAGACAGAATTCTGCAATCGCAGAAACTTGCGATGACCATCCATATTGTCGAGTTCGTATCTCCCACCACAGAGATCCGAATTCGACGATTCTTTTTGATACCTGTAGATTACATGACCTAGTTTAATTTCTGTATTATAACTTTGTGCTATTAGTTGCTGTGGACCAAATTGTAGTCGTCACAAAACTGCGCGCACCCACTTTTTTCGGTTTTCTAAAAGTGGGAGATCGGAGCGCGCCCCGCCAAACGGGACCGCCCCGCCTTGTGCCAAGTGTACCGAATGGTGCACACAGCATAAGCGGACACGTGAAAATTCGTGGGGACTGATTTGGACGCTTGTGCGCGCCGGAATCAGGCCGTATCCGCGAACAAATTCCGTGTCGCCACTTTTGTGGAACTCGCGAGTATTTTGTGCACGCTTGTCAGATTGCGACGAAACTTGCGCCACTGGACTCGTGGTAACACGCTGGTCCTGTGACCCAATTTTCACGCATTTCTGAGACGGTTGACCAGATCGCCAATTGGCGGGCCCCACAGTTGACTTTTTGGACCAAATTAGGTTCGGCTCATCGGAATCCAAATTTGGACATACCGTTGGGATCGTATTGACATTTAGAGTTGTTTGACCCATAGTTTGTCCCATTTAGAGACTGTTACCCTCGGCACGCTTTTCGGTGCAAAGTGGGCCCACCTATGGAACCCGCTTTGGCCCGGAAATGACCTTTTTGCCCCTGTGTCCAAATTGGACGTAAGGACAGGCGTTCCTAGCGGTTTGATACCTTCTGAGACTGTTGGTGATATTTATTACAGCTTTTGGAGTAGTCCCTACCGGATCCACCGATACCAGGACGACAGTTGATATTCAAACATCAGGCAAGTGTACCTTGCCAAACTCTACAGTATGGTTATATATTTCCCTTGCTTTATTATAATGCTGTGCATGCTCAACCTAGGACCGTGTGACGTACTTAGCGTCCGATTATCAGTCGGGTGCCGACACTGTACGCAGTGTTGGGTACAGTCATCTAGAGATGGACATTCGTGACACTTTATTCTCGTACTTGTCTTATCAAGTACCATATGACCCAGGACACTTGACACTATTCATGAGACAGGATTTTCCCGAGATATTCGTGGTGATTCTGTATAGGATACAGGACATGGACATTATACTCTTAGATACTTATGACTTGTTGCATTAGCTATGATCACGCTTGACATGGGCATGAGACGTTATGGTCATGATATGCGTGGTTACATTGGGTGGGGAGAGTCACACATGCTACAGGCTGTTTCATATATCTATCTACTACTATTGTGAGGCCTCAGACTCTCGTAGCAGAGCTAGGCACATTACGTGTTTATTACCGCTACCCGGCTCCCCGACACAGAGCTTGTAGTGGCTTCAGCCTGAGTTTTAGTGTTACTCTCACTTGCATTTCACTTAGATGGTTACATATTTATCCATTGATCATTTAGTTATTTATTTGCTGCACTGCTTATCTGTATTTATTTGGCATGAGCTTTCTTGTACCTTGCTATGTCCCCTGAGGACCTGGATCCGGATTTTGTCCCCAGATTTTGCAGACGTGGTTTATCCCGAGGTTTACGGGACCGGAGCAGGAGCTGATCCAGGAGCTGTACCACCATCTGAGGACGAGGTCTTAGCTGAAGACTTCTCTTGAGCATCCATGTTCATGCTCAGCTTTTAGCATTTATTTCAGTCATTTACTTTCTGGGCTGTTGAACCATTGTACTAGATATTTATCGGGTTGTTCCCCGAAGTACTTTGTGAGACTTGCTGATGATTTACATTCCTTAATTATTCTGTGGATCATATTTTATATCTTGTGTGGATGAGATTAGTTATGCCATGATTTTCGTAGACTTGTTTTACAGCTTAAGTATGCCCTGATGGATCCATTATATTGAGTTGGTCCATCGGTGCGTACTGCTGGCCATTGCCACGTGTCTAGTCCCACGGTATTTTGGGACTGGGGCGTGACACTGCAAGAGATAGGACTTCATTAAAAAGAGAACGGAATCAAACAAACAGGAGGCAGATATTTAGAAGCAATACAAAGGAGGTTCCAGACGCAATCAAAGTGGATGAGACCTAGTAATTTTTATCCTATTGCAGGTTCGCTGGGCATGTTACCATACCACAAGCGATAAAGTCGACCTGCATGGGCCACCACTAAAACTATGTCATGCTCCAGTCCTAAAATATATAGAACTAGGCCACGTGACAATAGCCAGCTGTCACGTCTCCGAGGATATCCCAATTTAATGGATCCAACGAAGAGTGCTACGCTGTCCTAAATAACTAACAAGTCTAATATCAATCAGTAACAGGTAAATCTAATCTCATCCACAATATAAACAGTAAGAATGTACTAATAATAACTGCTGGAAGATAAACGCCAGTCTTAAAATATCATAGTACAACCAAGAATGTCTGGTGGGGACAAACCCACTACTATGACGAAATAAAAGTACTGAAATGATAGTTAAAAGAGTAATGAATAGGGCATCGGCTGACTAGATAATGATGCTCCCAATCCTAAACAGAATACTACCAACTGATCACGGAAACACTGATGGTAGCACATCTAGCTCCTCAGCTGTAGCGTACCTTATCTTCTGTCCTGGTCCGTACACTGTGGGATAATATGCCTCATCCAAATCTGGAAAGGTACCAGGTCCTCAGAGGGACATAACACGATACATAGAAGCATGATATATATAAATATTAAATAAAATAAATACAATAAAGGGTGTGCTAACCATCTAAGTGAATGCAATATGAGGACAATATTGGTACGTATGGGTAGGCATAGGCATATAACGTCCACACTCCGAAGAGAGTGGCATCTGCATAATATAACGTCCATATCGCTCCGAAGAACGTGGCATCTGAATAATATATCATCTATATCGCTTCGAAGAACGTGGCATTTGAATAGTATATCGTCCATATCGCTCCGAAGAACGTGGCATCTGAATAGTGGAAGGCATTGGATCCGTGGCTCCTCCGGATACTACGGATTCTAATGTGTGTATCCCATAAGCCTACTAGTTGTCCTTCCCGCCCAATGTAGATACACAAGTCGAATACTCGACGTGCATCCCACGTATCTATATGCCAAGTCTCTACAAATAAAATAATCCTGAGTTACGTACTAACCGTGATGCATGTCACACGCACCGATAGCTAGTCGAGTACGCGAACCCGCATCCCAATATGAGTTTGTTACTGTGAACGTGTAAGAGTGTCAGGTCTCGAAAGATATCATAGTATCCTCTCAATGGGGTGAGTCTGCTACTGGCTAGGTCAAGTACACTACTTATTGACGTATCCGTCGACTGCACCCGAGTCAATCTCGAACGAGCACAGTCATATGAAATAAAATAACAAGATATCATACAACATATGCATAATTTAATTTAGACAGTAAGTATGGCAAGGTATCTTGCCTGGGTCCTGAAGCTGTGAATGCCAATAGCCTGCTCCTGCGGTATCTCCTGGCTGGTCCAGTGACCCTAAACATACAATATAATATAGCAATTACCGTCATCAGACACTAAGCAATACATACACACAACTTACGATGCTGCTCTTAGGTACCGGCACAAGATAACGGCTGGTCGACTACAGTGGCGCGTGTACACATAGCTAGGATGTACGCGTGCCCTGTCCTCAGTCACCTTGTACCTCACGATAATAAATTACTAAGTTATGGTTTTATGACACTACATTACGTCTTGTTGAATTACACGTCATTAATTCCCATGTTAAGTGTACTAGGTCTATGCCTACATTTTTAGGTGAAGTACAAGTTCCTTATACCAGTCATATGATTGGGATAATTATCATATATTAATTACTGTTAAATCTAGTTAACATATATACACATATATAGGGTTTTAAATTTAATTTGTTTGTGTCCACGTAACGATACGTGACACAAACTTGATGATACGATGATACAACTATACACAATACCATGGAGAAAAAGGCAACAAGAGGTTTACCTAATCGAGGATGAACGTGGGGGTATGTGCTCAAAATTTGGCCGTCCTCCAGCGAGGGGTGGCGCTCTGGCGTCTTTCGGCGAGCAAGGCAGCAACAGCAACGGCTGTAACAGCAACTGCAGTAGTCGCAACAGTCTTTTAGCGGTGCCAGAGGGCTTGGCCGGCGGGGAACGGCGCTTGGGTGGAGGTCAGGTCGTGGGGGAGGTGGTTCTCCACCGGATAGTGGTGGTCAGCGGTGCTGGGGGCGGTGGTCAGGCCGGGAACTGTCGGGTTCTGGGTATAGGGTTGGCGCTCGGGTTCGGGTGATGGAGATGGGGATAGCAGTCGGTGGTCCGGTGGGTGGTGCGGTGATGTTGGGGTGATGGAGTTGATGGTCAGGCGGGTGGCAGCGACTGAGGTGGTGGCGGCCTGCAGTGGTGGGTGTCCGGCCGGGGAAAGAAGGGGCTCCGGTTTGCTTAGCCGAGCTTGACGGGGATGAAAGGATGGTGATGCTGGTGGATGGGTGTGGCGGTCAGGCGGCGGTGCGGCGGCCTGAGAGGGTAGTCCGACGACAGCGGGTTGAGGTGGTGATGGCGGCTTGTGGCGGTGGCGGGGGGTGTCTGGTCAGGGAAGGAGAGGGCTCGGGTTTGATGTTCGGCTAGGGTATGTGAAGGTGATGATGATGGTGTGATCTAGGGTTTCAATGGAAGAAAATGTGTATTTATATATAGTGATTTTTGGGCTGACCTCAGGACTTGGGCATGACTGGTCTCTTTGGGGTGGGGGCTGGTCCACATGAAAGGGTGTACATGGGCTTGGTCAGGTCCTGTTTTGGTGAAATTGCTTCTAATTTAATTTAATTAAAAATACTGCGCACGACGTTCTTTAATGAATTTAAGACACATGGAAATAAATTTGGGTGGAACACAAGAGTCATGGGCGTAGCTGGCTCAGCGTAGGCTAATACCCTAATTTGGGTTATAGGGAATTGGGTTTTGGTTGTGCCTCAAATTCAAGTAGGAATGTACAATTAAGGGAAATTGGATTTATTGAAATAATACATAGACATTTATAACGAATATTGTGCAGCTCAAATGAAGCACAATATTGAGTATCCAAAAGTTACACAAGGGTCAGATGGGTAGTCTGGCATGTCTAGAAGATGAGTATTTAAATTGTTTGGGGGTACCTACTAGCTTAGCGCTCCAACCATCGAAACAACGGTAAGGTGTATTAAGTCACATAATTGTTGCACATTAATTCTAATTGTATCCAAATTAATCCTAGTCTCTCAAATTAAGTTAAATTAAATCCTAAATTGGTTGAGGGGGTTTACAGCTTCTATGTATCTTATTACGTCCCTCTGAGGACCTGGTCCCTTGCCAGGTATAGACGACCATGAGTATCCGCAGGAGTACAGACCCAGACCTGACGCGTTATTTTCTGCCGAGAAAACCTTACCCACTGAGCATCATTGATTATCTCTAGCGATGGATCCTTTAGCTGACACTCTTTTATCATCACTTTATTTTATATAGGAGATTTTACTCTTCTCTCTTATTTAGTTTGATATAGTCATTGGTAGTGGATTTGTCTCCACCCGACTATCATTTATGGATTATTCAGACTCTTTATTCTAGTATAGTGATTTCCTTTCTGTTACTTGTTGTGTGGATGAGATTAGTATTTCTATGACTTGTGATAGTATATATACCACATGTGAGTTTTATTCATATTACAGCGTACGTGTGTATTATGGTATCCATATATTGGAGTTGCTATATACACACGGCTGGCATGCTTACGTGTTCCTAGTCCTTCATATTTTTGGACTGGGGCGTGACAGTTATATACTCTAGGTATTTTCTTAAATGCTTATATAGATGTATGAATAGGATTATATATGTGTATATATTTATTCATTCAGGATTTATTTATCAAATACTTGTGTGTGATTACTTATAGATGGGTAACTGTGTGAGTGTATTATATGTGTGCAAGCAATGGGGAGAATTATGGTAGGTTGCAGTAGCAGCAGGCACCAAGTGCACTTCTATTAATGTGTACACAACAGCTGCAGCAACTTGGTATCAGTAGGACCATAAATATGGAATAAGTGTGCCTGTGTGGTCGGGTTAGCACTGTGACAATGGTGGTTGTGTGTGTGGCTATGCAGGTGGTATCGGGTTGTTTGGATAGTTGGTGTGTGAGTGAGCTCGAGGGTGAGGGGGGAGTCCCTGTAGACAAGAGGATCTGCAACAACAACTGTGAGGGATATATGTGGTTGTTGTTCGGTATAAGGGGTGGCAGCAATATGGTAAGCATTTGCAACAACAACATTAGAAGACAGTAGCAGCATCTTTAGGAGCATTAGTATGTGGTGATTGGAGAGGAGTGTTAAGGTTCCTACAGGCATTCATTCCAGTGGCATTTGCATTGACTGCAGAGGATAGGTTGGAGATGAACCCAGGTTTCAGTGTAGTGAGGATGGGAGCACATTAAGTTGCAATACATTCAACTAATTGGGGGTATTATTTCAGTAGTGCACATGCATGTGCAGTGGGTACCGAAACAGGCAAGTGATGACTGTGTGTATGATAAAGCTTAGAGGGGAGGAGTATTAACTGAGATTATGAAGGGGGAGCTCGGCCCTACATTAGTAGCAGCAAGAGTGACAGTGTATTAATGTTGGAGAAATTCAGGTAAGAGAGTGATTGTAGTGCACCTTGTGCACTGCACAGCATAGTGCAGTGCTGTGTTAGAGTAAGGGATATTGGAGTTCTAAACTAGAGCAGTAGCTATATGAGGATGCTCGATATCAATATTAACTGTCTTTTAGAGTAGTGACAGTAATTTTAGCATTAGAGTATCAGACATTACTGATACATTAAGTATCAGATGTTATTGATGCTTAATGAGCAGTAGTGGAGGGAATCAGTGTATACACTATGTGTATCAGTGAGGTAAGACTTTGGGTACTAGTGCTAGTGGATGTAGTGTTAGTTAAATAGTTAGCGAGTTATCAATTAGTATATGTATAGAAATGATTGTCAGTATCATTAAGGATTATAAGTTACAGGTTAGCTAATAGTTAGTGTATTAGATAGTTAAGTTACGTTAGTATAAATTAAGTATCAGTTGTTAGTATCAGTTAGTGTAGCTAGTGATGCCAGTATCAATTAGAGTATTAAAGATATGTTAATACTAGTTAGAGTTTAAGTTAATGCTAAGTTATTGATATTAGTTAAGGTATCACTTAGAAACCTAGGTAATGACCTAGTATAGATATTATAAGCTAGTGTTAGCTAGTTAGTGACCAATATGAACAAATTAACTTAGTTTGGACCTAAAAACTTGTGTATGACCTAGTTTGACCTATTTTGACTATTATGACTTAGAAATGACCTAAAAATCATATTAGTGCATTTTTTAGCTCAATTATCATTCATTACACCAATTGACATAATATTTCCTAAATAGGATTGTGTGACACCAGCATGGGCATCGAAAGACACATTTGCTCAGGACCAGAGGCGAGTACATCGCTCTGTTAGTTTTATTTTATGATAGTGTATATATCACTTATTCTAGAACTGTTTACTTAATTCTGACACAGTGGCTACACGGACTGGTACTAAATGGATCTTGTCAGGAGATGTTATCCTCTACCGTATTTAGCGGGTACTTCTTCACATGTATTTTATTATGTACTTCGTGTTCACGCACTGCTCGTGTCAGTGTGCTTATATTCGTGTTCGTAACGTGTCGTGATTGGATCCATAAGTATTGGTTGGGGATGGGGGAGTAAGAGTTGGTTATGTGATCAAGCCAGTATATTCGTGTACATGTCGATTATATATCACACGTGTAATTGAGTTACCATATTGTATTCGTGTTCAACCAAAACCGATCACATAACGAACTTGTACTCTATGTCACATTAGCTAGTTTATTTATTTTCATCACTTGCAGTTATTTATATTGCCTATTTTTTATTCCAGTACTTCACATGTTTACTCTAGTTCATTCCATTTCCTATTGCTAGTTATCTTGTATTCTTTTCTATTATTTTTCATATATGCTCTATCATGTATTTGGAACTGCTTTTAGAGGTATATACTTTGCTCCAATCCTGATTGGATATATGTTTCAGATGATTGGTTTGTGGATCAGTGTCTCACTTATTACGGGCCGCAGGATGGAGAACTATTAGGGGATTCTCCCATAGAGCAGGAGGACCTAGTGCCAGTGTCTGAGGAGGCTTAGTTATATATTTTGATATTGTATTAGTCTCATTTCTAGACACATGGAATGTATGTATTATTTTGGGAGTGGCTATGTCTAGACTTATATTTTGGACTTGTGGATGTATTGTGACACTTATTTTTCTCTTTTTTATTCCATATCATGCTTTCATCCTCCTTTAGTTTATATTGTGATTGAGTATTGTTTACCATTATCATATACCATATTGTTCCTTATTTTGGAGTTGAGATGACATTGACATGTACCATGTATATATTGTATGAGATATTTAGATAATATGGTTGACCTAGACAGCATTCTAACATCGATGTTGTGGCGTAGGCTGGACGTTGTTCACTACTCGTGCCCTTATTCCGGGTGCGGGTCGTGACACTATGAAAATAATTCCAAGAGCAAGACAAAAATCATAAATACTTTCATGAGGAGTTAATCATTTTTTTCCTTAAAAAAATTCCCCCACATATACCCATGTGCCCCACCACATCCCATGTTCACACCTCAACTCATACAAAGTATTATATTGAGATACCCACTTGGTGTGTAGCCAATGTGGGACTATCTTTACTAGTCCAAAGAAAAAAAATACCAATAATCCCCCACATATCTCAATATATATGGGTTAAGCGTTCTCCATAGTGACTGCCCATCATGCATTAGGATATATGTTGCTTCGACTTGAATCTTCCTGCATGGGTCGAACAACAGTATGATACAATAATGGACTAAGTCTTGAATTGTGCACCATAGCTGCAATTCTTTCCACTCACACAATGACATCAGCTGTGATTCCGGTTGCACATTATAGGCCCTGTGCACGCCTGATTTCGGTGTATGTATTTTGGACGTCAATAAGTTTTTCCTCAAGATACGACCTATATCTCTTTACATACACTCTAGGTGAGTTCTTTTAAAAATTATTTGGCATAAAGCCTCGAGCTTCCTTGCGGTGCTACTCCGCTATGACATGGCCCAGAACCGAGGCTAAACCTCATTGTGGTGTTATGCCACTGTATCATGAGATCTCAGCCTCTTTGTAGTACCAAACTACCCAGTATAAAGCCTTGTGCTTCCTTACGGTGTTACGCCGCTGTGACATGGCTCGCGTAACCGAGGATTTATATCTTTTACCTCAGTGGTGTCACACCATTGTAACATGAGGACACTAGCCTCTTTTTAGTGCTGCCTACACTCTTTATTCTACAGCATTAGGCTACCTGCCTATGTGCGGTACTACGCCGCTATGACATGGCTTACGAAGCAAAAGAATTACCCTTACCGAGGAACCTCTTGGTGGTGTCACCCACTGTAGCATGGAGACTTTACGCTCCTTTGTATTATTGCGCTATCGTGCTTCCTGTTAAGCACACCAGACATTCAAAATACATGTGAACTCATTAAGGCATCTAAGCCATCATCCCACATGACTTGTTCTACACAAAAGAATAATTAGTAGACAACAGTGGTTCTGGGTCCGTAATCCCTTATTGTCTCAAAGGACTACTCATTGTTCCTGATATTCTCCCAGTCAATGGTACTCCCTTGAACCAATAGCTAGATGCCTAGTAGATTTCTCTTTGAACTAATAACATAAAATTAAATGGTAGGATTACAAAGACATAATATTAGAGGTCCTCCAAGCCCATATTTATTGTGTCCTTAACTATATGCGGTGTTACGCCACTGTGACATGACCCAAAGCGGAGGTTCACTCCCTCGTGTGGTGCCACACCAATGTAACATGGAGTACTAACCTCCTTTATAGTTCTTGGGATCAGCTGGCGCTGGAGGCCTTACATGAACGGATCGGCCAGACTCTTCTGGCTCCGATTATCAAATACTGTAATAAACTATACTAGCTCCGCTCATTCAGTATCCTGTACTGGCCCTTGAGGCCTATCATGAACGAATCTGCTAGATTTATCAGACTCTGATTATTAAAGCACTGTAATGATCTACGCAATCTGCACTCATTCAGTGTCTTGTGTTCTATCCACATAGTTCTCTACAAATCGTTGAAGAGATGAACAGATGCCAGTGTTGCAGCTTCTTGGTTTTCACAGTATGTTGGTATCATCCAAATCTGTGTACTAATCATAGGAAGATCATCTAGAGCAATTCTGCTTTATATGATGTAACTTGATAGTGCAAAAAACTCTGAGAGTAAAGACTGTTGCTTCGACCTCCACGATATAGCAATACCACTCCTGGAGAAGTCATGTCCTCCTGTGGATCTTTCACTCTTCTTTTCTGAGCACCAACTGGCATAACCGAAGCCTTCCTTCATATCTGGATAACTGTTGTAGCACAGGATATACTACTGAGTTCTCCTAAGAATTATGACGACTCTCTTTACATCTTTCAGTGCTCAACACATATACTTCTTATGAACTGACTCAGCATCCCTACAACAAAAGCTATGTCAGACCTGGTGGCACACGCAGCTTGAATCATTCACCTGATGATGCTCGAGTACACCAACTCTCTGACGCTTTTGGATTTGGCTTCATATTCATGCCACACCAGAGAAGTATCGTCCCTGATAGCCAAAGCGTGTGATCAACATTTCATGTTGAGATCTTGTGACTAAGCAAGCCCACCTAGGACTAGAAAGTCGTCCCTTATATCCTCAGGATGACATCCGCAATCTCATGTCCTGAGTTTGGACAAAAAGGACATCTTGTTAGTGACATTTCTGTGTCCACAACTGGGACTAGAAAGTCGTCCACATAGATACAAACGATGACTCCTCCATTATCAGCGAACTTCTTGTATACACACTTGTCCGTCTCGCTAATCCTACGACAACTTTGACTAGATGACTTATCAAACTCCTGCTGCCACATCCTAGAAATTATTTCAGGCCATATAGAGATATCACCAACTCGAAGATTGTCTTCAAACCCGAATGACAATAGTTCAGACTATTGTCCGTGAATCTCTCATGTCTGTCTTCATCCAAGACTTGTTTTCTTCCCATCATCTGATAAATAATCAACTTGTGAATAGCAGCTACGATAATCATCATCCTGATCTATGACACCCTCATCGATGTGCCAAAGAACTCAATCCCCTATTATCTGAGAAAACCCCTAGGCAGATAGCCTTGTCTTGAACTCAATTGTTCTGTCTGCTTTCGCCTTCATTGACTTGAAGATCTGATAAGCATCTGAATGGTTTAGCTCCTTCAGGCAGATTGACCAACACCCAAGTCTGGTTGGAGTCATACTCATTATTTATAGGCTTCCTCCAGAAGACAACATCTATGGTCTTTATCGCCTCATCATAGGTAAGAGGATATGCTTCCACATGATGGGTGACAAAATTTTCTTCTAAGTCCTTCACTCTCCTCACTCTCTTAGACATCGGCTCTGCGAGTTCTGGTTCGATCATTGTCGTTGGGATGACAACTTCTTCTTGGACTACATCTTCGTTGAAAGCTTTAGCCTCTTGTGCACCCACACTATTTTCTGAAATATCTGCGATAACAATATTCTTGTGCCTTGAAAATTTATCTTCAAGGAGTTCTGCGTCACCAGATTCAATGATATGATTTAACTCGATATCAAGAAATCTTCGAGCATTACCCTTCTCAATATCACCCTGAAAGATTGTCTTCGTAGTCCTCAATTCTAGCTTCTGAATCTTTAATTCTGGAAGCTTCACAAACGCCAGACACCCCATACTCGAATGACGTTCAAGTTGGGTCTGACTCTGAACCAGAGTTCCTGAGGAGTGACATCGGAAGTTGTGTATGGCACTCTGTTCAGAATGAACGTAGCTGTCAGCATAGCTTCTCCCCAAAAATAGTTTGGAAGACCCGTAGTCAACAGTATTGAGTTCATCATCTCTGTCAATGTTATGTTCTTTCTTCTAGACACCCCAACGCTCGGAATATGTTCAAGTTGGGTCTGACTCTGAACCAGAGTTCATGAGGAGTGACATCGGAAGTTGCTTATGGCACTCTGTTTAGATTAAACATAGCCGTCGGCACAGCTTCTTCCCAGAAGTAGTTTGGAAAAACCGTTGTCAACAGTATTGATTTCATCATCTCTGTCAACGATATGTTCTTTCTTTCAGCTACTATATTTGATTGAGAAGAATACAAAGTAGTTATCTCATTGACAATTTTATTTTATTTTACAAAATGATACAAATTTAATAGACCTATACTCTCCGCATAGATCACTTATGAGTCTCTTGAGTTGTTTTCCCATTTAAAGTTCATCATCAACCCTGAACTTCTTGAATGCTTCATCTTTTAACTAGAGCAGATAGACGAATGCGTACTTCGAGTAGTTGTCGATAAAAGTAATGAAGTAATTCCTTTTGGCCTTTGTGGAGAACTGATTAAAGTCACAGATATCTGAGTAAACCAACTCCAGAAGATCTGTATTTCGATTTACCCGTTTGAACGATTTTCTTGTAATCTTTATCTGCGCACAGACCTTACACTTCTCCACTTCCTTACCCAGACAATTGGAGATAAACCCTAGGTTAGACATCTGACAGTACGAAGTACATGTCCTAGTTTGGGATCCCACAACTCTTACAATGAGACTTCAGTCACAAGCAGAAGCTCGAACATCCATTTGAAACTAAACGCCTTATTTCAAAGTATGTCTCCTGCCAAGATATCACCATCTGGCAAACATGGATGTTCACCCTCAAGTCTGCAACAGAATTCCTGAGATCAGGTCCTTGGTAATCACTGTTACGTTGCTAAACGCAATCCTTTTACTGTAACATTTCAAAATTTAGAACCATTATCCCCATCCCCAGATCCTCTTCGTGATACTTGCTTGCCATCAAGACCTTCACCACTGAAAGGTTCGACCTTGATCAACAGCTCTTCCAAAAGTACATGTGGCTAGATGCACCATTTTTCATCCACTGGTCAGCAACCACGTCATATGACTTAACATGTGCAATCATAGAAACCAAGTTAAGTAATCAAAGGAACCAAGTTTAGTTATACCTTGCTATATTGGTTCGGATTGGTTCTACTTCCAAGTTTCAATTTCAGCCATGCGTCAAGTCCTATATAGTACAATGACCTTTATGTGCATAGGCCACCATACGCCAATCCATGCGCATAAGCCACCATGCGCTAATCCATGCGCATAAGCCATCATGCGTCAATCTATGCGCATAAGCCATCATGCGCCAATCCATGAGCATTAGCCTTCATACGCGTCCTACATGCGTAGAGACCATCATACGCATTGAGACACTATGTGCCCAGCTATGCCATGCGCCAAGACGCCAAGACTTCCATTGCGCTGCCATGCGCCAAATCTTGTAAAGCGCCAAGTTCTGTCATGCGCAAAGGTCTGCCCCTTGTGCGCATACTCAACAATCCTTGGTCATCTTGTTATCTTTCTTCCAACTGGAATGCGCGTCCTTCAGTCGCTATCTCCTCCATCCTCGAAAATGGTTCATACCGATAACTCACTTTCAATATTTGACAAATGACTCATTCCCTCATCCAAATGTTCGAAGTGAATTTCGTCAATCTTCTCAAGTTTGTGAAAACTTGTGTCCAGAAGACTTGAACGGATGTTCCCCATCTTTATTCGGATCTTGCTTTGAGATTGTTAGTCCTGAGTCTTAACCAAAGATGAAAGAACGCGTGGTCGAGATCAGAGGTTCACACAAAAGTTTTCACTCAGACTATTCTCGATTTTAACGAAGAACTATATATGGATTCTGATTACAACTTGCTCTCAAGATTACAAAAGAATTAAAATTAACCAAACTTCTCGTTCTTCCTTGCAATCGCAGTTGTAGACGGACAGAATAGAGTTACAATAAAACGAAAACTACCTTCATTTTCCTTGCTAAACGCAGTTACAATCAGAGATAATGAACCAAGAAGAAAAAGAAGAAGAAGACAGAATAAAAAATTATTCTTGTTGGGGCGGTGAAGACCACAGTTGTCCAAAGCCAGATTCGTCCTCTATCGACGATCTGCTCCCAGGAGCCAGCAAGTTCACAAGAGAACTTCTGGAACGCTCGTAGTCACCTCTTTGTGTGACTCGAACGGACTCCTTTGGACTCATCTTTATCAACTTTTTGGTCTGTCTCAAAAGTAGGCTATAGGGCTATTTATATAGGGAATGATGGAAGCACATCCTCCTCTTCATTCCGATGTAGGACTAAAAAGCAAATATTCAAAATTGATATCCCCCAATTGCAGCCCAATGCATAACCCGCTCAGCGTCCGTTCATTCAACACGAGCGCAACAACAGCGTACAAGCGTCTTGCGACGATGCTGACGTGCTATATGTAAAGTGTGCCAACAAAGCGCCAGTTTGCGCCCTTGAGCCCGAGTCCGAGTCGCTAAGCCCCTTTGGGCTTAGCTCCTATGGAAATAATTACAAGAGCATGAAAAAAAGTATAAATGCTTTCATGTGGAGTTAATCATTTTTTTACCTAGAAAAATACCCCCACATGGCACCCATGTGCCTCACCACACCCCATGTGCATACCTCAACTCATACAAAGTATTATATTTAGATACCCACTTTGTGGTGTAGCCAATGTGGGACTATCTTTACTAGTCTAAAGACAAAAACACTAACAATGTATGTATGTCACACAACACAGAATTATTTTAATCTAGTATAAAAATCTTTCAAACCTAAGGGTGCCTTTGGTACACGGTATTTTTTTTTTTGAAAAAAATTAGGGTGAAAAATCTATTTTCATGTTTGCTTAGGTTATAAAAATTATTTTCGAAAATTACAAATATCCAATTAATTAATTTAGCAGGGTCGTCTCTGGCCTATGGCAGTCAGGACAATTGCTAGAGTAGCCAGATCGACCGTCCACGATCCACAGACTAGAAGGGCCAAAAAAATCAGTTTAAACATAAATATAATAGTAATCATATCTCTAAAATAGAACTAGTATGTACCATAGACCTTATTTAACACAAAATGATTGTGGTGTAGTGGTTATTATGTTAGACTTGCATACTAGAGGTTCTTATTTCAATTCTTAATGTAACATTTTTTTTTGTGATGTCCGACGAGACACGAAACTTTGTGCACGCTGCATTGCATGTCATTTGGGACCACTGTCCCACACCTCCCTTGCGGTTTGATCCCGAGACTATCCGCCTAGCCAGAGAGGTTATAATTCTTCTCACTGACCACAAGAGCTCCACACCTTCCCGCGGTTTGATTCCGAGACTGTCCGTTTAGCTATGGTGGTTATACCTCTTCTCACTGACCACAAGAGGCAGTTGAAATTTTGCCTCCGAACGTCATGAGCTCAGAATTGTCATGCACAAAACATGGAAATCATATTCCTTACAATTAGGTGGGTATATTATTTTTTACTTGGATATTTTATTTTTTTTTGCTTTTTTTGTTATTTTTAATATTTTTCTTTTTTTTTAAGATTGATTTTTTTTTTAAAAAACTATTTTTGTTATTTTTTCACAGTTCTTTATCTTTTCTATTTTTATTTTTATTTTTTTATCTTTTACTTTTTTTTGGATAATATTTATATATTCACTAAATATGGGACTATATTTTTTTTTAAATTAATTACTGAAAATTTGATTAAAAAATTAAAAAAATTCGGCTAATAGAATCCCGCGTACCAAACCCCCCAAAGATTATTTATGCGGGAGATGGGAGATTGATATCATACACAACCTCAATTAATCATCTTACTCACATCCACTCTTTTTCTGGTCTGGAGTATACATGGTCGCAACAGATCATAATCTATTGGTGTGGTTTGCATGTTTTTATATGAAATAATTCTCTAATTTATACCTCTCATCGGTAAATACAAAATATAGGATTTTATAGAACTCGAATGACTCTTGTGTTTACCGAGGAGAGAGATAAAATTTCGACTCGGGGACAGAAGATCAGTGAATCGAGTCACGAGAACGTATTATTTCTTCGAAGTCGTGGAACCCAATTCATACGTTTGGTTGGAGAACCATTTTTAACAAATAAATTTTTTTACTATTCAAGTGACTTTAACAAAAAATTAAAAAATTTCACCCATTTCAAAAAAAAACTAAATGTCAAAGTTTAGAATTTTTTATTTCAAACTTTCATTTTTTTAAAGTATACAAATGAAGGATTTCATAGGATCATGTTTCCAAAACACTATATTGATGGAACGAAACTTGAATTAGCCTTGAAAAAAAAAAAAAAAAAAAATCTAGGTATAAGAAGAAGAGAACTGGGTTTATGAAATTTCTAGGACTTCTATTGATAATTTGGGGAAGAAGAAACAATTACAGGAACTCAAAAAAAAAATGCAGAAATGAACAAACAAGAAGCAAGTAAACAAACACATTTTACATCCTCATTCTTCTCCTACTCTTCTCTATTTATAGCGCGTATTAGGAATGGTACCAGTGTAACTGAATTGCTGAGTTGTGGCTATCCCATTCTTGATCTCGATCACCTGGCAATTTGGATGATTGGTAGTGACTTAGGCAATAATTAGCTGTCGAGACCTCTTGCTGACTGGGCACTAATCCATCTATTAGTCAACCAATTCAGCTCTGATACTAACCAGAACAACTAATTGAGCTTTGATACTCATGAATACGAACTCTGATACATACTGGAAGCTACTAAATTCTCTGCTACTAAGGACTGCAGAATGCTGCTATTGAACTCAGGTATGATTCCCTTAGTAACAGATACTATGGAATCAGAGCTGAGCCAGGTAGTGATAAGTTGGTTCGTAAGATAGATAGATAGATAGATTGATAGATAGATAGATAGATATCCATTTTGACAAACGGCCTAGAAAACCTTAAAGATAAGCAACTCATCACCACCAATTGGGCTTGTGGACGAAACGCTTTCCAAGACCTGGAACTCTTTTTATTGCCCGTATCCCACCGTATCTGGATCTCATCAAACCATTATTGCTAGGTCAACATGAAAGTAAGGGTAAACATTAAATAAATTCATATTTGAATAACTATACTAGTCAATGTACCTAATCTCATTTTAATACAAACCTAGACCTTGACTTAGGGCATCAAATGATCAACCAACTGGGAACATGAGTCGAGTACATCGCTAAAAATCCAAAGGGAAGAGGGACCCAAAAGGGTCATTATTAAGGCCTTGTTCCCCAAACCCAGGGCTGTTTGTTTCACTAGAAAAGTGGGTTAGAAAGTGAGGTTTCAGAACCAAATTTTAGTCGCATCCAACATTATTTAATTTATTTCAATGTGCACTCCACTACTTTATCATAAAGCATATTCTTTTATACTTTTAAGGGTTTTCATCCATTAGTAACAGTTAACAGATTTGATCCATAATTTGGGACCAAAATATCTTTCACCCATCTCACCCCCCCCCCCCCCCCCCCCCCCCCCTCTCCTCCTCCGGCGGACCGGCGCCCGCGAGCAGACGACTCCCTCCTCTCCGCCTTCGCCTCCTCCTACTCCTCCGTCTCTCCTCCTCCTCCTCCTCCTCCACCTCTCCTCCTCCTCCTCCTTTTCCCCCTCCCCCCCCCCCCTCCCCTCTCCTCCTCCGGCCGGGGCCTCGCGGCGCTGCGTGGGGGAGCAGGGGAGGAGGAGGAAAGGGAGGAGGGGAGGAGGAGGAGGAGAGGTCGAGGAGGAGAAGGAGAAGGAGGAGGGGGCGAGGAGCACGGATGTCACGTCCCGCTCCCAGAATACTGGATAAATACGAGAACTGACACATTCAATCACACCTTGCAGAATACCGAAGTAAGCCACAATGTGCTAAGGTTGTCTAGAAGGCAGATTGGTCGACTCTAGCATGCTATGACGTCAGTCTTAAGGCCGACAAATTCTAGTATCTCAATCAAACAAAAAAAATTACAAGAGTATATCATACATGAAATTAAAGAGGCATCACAAATTACATGTCACATATGACCATAAAGCTAGTGAATACAAAATGCTGCACTAGCAGAGTATAATTATACATGATCAAATATACCAGCCATGGTCTAATATATACATTGTCACGCCCCAGTCCCAAAATATCGAGGGACTAGACACGTGATAATGGCCAGCAGCACACACCGATGGACAAACCCAATTTAATGGATCCATCAGGGCATACTTAAGCTGTAATTACAACAATCAGGGTCTAAATCTACTAATCTCATCCACAGAAAATGAATATATTAATATCAACAAAGGGAAATATAAACATCATCATCAAATCACAAGTACATAAATGGGGAAACAAGCCCGATATAAGTCTGATACAACTGTCAAGATACAAGAACAAAGATATCAACAAAAGTACTGAGCATGGAAACAGTATATACTCAGAAAATACCAAAGAAGTCACTCGACTACTGGATCTGGTACTGCTCCAGTGCCTGCTCCTGTTCCTTCTTCTGCTCCTGCTAATGCTGCTGTTCTGTAAACTTCAGAGTGGATCTCCTCTGCTAATCCTGGGGACATAATCCGGATCCAGGTCCTCAGGGGACATAGCAAGGTACAAGAAAGCTCAAGCCATAATAATGCAGTGCATTAGATAATGAAATAAATAGGGTAAACTATATAACCATCTAAGTGATATGCAAGATAAGAGCAGTACTATAACTCAGGCTGAAACCACTACAAGCTCTGTGTTTGGGAGCCGGTAGCAGTGATATCATGTGGTTGTCTAGCTCGGAGAGAGACTGAGACACCGGCAGCTGTCTAGCTCAGAGAGAGACTGAGACGCCGTCATGATATATATAATCAACCTGTATCCTGTGTGTCTCTTCCCACCCAATGTAATCAAACGTCTCATGTCCATGTGACCCCATGTCCATGTCACGTAAGATCATCTCTAATGCAACCAGTCATATAATATCTAAGCAAAGTAATAAGTCATGAAAACTGTATCCTATACAGAATCACCATGACTATCTCAGGACGATTCTGTATCATGAATAGTGTCAGGTGTCCTGGGTAAAACGTACTTGATAATGCAAGCACGAGAATACAAAGGGTCACGATATCCATCTCTAGGTGACTTCACACAAATCCGCGTACGGAGTTGGCACCCGACTATTAATCGGATGCTAAGTAAGCCACACGGTCCTAGGTCAAGCATGCACAAATATCTATATAGTCAAAGGAATAAATAACAAGAACTGCAAGTTTGGCAAGGTACACTTGCCTGGGGTTCTAGCTCCAACTGTAGCTCTGACTTCCGTGGGAATTGCAGGGACTGCTCCGGTTGCTGAAAAAGACATCACCATCAGATCCAGAAAATATCAATCAGCTAGAAATGTCTGTCCTTAAGTCCAATTTGGACACAGGGGCGAAAATGATATTTTCAGGTCACGGCGGGGTCCACATGTGGGCCGCTTTGCACCGAAAAATGTGTCAGGGTCAAAGGTCTACAAATCTATCAAATTTAGTGTCAACAGGTCAGGAACGATGATACGAACCCAACGGAACTTCCAAAATTGGATTCCGATGAGCCGATCACAAAATCGCCCGTCAAATGGAGCCTGTGGGGACCACGACACACGATTTTGTCAACGTTCTCAGAATCGAACCAAACTTGGCTCACAGGACCAGTGTATTGCTACGAGTCCGATGGCGCAAGTTTCGTCTCGATCCGACGTGTGTACACTAAGTTACAGCGAGAACCAGAAAGGTCAGATACGGGACGGTGTCCGCGGATACGTATTGATTTCGATGTGCACGCACATCCGAATCAACTTCTGCGAAATTTCACACGTCCGTATCAACGACGCGCACGTATCTGTGAAGACCGCAAGCGACCAAGTCGTCCCGTTTGGCGGGGCATACTCGGTTTTGGGGTGAAACAGGGTGTTGATTTTCTTATTTTTGGATCGCGGTTCGCGATCACCACAGGACGCGATGCACCGAGCAATTTGAACGGGCACCGAGGAGGTCACGCAGGCTACGCGATGCAACAAACGGAATAGAAATCGGGGCAACGAGGAGAAAGTTACGAGTACCTGAACAGGGCTCCGGAAAACTGCGATTCTCGTGTCCTAGCGTGTCGGCACGAGCTGTGTCCTGTGCTCGGTTGAGTCGTGTCCGGCCTATGGTTCTGCTGGCGGACACGGCGGAGGAGGCCAGGGACTGGGTTGGCCGGAGGCGGGGGAGACTGAGCGGAGGCTGAGTAACTCCGGCTCGAGGGGTGGCGGCAGGAGCGGAGGGCAGCGGCGCTCGGCTCGGGTGGCTGCTGCTGGGCTCGGTGCGAGTGCTGGAGATAGGAGGTGGCCGGCGTCGGGTGTTGCGGGGTTCTGCGGAGGACGGCGGAGCTGCGGGTCAGCTCAGGCAGCTAGGCGGTTCGCCGGAGAAGTGGGGCGGAGGAGGAAGACGGGGAAGGAGGGAGATTCGGCCGGAAAAGAGGGTTAAATAGAGAGGAGGAAGGGAGCTAGGCCGTCGGCGGTTACGGGAGGCGGCTGGGCGTCGGTTACGGGAAGCGGAGGGCTGGAAAAGTGGAGCAGCCGGCGGCGGCGACGGACGTTCCGGTGGCGGGGAGGTGAGGAGTCGGGGGCTGTGCATTGGGAGAGAAGAAGTCAACGGGTCGGGTTCTGGCGGGTCGGGTCTGACCCGGATCCGACCCGTTAAGGGTTTGGGCCGGTTCGGGTAGACTGGCCGGTCCGGTTCGGGTTAAAATTGGGTTTAGGAAAACCGGATTTTTATTATTGGGTTTAATTAATTATTTAAAAATAGGTTTTTGGCTTTTAAAAATATTTTTGGGGTCCAATAAATTTCCAGAAAATTATCCTATATCTAGTTTTTCATTTTACACCAAAAAATATTATTTTCATAATATTTTAATATTAATTAATAACATTTAAAAATCCTTTAATTACCAAATACTTTAATTTTAATTCCAGAAAAATATCAAAAAATTACAGTAAATTGGGGAAAATTCTAAATTATAAATTTTTTAAAATCAGGGGGATTACATACATCATGTTAATCGTAGTCATAAAAAGCTAAAGCTAACTCTGCCCCTTGCTAACACCACAAAATAAAGTAATCAAAACGATGGGTGAAGGAAGAAAACCCACTCGCGAGCTTCGATCGCAATCCTACTAGTGCGAGCCATTTTGCTAGATGTGAGGTGGATCCTGGTTCTCCTTAAGGTAATCTGGTCATACAAAACTTGTGGGGTCAGAACCCCAAGTAACAAGTACCACAAAGGAGCTCAAGGTAATCGACAAAACATCTCACAAGATTAGCAGAAAAGAGACAGATAAGAATAAATGCAGATCGAGACTTGTACGGTACCAATGTACTTGTCTCAAGAATATACTGGAAGAACTGATAACAAGTGCTATAAAGGAAAGTAAAGCGACGAGAGACAAGAAAGCATAGAAACTACTCTGGATCGGGACCGCAACCCTTAAACCAAATAAGGACCGGGGTTGCAGATCTTCACCCGAGTAGAACTTAGCACCATAACCACACGCCAAAATAAAAATAAAAATAGAATATCGCGCTATAAATGAAAGCAATAAATTTATTGCACGGCCAAACAGCTCTACGGCTTGCTACGATTAACTAGCTAGGGTTGTCACATGCCTTAATTACTAAATACTGTTTTAAGAATATTGCTACTACCGGCACTACAGTCAACCCGGATGGTCAAGGCTACGCTTGTCGAGTAAACTTAAATACACATTCAAAATTTAACAACATAACTTGTTACTTGCCATAAACTGAAATTAAACTTATAAGCATAAACTTAAACTTGTGATTATAAACTTTCTTTATAAACATAAACTTGTATATAAACTTGTCTTGTAAGTGCCGCAGCATGCGTAAACTTGGTCAGTCATGGAGCCCTTGCCTAGCACGGTTGTTCCATGCTGCATGGGGCCCTTAGAGATCGGGATAGCCGATAGCGCAATATGCATCCCTCCCAATGATCTAGGTAAATTATATCTTGTTTAATCATTACTAAATTATTTTAAGTTCTCGAGTCGTGGACACTTGAGAACTCCCTAGAATGACGAGTCACGAGTACAAGCTTTTCACGAGTTATCGTATACACGGCACACGATACAATGGAAAATACTCATACTAGATTGCCCAATGCTAAATGCAATGGATTTTTATGCACAAATATTTTTACGGTGTCGTGAGAATTATGAACTTGTGCATAAACTTATCTCGTGAACTACGTGCAAACTTGTTTGGTAACATAAACTTGTATCGACATATGGAAGCACACAACAATAATCACAAAAAAATTTTAATAAATGAACATAATTAAAGAAACACAAAATGCACACAAGGATTCCTGGCTGCATGCGTCCATTGGCCGTATGGACTCACCAGCCGCATGCACCCACTAGCCGCATGGACTCATTGGCCGCTTGCACCCACTGGCCGCACGCTCAGGGTTAAAGTCTACTCCTTGGAGCAAGTGCTTGGTGATGGGTCAATAAATGAAGTGTTAGTGAAGTGACATAAAGTGATTGATGTGACATGCCATAAAATATTAGGAAAAAGACAAGAATCATAAAATAATGTGCCAAATAGTTCAGAGTCAAGCGTTCAAGAGAAATAGCTCATGGCCGCATGAACTGTCTACCGCATAAACTACCTGCTGCATAAACTGCTTGTCGCATAAACGTCTCTCTTGGAATTAGCGAATTTTTTATTCGTGCAGCGAACAAAACACAAGGAGTTCTGGAACTTAGCTCAGAACACTTTGTGTAATGGTCAGTCATGCCTCCAAAAAAATGGACGCATATTGGTTGGCTATACGACAAGATTCCAAGTTGCATAAGGATCATGCCGCATGGAAGTCTTGGCCGCATGAGAACTTCGTCTTCTCCAGACAGAACGTTCAGCCATGGCTGAAAACTCAAAAAACCCGAAAGTGGTTTTATTCATAAAATCTTCATTTTACCTCCAAATCAAGTGAAACAAAAGCCAAGTTGCACGAAATAAAATGCTCTATCATAATAAAAAACTAGTTTTCGAAAACACTAAAATTTAATAGATCATGTCACGCCCCGATCTCCCGCAGGCAAATCGGCCGTTCCCGCTAGGCGGGAATCACCCTCGCCAGCGCTCCCGCGGAACGATCGCTTAACCCATCCGGGCGTGATGCCGCACGAGCGTGATCCACGCCCGTGCAAGGCCATGGTTCATTGGCTGGCGGCAAGAGTTCTAAGCCACAGAGTCGCACAGATTGTCTGAGTGCAGCGGAGTCATGAACGCATAGGCGATCGGTAACAGGTTCACTGAGTCGACAAATATAGCGGAAGCATTGAAACAAGTAAAGTAATCTCTTTATTGATATGAACAAGTATTACAGGCGGCGTATAGCCGAGATTACAAGTCCCTTAAGCCTCTCTCTCTGAAACAGTAAAAGCGTGCCAAATGGCTACAACTGTGGAATGAATGTACAGGCGATGGTCAGGCGATGTTCATAACTTATGTCTTGTATATGTGCTTCAGTCCCGGACGCACCGTTGCAAGGCTTCAGAGGGAACTCCTAGCCTTAGCACGTACGAAGGAGGCGTCCGTACCGCACGAGGTTCTCCCACACCCTGCATATCAAACTGGTGGATTATCAGTACATTGAATGCACTGGTGGGGAAGCTACTCGCCCGCTCGACAAATCCAATCACGTAATACAGGTTCCGTACAAAACTATTTAGTTGTCTTTCTAGTTGCCTTAGGATCAGTTTCATACAAACATTGAATAGCTTAACGTGTCGGGCAGTGCGCCGTGCGATGTTTGAGGAAACACGGCGAGACTTACCAACTTAACATTTCTCCTTCCCTGTCCAAGGCAAACATGATTAATTCAAGCAGGGGCATGTATAAACATTCAGGAGGCAAGCATATGCAAACAGGAGGGTCGTTTTAATATGATCGTTCAGGTGTTAAGTTGTTCTTGATGCGATGCAGTGACTCGCACGCGGATAGCCGCTAAGCGAGGATGACTTATCTATATGAACACGGTCGCTGGCAAAGCCATTATGGACGTAGCCGGGGACAAGGATAGCTTGCTACAAGAGTACACGATGAGCTGCAAGCTACCCAGTCACGAACACGAAGACTACACACGAGCTCCATCCGGACCGGATCGGCCCCAGTGCCCCGGTGACCGTCCGTGGAACTTACCTCGGGTCCGAGTTGTCCGCGACATACAAGCATTGGGTATTTCCAATTATCACGAGATACACGAGAACACGCGTGCACTAGAACAAGAGAACACGAGAACACGAGTGCACGAGAACACGAGTACACGAGTACACGGGATACTTGAATCATGATTCTGTACAGTGAATATCTTGTCTTGATGCATTCCCCTGGTTCGGGGCTGCCTGGTGACCTAACGGTCCTGGATACTTGCAGGGTCAATCATACACGGAACGACTACTGAGTAGTCTCCCGGAGTTTGGATGAAAATACGGTAACTATCAAGCAGACAAGCATGCGTTTCTAGGAACATAAGCAGGCACGTTGCTCGGGCCCGAAGGTAGTCCGAGAGATGAAACCGTTAAGGGACTTAGCATGCGAGGGTCTGAATATAAGCAGTATTTCCTTTTCCATGTTCTAGCAAGCAATACAAGTTGGGATTATTCCCTTAGCTAGGTGCGTTGGATTTATTAGCATGCAGGTGGTAATTCACCTAGCGACTAGCATAAATATTCCAGATTTTATGTGTGCTGGCTAAGCAAAGACAAGTTTACCGTAGCCACCCACCTTAGCGATGATTCGCCTCGGTAGAGCGATACATCTGAGTGAGCCTCTGAAAGTCCAAGCCGGATTCCTGTAGGGATAAGTCTGGATATCCTTTGCGTCTTGATCGAGGCAAAGCGGGTCGGGACAGCTGCACGATTGCCGATTGAGACGGCAGTCCGCTTGAGCGGAACGGGGTGTTACATCCTACCCAACTTAGAAAAGTCTCGTCCTCGAGACTTACTAGGGACAAGCAGTAATCTAGGGTTGAGACAATCCTAGACAAGTCGTTTGTACTTGTTCATTTGGATCTTCACTTGCACAAGCTTCGAAATCAGCATATCGCTTAGACTGGATCGTGCACACTTTCAAAGTGCACTTCTAGCGTGAACACGTCAACCAGCTCAGTGATAGCGAAGTCTTAGCACTCGAGTTTTACCTTTTCCTAAGTCTTGGATGGTGCACTAGTTCAAGGCGTCCCTCAAATAGATACATTCAACCAAACTTAGAGTTAGTGAAAATCGGACAAGCTACTAGCGATACTCTCAAGGGTTCGCACAGGTTGGCACAAAGGCTACTCGCAGCATACAACCAGACAAGCAAGCATATCATTCAAAACACATTTTGAAAGTATTTAGACTTATTGTTGGAACATCCCATCGAGGCATTGAGAGAGAGCGTGCACATAATCCACGAACGAGCTTTCGAAACAGAGATATCGAATCGAAGTCCAAAGGCATAGAAGCCAGGCTCTGATACCAACATGTCACGCCCCGATCTCCCGCAGGCAAATCGGCCGTTCCCGCTAGGCGGGAATCACCCTCGCCAGCGCTCCCGCGGAATGATCGCTTAACCCATCCGGGCGTGATGCCGCACGAGCGTGATCCACGCCCGTGCAAGGCCATGGTTCATTGGCTGGCGGCAAGAGTTCTAAGCCACAGAGTCGCACAGATTGTCCGAGTGCAGCGGAGTCATGAACGCATAGGCGATCCGTAACAGGTTTACTGAGTCGACAAATATAGCGGAAGCATTGAAACAAGTAAAGTAATCTCTTTATTGATATGAACAAGTGTTATAGGCGGCGTATAGCCGAGATTACAAGTCGCTCAAGCCTCTCTCTCTGAAACAGTAAAAGCGTGCCAAATGGCTACAACTGTGGAATGAATGTACAGGCGATGGTCAGGCGATATTCATAACTTATGTCTTGTATATGTGCTTCAGTCCCGGACGCACCGTTGCAAGGCTTCAGAGGGAACTCCTGGCCTTAGCACGTACGAAGGAGGCGTCCGCACCGCACGAGGTTCTCCCGCACCCTGCATATCAAACTGGTGGATTATCAGTACATTGAATGCACTGGTGGAGAAGCTACTCGCCCGCTCGACAAATCCAAACACGTAATACAGGTTCCGTGCAAAACTATTTAGTTGTCTTTCTAGTTGCCTTAGGATCAGTTTCATGCAAACATTGAATAGCTTAACGTGTCGGACAGTGCGCCGTGCGATGTTTGAGGAAATACGGCGAGACTTACCAACTTACCATTTCTCCTTCCCTGTCCAAGGCAAACATGATTAATTCAAGCAGGGGCATGTATAAACATTCAGGAGACAAGCATATGCAAACAGGAGGGTCGTTTTAACATGATCGTTCAGGTGTTAAGTTGTTCTTGATGCGATGCAGTGACTCGCACGCGGATAGCCGCTAAGCGAGGATGACTTATCTATATGAACACGGTCGCTGGCAAAGCCATTATGGACGTAGCCGGGGACAAGGATAGCTTGCTACAAGAGTACACGATGAGCTGCAAGCTACCCAGTCCCGAACACGAAGACTACACACGAGCTCCATCCGGACCGGATCGGCCCCAGTGCCCCGGTGACCGTCCGTGGAACTTACCTCGGGTCCGAGTTGTCCGCGACATACAAGCATTGGGTCTTTCCAATTATCACGAGATACACGAGAACACGAGAACACGAGAACACGCGTGCACTAGAACAAGAGAACACGAGAACACGAGTGCACGGGAACACGAGTACACGAATACACGGGATACTTGAATCATGATTCTGTACAGTGAATATCTTGTCTTGATGCATTCCCCTGGTTCGGGGCTGCCTGGTGACCTAACGGTCCGGGATACTTGCAGGGTCAATCATACACGGAACGACTACTGAGTAGTCTTCCGGAGTTTGGATGAAAACACGGTAACTATCAAGCAGACAAGCATGCGTTTCTAGGAACATAAGCAGGCACGTTGCTCGGGCCCGAAGGTAGTCCGAGAGATGAAACTGTTAAGGGACTTAGCATGCGAGGGTCTGAATATAAGCAGTATTTCCTTTTCCATGTTCTAGCAAGCAATACAAGTTGGGATTATTCCCTTAGCTAGGTGCGTTGGATTTATTAGCATGCAGGGGGTAATTCACCTAGCGACTAGCATAAACATTCCAGATTTTATGTGTGCTGGCTAAGCAAAGACAAGTTCACCGTAGCCACCCACCTTAGCGATGATTCGCCTCGGTAGAGCGATACGTCTGAGCGAGCCTCTGAAAGTCCAAGCCGGATTCCTGTAGGGACAAGTCTGGATATCCTTTGCGTCTTGATCGAGGCAAAGCGGGTCGGGACAGCTGCACGATTGCCGATTAAGACGGCAGTCCGCTTGAGCGGAATGGGGTGTTACAGATCAAAACTAAGAAAAACTCATGAAATCCATGAAAAAGTCTAACTAAAAACTCAGATATACCAAAATACATCCACCAAAACCAAAAACTCCAAGAACTAAAAAGATGAGGAACAACACAAGATAAAATTTTCCACCAAACAAAATTTTAAAACAAAAAATATATGAAAATTTCAAAAATCAAGGTTTCATCATGGAGCAAGATGTACTTGCCTAAGAGTCCAACGACATCTTCCTAGCTAGGTCCAGTGCTAGGGTTCAGCTAGGGGAGGTGCACGGGGGTGAAGGAGAAGGGAGCATGCCACCCTCTTAGACGTCATATTGTCATAGTTTTACTGTTTCTTGTGTTTATTTTCTTGTCTCTCTTGTATGTTTATTTACTTTAGTTTTGGCATATTTCTATGTATCTTTTTACGTCCCACTGAGGACCTGGTCCCTTTCTAAGTATAGACGATCATGACTATTTATAGAAGCATGGACCAGGACCTTCTACTTCTTTCTCTTTCAAGGAGGCCTTTCCTTCGAGCCTCTCTGGTCATCAGATGATGTACTTACTATTTTTTTTTCATCTTTGTTTGGTAGTAGATTTGTCTCCACCCAATTATTAGTTCTTCTCGACTATTTCATATTTGGTTCATTGTCATATTTGGTTATTTATTTCTATTTTATTTTGTGGATGAGATTAGTATTGCCTGTGATTTGTCATTATATATCACTTATGAATTATTATAAATAAATACTGCGTTCGTTTGTGTTATGGTTTCCATATATTGGAGTTGTCATATACATACGGCTGGCATGCTCATGTATTCCTAGTCCTACTTATTTTGGAACTGGGACGTGACATGCGATGAAGGCGGGATTAGACGAACCCAAGTACAAGGAACGGTCGGAGAAGGCAAAGATAGCTAGGTCGAAGGGAGAAAAGTGGTGTGGTGGCTCGATTCCCACGACGGAACATTTTCGTCGTCTAATATATATTTTATTAAATATATATTATTTTAATGCAAGTAGGATAAGATGTTAAGTTTTAATAACAAATAATATAATTTTTAACAGGTACAGAGGGGTGAGGATGCCATCATGGTGACAGTCTTCCTGGCCACCCATCGGAAGGACGAAAAGTTCATCGATGAGAAGGCCACGTAGACCTATGTACGTTTTACTACCCTGTGTTAGTTTTAATGTAACTTAGAAAATATGCAAATAGATATCTATATAGTTAGTAATAAGTAACTTAGACATTAGCAACCACTTTTCTAGGACGAGTATCTTAAACTACGTGAGTGGAGGACTGCTGGTGCACCTGCAGAGGGAGGGACTGGTACTTCCTCGCAGCCCTCTACAGATCCGTCGGCGAACGAGATCTAGATGACCGTCGTTGGTGGTCTCAGAGGGGTACATACTACGGTATGGGATCCTACGGTGCCTATGGTGAGACGCTGTCATCTAGGGGCCCCTCTGTCAGTATGCATTCCTCGCAGCCTTCACAGGCGTTGGCACGAGCCCAGGAGAGCGTTGACCGTCAGATTGCTGACCTGTATAATGAGTTGCTACTGAGGATTATGGAGAGGCCACAGTCTACGCCGTAGACGGACGATGCAATAATTATCGCACATTTTGATTCGCTCGAACATAGCCTTATGGTGCTCAGGACTCTGAGCCATATGACAGAGCATAGCCTTATGGAGCTCAGGACTATGGGCCAGACGACAGAGCACAGCTTGGAAAGTTTGGCCGCGTCTACGGAGCACAGACAGACAGAGCTGGAGGAGTCGCATACGTCCATGAGTGACTCACTTGCGAGGATCCATGCGGCACAGGATTTGTTGAGCCGGTCGATGGAGGAGAACACTTCGAGGGTGGTATATGCCATGGATTCATATAATGCTAGACTCTAGCATTGGAGCCGATACGTCCTCCTGGTCCGCCGGCATCAACACCGCCTCCATCACTGCCTCCTCCATCGGCATCGGTGACGCTTTCACAGGAGCAGTATGAGTTCCTTCTCTCCCAGATTCACGACGGTGCTCCTCTTGATCAGTAGTAGTCCTTGTTTGGACAAGTTTTAGTGTGTTTGTGTGTATTGGCCCATTCTTGGGTCTTTAATGTATTTATTTCATACTTTTTATTACATTCTGAGACGCATGTGACACTTATTTTAAATTTATTTATCTACTTCTTGGGATAAAGTTAGTGTAATATAACTTTGTAGATTTCTTTCTATGTGAGTTTAGTTTATTATTCATATTAACTGTAACCAAAAAAATTTGGTGTTGAGTGTTCCACCGAAGGGGTCGGCGAACCCAAGAAATTCAACGGAGGGTTGCTCCGGGTCTATTTATATAAACTATGATTTTATAACTATATATAGAGTTTTGTTGGGAAATATTTTACAAATTGTATTCTGTTTTTAATTCAATTTAGCGATGCGTTGCGACATATTACGATATTCCTCGACGTACATTTGTGTTGCTAAAAAGTATCGAAACATCGCTACCTGTACCAAGGATGTCGCTAGTATGTCACTAAACGTTGCTAACATGCTGACATGATAAAAGTTGTAATATCAGCATTGTTGTAGCAAAATATTGCTCATAATGTGGCTAATATAGCTACGTTTTATGACCAAAAATTACGTCGCCTTTTTAGCGACGATACGTCGCTAATCTTCGTATATTCTGCGACGTCGTGTCGTCGCAAATATACGTCGCTACAGCGATGACTAGCGATATTTTTGTTGTCGGCGACCATGAAATACGTGACACAGTAAAAATATCGCTAATTACGTTGTTAAATTATTTTAACGATATTAGTTTACCTATTAGCGATATTTTTAGGCGTCGCTAATATGTGTTATTCTGGTAGTGTCATTTACAACACTCCATGTACTACAAAATATCGAGTGCACAAAGTTAAGTCAAATCTGAATTTATTCTAGCATGGTATACTATCATGATAAACTTGTATTTCTCACCTTACACATGCGCACAATATATTCCCACGCAAGTGTTTCACCCTAGATGGTATAAATATACTCTCTAGCATGACACTATGTATAATATCTCAACTTGAATAAAAATTTAGGTATTGAACACAACTACTTGGAGACACTAATTAAAACTCAAGCATGCATTTATATATCACTAATTAACACTCTAATCTTGATATTTAAAATCTGGAATTTATATAAACAAGGTGTTAATGGGGGATTTAATCAAGTTAAAAGGGTTATTTACATGAAAAGTATCAACCACCTATAAATGCATATACATATTCATAGTTTCCAAGAATAAGAGGAAGAGTACATGGTGAAGATGATGAGGAACATGAAGAAGAAGAAGAAGAAGAAGAAGAAGAAGAACATGAAGAAGTAAAAGTAGATGATGAAGAAGAAGAAGAGTTACCTATGGGTTGAGCTCGGATGGAGGGGAGAAGATCTCGGGTGGAGAGGGATGGCCGGAGGTGGTACTCAGGTGGGGACATCGGCCTGTACGGGTGGAAGGAGGAAAATAACATCTGCAGCAACAGCAAAGTGAGCAGTAGCAACAGCAACTAGAAGCGGCAGCGGCAGTCACAAAGGCAGCAACAATAGAATTTAGGAGTAGCAGCAACAATAATAGGAGGAGAAGAAGTAGCAGCAGGTGTGAGGTGGATTGAAGGTGGGGATGGATGGTGAAGTTGCTGGTGGTGGTCGTGGAGATGATGGTGGTGGTGGTGGCTGTCATTGTGGTGGTGGTGGTGGTGGTTGTGTAATGAAGAGGGGATGGAGGAGAGGAAGAGGGAATGATGGTGATGGTCGTAGAGATGGTGGTGGTGGTTATCATAGAGATGGTGGTGGTGGTGGTGGTGGTGGTGGTGGTGGCTATCGTGGAGATGATGGTGGTAGTAGTGGCTGTAGTGAGGGTGGTGGTGATGGAGAGGGGTCGAGTAGAAGGAGGAGAATGGTGATGGTGAGGGTGGTGGTTTTATGAAGGAGGCGAGGAAGAAGGTGTAATAAATGATGAGAGAGAAAGAGATGATGTATATTTAATGAAGGAGAGTGAGAGAAGCTTGGGGATTAGGGCCAGCTAAGTTTTCTAGGGGGATGTGTGTGTGGGGTGTTGTCATGAAGGAATGAGTGGTGGAAGATGATGGGAGTTTGAATGGAGGGTTGTGATTTAAAGGAAATTGATAGTGATGCATAGTACCATACAAATGGAGAGAGAGGAAGCATGTGACCGGTCAAGCCCGCAAGAATGGGTTTTCTTATTTGCTCCAACCAATAGGAGGTGGACACCTAGTATTATATTTGCATTTAGGTCCCTAATTGTTTGGGTGTTTACAAATAAGAGAAATTAGAGATTTGATGAGGGTAGAAGCCATATTTGGTATATTATAGTGGAGAAAATTAGTGTGTGGTATTTTGTATGATCCATGAGGGTGTGAGTGTGGGTTTGGGCTGGTGTTTGGTTTAGTTTTGGGTTAGGTTGAGTCGGTTGCTCGAAATTAAATAGAAATTCTGTCATAGGTGTTCTTTAATAAATTGGAAGTGCATAAGATCTCAATCAAGGGTGACACAAGTGTCATGGACGTAGTAAACTCAGAATATATTATTGTCATATATTTTGTTGGAAGAAACGGGTTTAGATTGTGTCTCCAATTTTAATTGGAACGGACAAAGGTGCAAAGTTAGAATTGAATTCAGATATTTGTGACGAATGTCATGCGATTAAAATGAAGCATAAGAGAGTATTATTATGAGTGACACAATGGTCAAGATTGAAGATTGGCATGTCTAGTTCAAGGGTGTGAAATTTGTGTGAAGACAAAAGCTAGAGTAACGCTCCAAATATCGAAGCAACGACAAGGTACACCAAGTAAATTAAATTAAATGAGGTGAATTACAACTCCTGTAACTAATTCAACATAATCCTAAATAAATCCTAATCCTAGATTTGGGTTAGGGGGTTTACAGTTCCTCCTCTGCTTACGGCAACCTACCGATATAGTTATGACAATACTATAATGAAGTGAGTTTTGACTTCATTAAGACTAATTTGAAAATCCTGAGGGTCTGCTTGGATTGAGGGGGGGGGAATAAACATGGTTAAGTGAGATTATAAAGTGAGGAAGTTTTAAGTGAGGGGAGGGGAGTCAAAACATATAACCTTGTTTGGATTGGAGAGAGAGAGAGAGAGAGAGAGAGAGAGAGAGAGAGTTAAGTGGGTTGTGTTTAATAACATTTTTCTTGGATTGGAGGTTTTGAGTGGAGGAAAGAGTTAAGTGGGATGTATTTATGAATTTTTAGACAAAACCTCTCATTTTTTCTCGCTAACCTCCCGATTTGGAGATTAAAAAAAGGACAAAAGATGGTTATACAAACCTCCACTTAACTCTCTATTACTCTCTCTCCTAAACACCCACCCTCAAACCAAGTATGATTCTTTTTTTTTTCTCACTTAACTTTTTCTCACTTAACTCTCCTAACCCTCAATCTGAGAAGACCCAGAAAGTATGGATGGAAACAAAGTTTTGTGGAGAAAAATTAAGGTTTCGTGGAATTAGACCCCCATATTTTAAAACACTAAAATGCGTAGATTTGTATGTAATTTTGTAGTTAGACAAATGTTCATTTTAATCTGTAAAGCACCATTATAGAGTTAGAAAAAATCTGATCTAAATATATTGAGTTATGAGGACAATCATCAGATTATTGTCACAGTGTCATTGGTATTGATATCTAACTATTTTCTCGCATAGATTCTTCTTTTGACGTTTATATATACTTTTTTTCTTTTTTTATATACCTAGCTCCACCACCAACCGGAAAAGGAGAAATTCGAACCTTGATCTACTCCAAGGTGGCCCGCCACATTACCACTAGGATAATGCCTTCGGTATTATATTATGTTTATTCAACTATGGAGGAGACAAGTCAAAAAAATTATCAAATAATTTGTGACTAATTTATAGGAAACTAGTGATGTACACGTACATTGTACGTGCGTAAAAAAATATTATAAAAAATTAAACATGAATTTATTATAAAAAAATTCATTTTTAGAAATTTAATTCAAGCAATGAAGGAAAATGCCTCTCATCTTAACCACTTGCGTTATAATTATTTATTTATAAATATATCATATTAGGTAGTTAAATACTTGATCAATTTTTTTAAATAATGTGATATTTTTAGATGGTTATTTAGTTATATTTTTATTATTATTTTTTAATTTATTTTAATGATGATATATGTACGGTTCACATTTGAACCATTTTTAAGCCGCATTATAATTGTAGAGATTGAGAATTTTAGTTTTAGTTTTTTTTGTCATGGGTAACTTATTTGAATTATTTTTATGTTATACATTATTGATGGAGTCCAATAACTCGACCATATATTATTGATGGATATCATATGTTCGTAATTTGGTATGTACGTGCAAATGGTTATTAGAACATGGTGTCGATCTAACGTGGCGGTGGATAGAACTCTACTAACAGTATATGAAATAAAATTCTTGTTTGATAGGGGGAATGAGAGAATTTTATATCTATATATTATTCTTTCATCTTTCCTCTGATTTCATTTTTGGTTGAATTGTGGAAGATTATTAGGTATATTTATAATTTTGAAGCAACTTTTTAAAAATCTCTTTCTTTTATTTTATTTTTTCCTATTAGACACTCTTCTTTTGCTTAATGATATCTTTTTTCTCTTTCATATTTTCTTTTAGTCTCTTTTTGAATGTTTGGCTAGAAAGATTACTAGCATAAGACCTCCTTAAAATAAAAAGTGACGTCGCAAAAAAATGTATCCCCCAAGACCATCTACAATAAAAATTTCTAAAATTGAGTTTTTATCATGCTTGACATTGTACTTTAAAAAAAAAATCTATCCGTAGAGTTTTTACATTGAAATTGTACAGACAAAAAAATTACTCTTCAATTATTCTTTATTTCTAATTTTATATTCTATGAGTCAGAAAATAAAAGGATCAATTTAATAGTGTAGGGTTCATATTAATTGTTATGAGAGAGAAAAAAATTACTATAAGAGTTCCTACATATAAAATCCTCATAGAAATTCTCCATCCTACTAATGAAAATTGGAATAGAAATTATGTTTGAAGAAAAGAAAAAAAGTTTTTTTTTGTACAAAATTTTCTACCATAGAATTAGTGAAGATAGAAACCCCTATTGGAGATGGCCATCGTTACCATTCATAATTATTACATATTTCAGCCTCGTTTGGTTTGTGGAACGGAAAGGAAATAAAATCAATTCCTTGTTTTTTTCCTCCTTTGAAAAACTACAATTTCTATTCTTTTTTTTCAGTGTTTGGAGAGGCCAAAGAAATTTGAAGGAAAAATGAATTTCCTATGATGGAAAAGTGATTCCCTAGTTGGGTGGGGGGATTGCTTTCTCCCCTATTTTTACTTCCTATGAGAATCATTTTTCTTTCCTCCTACTTTCTTTTGACACCAAAACATAACAATTGAATCACTTTTTTTTTCCAATGTCAATATTCTATGAACCAAACCGAGATTTAAATGGAAGCCCTAAACTAAAAAAAAAAAGCTGAAAAGCAAACCATTTCATTACTAAATTAACGGGAAAAAAAGAAGGAAAAACTAACAGTTAAGGTATGAGCAGGGCCGGTCTTGGGGCCGTGCCAAATGTGCGGCTGCACAGGGCCTCCAATTTTGGGGTGCCTCAAAAAAAATTATATATATATATATATTCTTTTTTTCAAGGACCTATAATTCAAGCGGTTAGAGTGTGGCATATCCCCCAAAGAGGTTGTATTATCGAGCAACGGGGGAAGCATATTTAATTCCATGTAAAAAAATTAATGTGAGTAGTAGTGCGGTTCAGGTGCAATGCAGGTATGGTTCAAGTGCGGTGCAGGTGTGGGCCTTCAGACCAAGATGGGTGGGGCCTGTAGGCCAGGAGTTACCTCTTCCAATATATATATATATATATATATATATATATATATATATATATATATATATATATATATATATATATATTATCACGCTCTGATTTTCTGTAGGAATCGGCCATCCCCGCTAGGCGCGAATCACCGCACCAGCTCTCCCATGGAACGATCTTTCCTATCTGGACGTGATGCCGCACGAGCACAAGCTGCGCCTATGCAAGGCCATGATCCGAACATGCGGTAAAATATTTAAGCCACAGAGTCGTACAGATAGTCCGAATGCAGCGGAATAAGAAACGAAAAAATGATTGGTAACAAGTTCACAGAGTCGTCAATAGCGGAATCATTAAATAACACAAGTATAGAAGTAAAACAATATCTTTATTGATATTGAACAAGTGTTACAAGCGGCGCTAGGCCGAGATTACTAGTCGCTCAAGCCCTCTCTCTCTTGAAACAATAAAAGTGTACCAAGTGGCTACAATTTGTGGAATGATACATAGGTGATGTTCTAACATTATGTCTTGTATATGTGCTTCAGTTCTAGATGCAACGCTCTAAGGCTCCAGATTGAACTCCACGCCTTAGCGTGCACGAAGGAGATTTCCGCACCAAACGAGGTTCTTCTGCACCCAACAAATAATCTGGCAGGTTATCAGTACATGAATGCACTATTAGGGAGGCTTCTCTTTCGCTCGACAAATCCAAACAAGTTATAAAGATTTTGTGCACTATCTATTAAGTTATCTTTCTAGTCTTGCCTTAGGATCAGTTTTATGGCAAAATAAAAAACCTAACTCGTGTGGCAGCACGTCGTACGATAGAAAGGAACACGGCGAGACTTACCAACTTACCATCCGTCCTTCCATGTCTGAAGCAAACCAAGTTAAACCAAGCACGAGCATATAAAATAAAATCCAGGGGAAATTTTATAAGTAAACACAAGTGTCGTGAGCGAGATTCTGTTTCAGGTGCACGAGTAATTCAAATTTTCCAGAAGTGTTGCAGAAGATGTTCAAGGGTTCAAATATGTACAAGTGTGTTATACTCGTATCCGTTTAGGTGTTTTTGATTACTGTATGCAATATAATGACTCGCACGCAGATTTCTACTAAGTGAGGATGACTTATCTATATGAACATGAGCCGTTGGCATAGCCATAAAGGATGAGTTATAGTCTTTGACGATGATGGTATGCAACGAAAGTACACAGTGTGCTACAAGCCATCATGTCAAGTACACGAGACTATCAGCCTTTTGAGCAAGGATGGTACGGCGTTAGCGGAGATGCCACCCTGCTCGCACATGAAAGGATGTACGAGTTCCATGCGGATCGGATCTGCCCCGGTGCCTCGGAGGCAGTTCGTGGAACGAGATTCGAGAATCTTCCTTGTTACCAAGTTATCCGTGACATGCAAGTCTTGGGTCTTCCAGATTCATAACATGACATGATAATCCTTGATTCTTGTTCTGAACGAGTATTGGTCCACGAGCTATGATTCTTGCTTTACTTGAAATTATTCTCGTTCAGAGTTAAACTTTACTTGATGCATTCCCCTGGTTCAGAAACTGCCATGGCGACCTAACGGTACCGTATACTTGCAGGTTCATATTGCACAGAAAAACTATTTGATAGTCTTCTAGCTAACTAGATGCATGCACGATACGGATAGTGTTACTTGATTGTGGCATAAATTTATGTGGTAAGCATTGAAACGAGGCAACAATGTCATGCCCCAGTCCCAAAATACGTAGGACTAGAAACACGTAAGCATGCCAGCCGTATGTATATGGCAACTCCAATATATGGATACCATCATACATACGTACGCTATAATATGAATATAAACTCGCATGTGGTATATATACGGTCACAAGTCACAGATATACTAAATCTCATCCACACAACAAGTCACAAAAAGAAAATAACTAAACTAGAATAATGAGTCTGAAATATCCAAAATAATAGTCGGGTGGAGACAAATCCACTACCAAAGACTATATCAATACTAAAATGAGGGAGAAGGGTAAATCTCCAATATAAATAAGATGATGATATAAAGGTATCAGCGAAGCGATCCATCGCTAGAGATAATCAAGGATGCTCAGAAGGTAAGACCTCCTCGGAAGAGATAAGTAGTAAGTCCTGATCCGTGCTCCTGCGAATAGTCTTGAACATCTACACCTGGAAAGGGACCAGGTCCTCAGAGGGACGTAACAAGATACATAGAAGCATGCCAATTTGAATACAGTAAACATGCATAATAGATAGAAAATATATAAGTACGCTGTACAAGATAATCTATATGAATGCATAATGAGGAATACTTTTTGACGTATGGGCAAGGGTAGGCTACTCGATCTAAGCCTCACAACTCACGCACCCGTCTAGAACATCATCAGCCGATATACCCCGGGGGTAGCGACCCTCGTGACTCCATCAATCGACATACCGCAGGGTAGCGACCATCGGACACGACTACCATAGTGCGTGCTAGTTACTACGATTCACCAGAGTGGTTAAATCTTATACGCCTACTGATTTTCCTCTCATGATACTAAGTGTCATGTGTGTGTCAACATATCTAATATATAGTAATGACTGAAAGAAACTACACATGCAATGAATATACAAAAATGCAATGAATATACAAAAATGCAATAAATATACAGAAATATAATAAGCATGCAAAGTACTATAAATAATTTGGCAAGGTATCTTGCCTGGTCTAAAAAAGAATGAAGTTCCAACTCAAGGCATCGTCCGATCTACCCGTCAAATAAATTAAACAAGTTAGATTACAAAAGTGGGTGAATAGGTTCCTCCATTTTAATATATTTTAATTCTGAATAAAATAACCTAAAATAGTATTTTAATTTTATTATAATCTGATTTTATTGTTAAACCTTAATTATGGTCCAAAGAAAGTCAACTTTACGGATTTGTGATTCTTGGCACGCAAATCGAGGCAATCCATTGACCAAAAAGTCAACCAACTCAAATCCTAGATTTATGTATAAAATCATATAGATTTTAACGCTACATGAATTCCAGAATCGACGATTTTATAAAATCACAAGTCGGTAAAGAGTTATGGCCACAAGGGCGAATAGATGATAGTTTTCGGTGGTTTCCTATTTACGTCTATATTGCACTAATTTTATAGTAGATTAAACTTGCATATTAAATTCTGGAAAAGTAATTTTATATAAGTTCATCATGTTAACTTTCCGAAACTTCAAATGGTTCATAATTCCGAGTTCGGGATCTCCCGTAATCTCAAAAATACCAAAATACGTCTGATTTCGGACAACTGACACTTTTAGAATTTTATAGAAAAATAAGTTCATAAATTATTAAAATAATTTATATATTCAGAAAACTAACCTTTATATAGTTCTAACAAAAAAAATTGGAGCGCGTTTGGAGTCCGTAGCTAGGAGATATCGTCTTTTTAAGTCGTCATAACTACTAGAAAATGAGGCTGGATTTATGACGAATTTTGACTCTTTTTGGACGAAAAAAAGAGGATTTTGGAGAAGAAAAATATGAAGGATGAGGTATTTATAATGGTGGACACTACTTAATTGAATACGACTAGGATTGGCTAATTTGGATATGATTAGGATCAGTTTAAATAATGATAGGATATGCATGAAGTTTCTTTCCTAGTAGGCTCAGGATTTGAATTAATTTAAAATAGGGTTTGGGTTTATCTCAATTATTTATAATCTTAAATAAAATTAAGGATAATTCAAATAATTTATATATAATCTTATTAATATCTATTAACATTAAATTATTATCTATCTAATATTAAGACTATATATATCCAAATAAATCCTAAATAATTTCAAAAATCTAAATAAATTTCTTAAAATTATAAATAAATTACAGAAAATATAATTAAATATTTTAACCTAAAATAAATATTTGGTAGGAACAATATGCAAGTATGGTCTCATAGTAAATCATAGAAGTCCTAGAAATTTAGGTTCCCTATGTTTTAATTATCTAAAAATTCTAAACAAATCTCCAAAAATCTAAAATAGCCTAAACATGATTCTAAATAAATATTTCCATAAGTAAATATACTAAGACATTTATTTTCTAATTAACTAAGAGAATACTCTAAAGTAATTCAATATTTAAAATAATATATAATAAATATAATAATATAAAATACACACAAAATACCTATTTTGGGTGAGGGGGTTTACAAACAAGTACAAGCTACAATGTAAGCAGGCAAGCATGCATTTGTATAAAACATAAGCATTTACATTGGCACGGTCTAAGGGGTAGTACGAGGAGTACAACCGTACATGGACATATCTAGCGACATAAAATGTAGGGTGTGTAGTGTAAACAAGTGAAACAGTGCATTACGAAGGGTCCATAATGATCTACTCGAGGTATAGCGGGGTCTACTTGCACGAAGCAAAGGTAGCATGCGAGGGTCCAAGTTATAAGCCAAGTTTCATTTCCATGTTCTAACACAAACAATACAAGATGGAATTATTCCTTTAGCTAGGTGCGTTATATTCTTTATTAGCATGCAAGGGATGATTCACCTAGAGACTAGCATGTATCGTCCATATTTTAAGTGTGTTGGCTAAGCAAAGAAAAGTTCATCGTAGCCACCCACCTTATCGATGATTCATCTCGGTCGAGCGATACTCTGACCGAGCCTTTGAAAGCCTAAGTCTGAACTCCTGAAGGGCCAAGTCTAAAAATTATTTGCCTCAAATGAGTCTTCTCGCTGAGCAAAGCGGGTCGGGTCGTTGTACTTGCACCGTTTGAATCAGTTGTCCGCTTAAACAAAACGGATCGTTACATTATACACCACTTAAAAAAAGTCTCATCCTCGAGACTTTCTGAGCCCAAACTATTCTATTGCACTATCGAATCTATCTCAAGCAAAGCAGTCGGTACCACTAGATTCGTTCGAACACAATTTTCTACTCGTTTCTTATATTGTGTCATGTGTATGCTGGGTCGATCTTTGTTAAATGACTCTATCATTCACTACAAGCTCTGATTCGGTCTCTACTACGCCTTAGCACGGAACATATATTACTTAACGCGTGGTACGTTACAAGCCATCTTGAATAATGATCTAAGGCTGAGGCAAACTTATTGAAATCAATTTACTCGTCCATGCGAATCTAACATATTCACTTGTACTAGCATTCGAGATCATCATATCGCGAGTCTGGATCGTGCACATATTCAAAGCGTCCCTCAAATATATACATGTCAACCAACTTAGCGATAGCGAAGTCTTTGCACCCGAGTTCAACATATCATTGAGTCTTGGATCCTGGACACGTTCAAGACGTCCCTCAAACATATGCATTCAACCAAACTTAGCGATAGTGAATTCGAACAAGCTACTTGCAAAAATCTCAAGGGTTCTCGTCTTATGAATCACAATGATACTTCCAGCAGGGTCAATCAAATCCAAGTAATTTCTATTCCAACTCAAACCAGGCATTGCACTACCTTTAAGCATGATCTATCCGATCAATCGACTAGCGTTCATGTCCTATCGTACATTCCGTTTGTATCAAAAATAGAACACACTTACAGTTCTAAGTCTAACTCTAAGTCTTGCTGTCCCGGTTCTATGGCTTGCTCAAGCAATACTCTAAAGTCGGTTATACAAGTTCTTTCACTAGGCGCAGGATCGTCTGCCTAGTTACTAGGTCAGCACATAAGGTCATAGGTACAAGTTCAAGCAAACGATTTATCATACAAATTTGTCGCACGATGCTCGCCCCAATTCCTAAGGTCTAATCATTATTCATTTGCACGGGATATTCTACCCAATTTTGTTTCACTTAAATTTCTAAACATCGAACACAGATTATCCTACACATATTAACACGTTCGTTTATACAGGATCGAGTCCGTTCAGTCAAATCAATGATATATCCAAGTCGCATGACAAGCCTAGCAATTCGTATAGTCTATCTCCTTAAGTATGTTTGATAGAATCCTTCCATTATAAGTCTAGACCAATAAGCCATGATTCAATTCTAAATCTGAGATCTCAATTATAACTCTAAATCATCCACAAGATTGATGTATCCGTTCACGAAACCATCAAGCGTGATTTACTCCAGGTTCTAGACTAACTCATCCATGAAATACTTCTGATTCACTTGCATTCTCAAACTCGTCTTATCGTGTCAAACCACAAGTCAAGATAATCCATTAATTGTTACGCTCTGGTCTTCCACAAGTTCAATCATCCTCGTTGGACGTGAGATCACCACGCCAACGCTTCTATTGGATAATTATCCTAATTTGGGCGTGATGCATGTACGAGCATGGAGTTACGCTCGCACAAGACAAGAATGTCGAACATTATGGTTATCATCGAAACGATCGAGATATCTTATCATTTTAATTTGCTCCATCCAAGATCTATATAATCCTTCAAGTCATGTCCGTTCATGTCGTGATCATAATTTGTCTAGCCAAATTGTCCAAATTTAATGTTATTGTTTGATAAATCCATAGTCTACTTCTGGCATTCCTCAAACAACTAAGTTTTAAATATTCAAGCCAAATTCTATCCACTTTTGATACGTCACATTCATTGAGTTCGTTTGAATAATCATCGAGTATGTTCCCGTGAGTTCTATCATCCCCATCAGACGTAAAATCACTACGTCGGCGCTCCCGTAGGATAATCGTTCTCGGCTGGGACTGATTGTCGAGAGTTATCTTTCAAACTTAATTCACCAGATCAAATCCGTTATCGCTTTTCTCTTTCATCGAACCACAATATTCCTTTCTCAGGCTAACTTCTATCGAGCGATGTCCTGCTAATGTTTAATCCGTTTGGTTCAATTTGAAATCGCTTATATGATCCATCAAGTTTCTACCAAGTTTTTTTGAGCAAGATATCAATTTTATTACCTTGAATCCCAATTCGATATAAGTCTTATCACTTGTTCAAGACATTCTCAATCGTTCAAACCACTATCGCACGAGACCTATGAATTTGTTTGAACATTTTCAAAATGATCCATACACCACTCAGAAATTGTGTCACCCAATTAAATCATCAATCGGTGTTCGCATCACTCGCTAGCATATTCACCAAGTCGTTCCTTAAAATTCATGTATGATACCTAAGCATCGCCTGATAAATCTTAGTCTCTTATATATCCTTGTTGATAGTCATCCAAGTAAACCACATCTGATTTGTATCTGCCGACACGAAATACCGTCCAAGCTATTTCTCAAAATTTCAAGCACGATCCTTTATATTCTCCTTAGCGATAATCTGATAATATTTCTATCGGTTGTCATTCTAAGTCTGACTTATCATTTATCTGAACGATATCCCAATCTCGCTTGCAACTAGCTTGCACCAAAAGGGTCTTGGCGCACGATACTCTACATAACTTAGCCGAAAGGTTGTGTGCATAGCTAACCATCCGAACGATATTCTATTTCGTACACTAACTAGCTAGGTAATCATGTATAGGTATTCGGTTTGCACATAACTTGCAAATTATAGCACAAGTCTATTCCCATAAAGTCTAACATAGGTCGGGACAAGGGTCTTCGCATCACAATTTCGTACAACCAATCATATCATTCACATAAACTTTTAAAATTATTTAGACTCATTGTATGAAATATCCCCAACGGGTCAACGAGAGAGAGTGTATGTACATAACCCACGAACGAGCTTCTAAAATTGAGAAAATCGATAAGAAGTCCAAAGACGTAAAGTCATGCTCTGATACCAATATGTCCTGCCCCAATCTCCCGTACGAATCAGTCATCCCCGCTAGGTGCGAATCACCACGTCAGTGCTCCCACAGAATGATCTTTTCCATCTTGACGTGATGTCGCACGAGCACAAGTTGCGCCCATACAAGGCCATGATCCGAACATGCGGTAAAATATCTAAGCCACAGAGTCACACAGATAGTCCGAATACAGCGGAATAAGAAACGAACAGGCTATTGATAACAAGTTCACAGAGTCGTCAATAGCAGAAGCATTGAATAACACAAGTATAGAAGTAAAACAATATCTTTATTGATATTGAACAAGTGTTACAAGCGGCGTTAGGCCGAGATTACAAGTCGCTCAAGCCCTCTCTCTCTCTTGAAACAATAAAAGTGTGCCAAGTAGCTATAATTTATGGAATAATACATAGACGATGTTCCAATATTATGTCTTGTATATGTGCTTCAGTTTCGGATGCAACGCTCTAAGGCTCCAAAGTAAAGTCCATACCTTAGCACACACGAAGAGGGTTTTTGTACCGAACGAGGTTCTTCCGTACCCTGCAAGCAATCTGGTGGGTTATCAGTACATGAATGCACTGGTGGGGAGGCTTCTCGTCTGCTCGACAAATCCAAATATGTTATAAAGGTTTCGTGCACCATCTATTAAGTTATCTTTCTTTTCTTGCCTTAGGATTAGTTTTATGGCAAAATAAAAAAGCCTAACTCGTATGGCAGTGCGCCGTGCGATATAAAGGAATACGACGAGACTTACCAACTTACCATCCATCCTTTTCTGTCCAAGGCAAACCAAGTTAAACCAAGCACGAGCATATAAAATGAAATCCAGGAATAATTGCATAAGCAAACACAAGTGTCGTGAGCGAGATTCTGTTTTAGGTGCATGAGTTATACAGATTATCCAGAAGTATTGCAGAAGATGTTCAAGGGTTCATATATGTACAAGTGTGTTATACTTGTATCTGTTTAGATATTTTTGATTATTGGATGCAATGTAATGACTCGTATGTGGATTGCTACTACGCAATGATGACTTATCTATATGAACATGAGTCGCTGGCATAGCCATAAAGGACGAGTTATAGTCTTTGACGATGATGGTATACAACGAAAGTACATAGTATGCTACAAGCCATCTCATCCAGTACACGAGACTATCAGCCTTTTGAGCAAGGATGGTGTGGCGTTAGCGGAGACGCCACCCTGCTCGCACATGAAAGGATGCACGAGTTCCATCCGGATTGGTTAAGCCCCGGTGCCCCTGAGACAGTCCGTGGAACGAGATTCGAGAATCTCCCTTGTTACCAAGTGTAGAAGCATGAAAAATGCGCTGAGGAAGTATACGCGTAAACCCTCAACATGCAGGAAGCCCGCGTAAAACAGAGCTCCAGCACTGGGTGGCGTAAAATATGACTTCATAGCCATTGGCGTACAGCAGAGCTTCAACGCTATTCAGCGTAAAACATAACTCTAGAATAACCCGCGTAATGCAGTATTTCTAGACTGCTTTGGCGTAAAAAGGTTACTACATCGCCACTTCGGCGTAAAACCTGTCTTCTTTTAATGCAGCGGAAAGTTATAAGAGGAACTCTTTGTATTCCTCGAATGAACCTGTCAGTGAAGTAGTGAACCTGACTCCTGACAAAGAGTACTACACGGAGATCGAGAGGACGGCTGTAATGATGATTCTGCACAGAGCCCCAGACTGTCGTCTAGTGACATAACCCTTGATATAAGACGTCGTTTACGCATTCAAGGAATATGCTGCCTATTTTACACAGGCAGACATGAGCTTTACGCTCAGGATGAGACGAAACCAACAGCCACGTCAAAAGCTGTTCTTCGTCCAGAACTCGAGGCACGTCTCTGCAGTTAATGCGCGAGATGGGGGCAGATCTCTGCATTTAATGCACAAGATTTGGTTCTACTTTTAACGATTGGGTGAGCTATAATTAGGGCTAATACGTCCACATCACCATCCTCGCACATTACGCCAACCAGGCTATTTTCAGCTAGAGGAGTACGCCGTATGCTATCTTCTCGAAATACGCCAACTCAGGCTATAGTTGCAAAGCATCAAGCTTTATGCAGAACTTGGTTTCTATGCTAATATGACAGCTACTTGGCTTCTACGTCAACATGACAGCCATTTGGCTTCTATGCCAACTTGACAGCTATTCGGCTTCTACGTCTACTTAGGTTTTACGCCATCAGAACAGCTATTTGGCTTTTATGCCAACGAGACAGCTATTCGGCTTCTACGCCTACTTGGCTTTTACGCCATCAGAACAGCTATTTGGCTTTTACGCAACGAGACAGTTATTTAGCTTCTACGCCAACCATCTCTAAGCGAGGGGCAGTTACCTACGTGGCTTGCATGCCGTGATCTTTGATGAGCGATTATATGCATTACCTCATAATGGGACATGCGTCACACGCCAATTCAAGAGATCATTCATACATGGGTAGCAGTTATTATAACCGTCGCGTAAAAGGTGAAGCTCTCTCCTGTTCGGTTTTTACGTTGACTGTAGCTGAACTCTATAAATAGAGACCTCCGGCCACGGAGGTCAAGGGTCGAAAGGTCAAAGATTTGGAGGGGTCAAGGTCAAGAGAGCACATATAGAGAGCTTTGGCAACAAGAGTTCAACTTTTCCTGCAGTCTTTGAAGCTTCTTTTTCGTCTTCTACATCACTTCTTCGTCATCGTGTGGTCCAAGGGACAAAGTGATCGACCCCAGATCAGACTCCTATAGCAATATTTCCCCAGAATTAAATTTTTGTACTTAACATCCTCGTATAGGATTAATTGTACTTCTTTTTCTTGTTTGTAAACCAAAGAAAGGGTTTCGTAGAAACCTAGTTTCAATTTCTTTCGTTTATTATCAAACACAAGATGGCGACTCTACTAGGAACTACTTTCTCATCTAACGAGAAAGTCATTGTTCAACACGATGTTGTATCCGTAGGATCAACGAAGAAGACTCTGGTCGTCCAATTCGACCAATCGGCTTACGAAGATATGCTTCGAGCAGGGGGTAGCTCTCATTCCCTCTTTGTCCAAGACAACAGGAAGTTGCAAAAAGTATGGATGCCCCAGACATCCTCTACCATTCCTGCGGACTCTCTCTCTCTCCAACCAATAAGGTTATGACATTGCAACCTGTGCACTCTCGTGCGCATAAAACTTTGTCTCCCGTCTGTGACATGGCAGATAAAGCTTCTGGCAATGCCTTAGCGCCAATCCAGAAGTCTACACCGCGCCTTGCGCGTAAAACTCTGTCTCCCGTCTGTGACGTGGCAGACAAAGCTTCTGGCAATGCCTCAGTGCCAATCCAGAAGGCTACACCACGCCCCGTGCGTAAAATTTGGTCTCCCGTCTGTGACGTGGCAGACAAAATTTCTGACAATGCCTCAGCGCCAATTCAGAAATTTCAAACGTGCCCCGCACGTAAAAATATATCTCCCCTCTTCGACGAGGCAGATGGTCCTTACAATCACCGCAAGGGAAAACAAGTGGCGACCTCGCGACTTTTACGCCATCAAAAGAAGAATTTTCTCGTTCTTCAGATTACGCGAAATGCTGACAGCCGATTGAGGACTTCCTCAATTTTACGCCAACCTGTGCAAAGCTCCAGATTACGCCAGGATAAGCCCCTCAGCGTAAAGAAGACCCCGTTTATGGGAAGATACGCTCCTCATGGATCATGTGCTACGTAGCTGTATTCATATGGCAGGGAAAGGGTTAGGGTTCCCAATCTCCATGTCCCTACTGATGTAAAAAGGCGGAATAAGCCTTCTTCTTCTGGTTATCTCCCTGATTTGTGTGATTTCTTGATCCAAAAACGCAAAGACAAGGGTCAAAATCAAGATACAGTGCCCCTAACTACCAAGCGTGGGGAGATCATATGGGAAAATACGCCAACATCTAATATCGTCAAAACAGATGGGCCATATGAAGAATCTGTCTTCATTATTCCACCTACTCGCAACGATCAGCATCAAATAATCTTCGGTCGAATGAGGAATAGACCGATTGTACAAGAAGATTCTCACGAGTCAGATATTGAGAAAATCCAAATCCACAGATATAGCCCACGGGCTTTAAAGATTATACAAAGCATGGGTTATGATTTAAAGTTGAAACAAGGCCTCAACTATGAAAAAGGCAGGCGAACATCGTTGCATGGTGATCCCTACTGTCAACGAACTCGTTTCGGGTTAGGATATACCACATCCCCTGCAAACTCTAAACCTCTACGGTCAGATCTTGTAATATCAGAGCCAGACCCTTCTAAATCAACTTCTATGGACAAACGCCATGACATGTCTGGGGGTAGTCTACCTCGACAAAATAGGGCAACATCCAAAGCTGGGGGTAGAATTCCCTCTAAGTCCGAAGATGATAAAATTATGACTATCTTCCCTGAGGACCGTACTGCTAAGATATCGGGAGCCCAAAGGCCAAAGGGGACTTTCTCCTTCAATGAAGATGACATCATGGAAATCTTTAATATATTGATGAAGGAAAATAAACTTCGGCTACCCAACATCAGATATCTTGAAAGGGCTGGCAAATTTGATGACCCAGATTATTGTCATTTTTATCGGTACATTCATCACTCCACAAGGGCATGCTATATACTCAAAAGGAGAATCTAGGAGTTGATCGACGCCAAAGTCATCACTTTGCATCTATAAACAAGGGGACGATCATTGCAAATTAATTTCACTCTAACGTGACAATTTGCTCCCTCAAGAAGTACCGTATGATGAGTCCCTAAAGTTTTTCCAGCGGATTCTTCAGGTCTATCCCCACTCAGCAAATCACTCTCCAGTGAATTTTCTGAACTGTTATCCAAATATTTCTTTTTCCCCAGCTGGGTTTTACATGTCCAAGTGACCTCTGAGCAAACCTCCTAGTTTGTTGCTATCGATCAGTTCATGTCCATACTACCTCTGAACTACATCTCTCCACTTTCTCCAGCAGAGGAAATTTGTCATCACAAATATAGTCAATTCCACATTTCCTCTGTCCGATTTTTTCTTTATTCCCCAAAGAGTCATATCTTACCACGTCCACATTACCTCTGAGTAAGATATCTTCAGAACTTCTCCATGTCCATATAACCTCCGAGTAAAGTTTTTCTCTTCGACTTCCTACTATCACGTTCGCATAACCCCTGATAGTGCTAGTTGTTTCAGCTTATTATCTGTACTTAAGGTACGCCAAGTGTAAGAAGTCCATAACCAGAATATGCAAATTGACTCTTGGTTTTTCATCCCCAACAAGTGTCTATGTGCAACATTTTCTCCTTCGTTATAAATTCTTGTAAAGAGCCATCATCCGTATCCAAGAGTCCCGGGTACGTAATGGATGATGGATCCTCAAAATTCCCCCAGTAGAACAATCCTTAGGTCTACTTGTACATTCGTACCATGACTATTTAAACCAGTCTCATTAGACACTAGCCATGTTCATATTACCTCTGAGCTATTGTCCCATCAATTTCCCTAGCGGAATAATCCTGGGTCTATCTTCATGTTTGGATAGACCACACTCAACGAATCACTCTTCAATAAGTTTTTCAGATACTAGTTCACGTCCATATTACCTCTGAACTGCTGTCATAATATTTTTCTCAGGCTGAGTTTGTCATGTTCATATTACCTCTGAACAAACCTTCCTGGTCCGGCCATCGATTATCATGTCTATATTACCTCTGATATCGTTTTTCATCTCAACTTAACACCCATACTTAAACTTTAAGTACGCCAGTGGTGTTGAGTCCACAAAAACTGTCATGTCCATATTATCTTTGGCAGGGCTTGTCCTAAACTTATTACTTGCACTCTCGTGCACAAGAAGTAATAGGTCTACCAAAAATTCTCCTGTGGAATGCCCACAATGAAAACAAATTGTTCATGTCCACATTACCTCTGAACTATCCTCATTATCCCCAGCAATGAAAAAGTCAGTTCATGTTCATATTATCTCTGAACTATATCTCTTCCCTATCCCCACAGAGTCATATTTTATCGCGGCTGTATTTTCTCTGGCGGGACTTGTCTAAACCTGCGGGATTTGTCTAAACCTACTACTTGCACTCTCGTGCGCAAAAAGTAATGGGTCCACCAAAAATCTCCCAGCAGGATGTCTTTATCAGCCACAAAACCTATCACATCCATACTACCTCTGATAGGGCTTGTTTTGAACTTATTATTTGCACTCAACGTGCGCAACAAATAATAGGTCCACCAAAGATCCCCCAGTGGGATGTCCTCAACAAACCAAAGTTCGCACAAACAATCATAAAAAAATGGAGGGTCCTTATATGATTGCAAATGACGCTTATAGATTAGCCAAGTCTAACGAAAAATTTGATAATGGCTACTATCAACTACAAATTCCCGAAGAAGTACTATACTTGATCTTTTTTGCTTAACGGAGTATGATGAAGATCTTATTCTGACGATACCATGCACTAAGGTTAGCTGGATCATATTCTATCAGATTCATATAACCTCGTAATGGATATGCTTAACTAATTTGTAAACCTATCATGTTCATATTACCTCTGATAGTGTTTAGTATACAAATTTAGTTGGATTATATTCTATCAGGTTCATATTACTTCTGAATATATTTACATTAAAAAAAAACCTTAACGAAAGTATGTCATGTTAATGATACCTCTGATATCACTTTCACCCTATCCTATCTTTTATATTCAAAAAATGATGGGTCCACAAAGTCAGATAAAGTCTCTTTATTATCGCTGGGAATAGCAAAATTACAGAGAAAGCAAAAAGTATATCATTGGGGAGGAGCAGTCAAATCACGAATCTGCTGCGCTAAAGCGGCCATCCTCTCATTCCTGGAGTCCAAGATGTTAGCGCGAGCCCACTCCATTCGTACCTCATCATCGCTCAGGAGGGATAGTTCAGACCGAAGATGAACAAAATCGGCACAGATGTCGCCCGTACGTGCCAAGTTCCGCTGAGCTGTATCCATTCGGCCCTTCAACACATCTCGAGCTGTCGATGAAGCGCGAGCCCATTCCTTTGCCTGAGCGAGTTTAGCTTCCAATTTGTGGACCCTCGCTTCATTTCCCTCATGTTCGGCCTCGTACTGGGTTAGTTAAGGAATAACCTCCTCCAAGATGGCCCGCTCTTCATCTATCTCCTGCTGCTGTGTTTGGATGGATTTATTTAAGCATTCCATCTATTCAGCAAGCTTCGCAGTCAAGGAGTCATACTCGGCCTGAATTATATCGTCGACGTTGCCTCGAGATAGTTGCAAATATTCGTTAATGGGTTGTTCTAAACCATTAACTATTTGCTCCAGCACATCAGCTCGTCCAGCATCATTGAAACCTTTGATCGGCACTATCGTAAGCTGGGAGGACGTCAGTAGATTATCAAAGCTCAGGTTCTTCTCCAACACCATGGAAATCAACTCCTTCAAACTATGGTAGAATAGGCTGGTATAATTTTCAATCAGCATATCAAAGACCGGATGCACGCTAGGAGTGGCTGCGATACCAGGAAATCTCCTTCCAGGAATGACCGCGGAGGATGTTGCCACGGCCGTTGCCTCTACAGATGGCGCTATAAAAGAACGAACACCAGCAACGATTGAAGTTGCTGGGGTACTCAACGAAGGAGGCACAGTCGCAATGATAAGCTCATCCTCCTCTGAAGATATATGAACTGCCGTTGGCGAGACGACACCTGAAAATATTGCAGACGAAGGATCGGCAGCTTCAAAGCATGCCCCTTCGGTATCAAACACCGCCGTTTCATCGGCAGGATCCGCAACAAAGTCAAAGGTTGCGTCAACTCCTCCCTCTCCTGAGATGTCTTCACCTAAAGAAGACAAGGGAAAGTTAATATCAACCTGATGTTAATTTTCCTTAAAAAAGATGTAAAGACAATATTTATCCATGGCCGATGGTATATATGTGGCATCCGCAGCTTGAATAGCTAAATCATCTCTTAATAATGCTAGACAAGCTATCATACCTGGAGAAGAGGGTGCACCAACTGACACTGGCGGGTAGTCTTCCCAGTCGTCACCAAGATCCACTCGAGGCTCATCGGGTGGAATCTCGCTGGAAATACTTACAGACGAAGTAGGGGTTACTCCAGTTATTTGTCTGGATAAAGGTATCCTTAATAGGCTCGGCCTCGAAGGCGATCTCGTAGCACTACCAGAAGCAGTAGTAACAGCAGCGATCTCGAGCAAAGAATCTCCGGCACTGCCAGCCAGAATTATGGAGGTGCCCTCTCTAAAAGGCGAAGGACCTCTGATTAAAGAATCATCCCCAACAGGGAAAACGACAGGCTCGCTCTTAGGAGCCCCCCTGGTGGAAGCCCTTTTCGGACCTCGGTCAATTTTCTTCTTGCGGGGGGAAGGCTCTTTCAAAGTCGAAGCCTTCCGTTTCTGGGGGATAACGAGAGGCTCTGCTGGCGGAGTTATTACGCCTCTCGGTATTATTGACAAGAATTCGTCTGCCCCGACGGTGTCTTCATTCTCATCCGAGGAAACAGACGGAACCTCCTTCCTTCCACTAGACCTATGGGAGGGTATCCTAAAACTTCCATGCACATCAAAATTGTGATAGAAGCTATTGATGGACGCATAGAATTGCGCATACGAGTGCAGAATACGCAACTCCATAGAGAGAGAAGTCGCGGGCACAGCAAAAGTTACACCAGTACAGCCCGTGATAAAGTACCACCATCCTCTGGCTCCATCAATAAGTCCACCTTTGGACTTGAAGCTGGTAATGGCATTCCCCACATGCAGATGATCGTACCCAAACTGCCTGGCGAACCGACTGGACAAATAAGGCTCCAGGTAGCAGTGGTCATCGCTTCTGTACAGCAAATGGGAAGGTCTAATGCAGACCAACCAGTAGAAGGCTTCAGGAGAAAGAATGGTCCTCCCATGGCCCCCATCCTTAAGTTTCTTCCCCTGTTGATTGATATGTACAGGGGGACGATACAAAAGAGTTTCCAGCTGTGGGCAACATTTAACGCCCTCCGGCAATCTATGACGATCCCCACGTTCCAAGAGGAATTCTTGTAATTCAATAAGAAGTTATTTCCCGAACCACTGGCAGGACCGGGAGACATCACCCTGATGTTATGAAGAATTAACCATCCCATCAGGTATAGGAATGGTAATTCCACCATGGAAAAGCTTTCACGCTGCGTCTCATCTGCGAGCAGCCCATCAGTAAGGGCCCTCAGGCCTGCTTGTATTCTACATACCATAGAAGGAAGCAGGCCCAGTCTTGCTCCAAATACCAAACGCACTTCAGGCCATAAGGTGTTGCGATGGATGCGATCTGCAGACGCGATGCCAGGCACTACCCAGCGGCGAAGCCAGACGGAGAGGAAGCCAGCTAATTGAGCTTCCCTTGACAGAGGCTTGCGACAATGCCTCATATAACTGAAGGCTTTTGTGCCTGCAGGGTAACCCCCTATCTCCTCGTCAAGAATATGATCCGAAGCCCCTGCGTCTTCAATAAGGTCATCGACCGTGTCAGCATTGAGCATGCTCAGGAGGTTCAAAGGCCTATCTCGGCTATCTACCACCTTGTCCGGCTTAACATTTCTGGCCTGGTGGAAGAAGTGATAGGTTGCCCACTTGTTGATATGAGCCAAATCAGAGGGCTCCTTGTCGAAAGTGGTACAGGCAAGATAGTGGCACATCAGCTCCTGATATACTGCCACTGCCCGAGGGTTTATATCCTTCAACTCTCTGTTTGTAGGGACGTACTCTTCATAAGGAGCGTCCTCCATTGGCAGCTTTGAAATCTCTGCCATCTCATGAAGGGCTAAGCCCAACTCACCCAGCGGAGTGGCAAAAGTCCCAGTGAGCGAGTTGTATCGCTCCATCAAGGCTAAAAACAAGTTATGGTTGACAAGCAGCCCAACACTTGTGGCGCTCACAGCCGCAAACAAGCCAATACTTTCCAGCTCCGTCTGGAAGTGTTTCAGGGCCCAGGCAGTCAAACTGGCCCATCGAAGATTCCCCGGGCTAAGCCATCCACTGGTCCGAGGGTTGACCCTGGGGTACATTCCTCCCTGCCCTATAAAGTCATTGCAGAAGGTCGATATTTTGACCGGCTGGATCAGCGAAGTGTCCTCACTTGGGACACTACCCGGCAGTAATCCCCTAAAGGGCACCACAGGGCCCGAGGGACGGCTCATATAGGCTACCCCGTCGTATTCCTTGTTGTATAAGATTTTTCCCGGTCGGCCGTGAAGATCGGGAGTCAGGGTCCATGTCATATTCCTAGGATGTGTGGCATGGAAGAACGCAGAGATAGGGTAATCCCTGGGCATCCTGGGAAGATACATCACCGTGCCCTCAACAGTAAACACCCAATCCTCCTTCTTGGGTTTGGTCTGGGACTGTTTGTCGATAACATCCCCGAATAAGAAACCCGATTTCTTATACTTTGTCCCTTCTATGTATGTCAAGGGCTCCCCACTGATCATACTCAGCAGCATGCGTTCTCCCTGGGACAAGATAAGGGTTCCCCTTTCTTCAGGATAATTGGCTCCAGAAATAGGGAATGTCACATGGAACAAGTTCTCTAAATAGTTCGAGTTCAGCGTCCCGGCAGCAGAACCCATCACCTCAGCCAAAGGAGGGATTTGCAAGTCCACTACAAAACGCAAGAGAACAAGTCAGTTTCTACACTAGACGATACACTCTTGCCTTTTATGCCAAAGATTATCAGTCTGTGCTTTTACGCCAAGACTGCAAAAACTTGAGCTTTTACGCTGGAACTTATTTCCAAAGCGTAAAATTCAAGGTTGGCAGTATATACAAAAAACCTAACAGTCTGAGCTTTTACGTCAGATTGACAAAATTTGAATTTTTTACGCCGTAATTCATATCCAGTGTATAAAATTCAAAGTTTGAAGTATACGCCAAATTTCGACAGTCTGAGTTTTTATGCCCAGACTGCAAAAATATGGAATTTTTACGCTGACATATTAGGAATGTGTGCGTAACAATAAAATATCTTCGTACATCATCCTCCTCGAAGAGGCTCTCAGCACAAAAGATGACCTTGCTCGTGCACGTACAACGTGTGCGAAGGATTTTTCCCCGAAGTCCTTACCTGTAATGTCCGGAGCACATCTCGACGGATGAGCGCTGCGTTCCGATCGAGGCTCGTTCAGCCTAATGGGAGTTGCTCGTGCTTGAGCAGTGGAGCGGGAAGAGGAAGCGACCTTCTTTCCCTTAGCAGTGGAAGCCTGTTTAGGTGCCATGGCGATTCTGAGTTCTCAAGAAAGAGATGAAGAAGAAGGGTTCTTGAAAAGCAAGGGTTTCGTGAAAACAGATAAAAGTTTTCTCTCTCAGGACCTTGGGCTATTTATAGAGTTCAGATAACTCTTCGAATCCCTAATTAAAATACGATATTTAATATTCGGTTATGATTTGGGACCACGTCAGCCCATCATTTGAAAAAAGAAGACGAACAGTCAATGGATCCAGATTTTATGCGCAGAGCAGATCTATGATTTTACGCTAAGGAGCTTTTACGCTCGAGAGGCTACAAATCTACGGTTTTACACTCAGAGGCTATAAATCTATGGTTTTACGCTCAGATGTTTTTACGCTCGAGAGGCTACAAACCTACGGTTTTACGCTTAGAGGCTATAAATCTATGATTTCACGCTCGAAAGCTTTTACGCTCGAGAGGCTACAAATCTACGATTCTACGCTCGAACGCTACAGACGGCCAATTATAAGGGTTTACGCAGAAGATGCTCCTTTTTTGCTATAAAATATTCCAAGTGCCTGAAACACACAGAGTTCAGCATTGAAGATGACTCTTCTTCTTGGGCCATTTGGAAGTTCATCCAAAGTCCAGACAGAATATTTTACAAAAGTTCAAGTATGGCATGTTCGACAAACATTTCTTGCCCTATTTTAAGGGATTTTTTGAAAACCATTCTTGAAGATGATGATCTGAACAAGAATTTTTTGTCTCAAAGAAGTGACAGTTCAGAAATTCTACGCGACTCCTCGTCCAAAATAGTATGACAATTTGGATCTTCAACTTAAATGCTAAAGAGCTTTCTACGCGTCTTCTGCTACACGTAAAAGACGGAATGAGATCAGATATTCTGCTATCAGAGTCGGCGTAAAATTATTCAGACATATCGAAGCTGCACACTATTCAGACTTCCTCACAGCAAATATGGCAAATCATCATATGCATAAAAGAAGACAAATCTATTAAATCATGATTATATATGATGGAAATCTAGTTTATAAAGGATTTTTCATCTTCATGATTACATATGATGGAAATCCTTTTTTCTACAAAGGGTTTCTCTTTCCCGTTTAAGATCACACCGGGAATCTGTTGTGCCAGGTTCTCATATTGGTGTAGATCTTTTTCGTCTTCTACAGCAGTTAATCGGCTTCCGCAGCCGATTAACAAGAAAATGATTAATGTCGGGAGGATACAGAACTGGGCATGTATCAATTTTGCAAGCCCGCCCTCCATACGCCAAGGCAGGCATGCCCTAGAATTATGTTAGGGGTTCAGACCCAACACAATACTCGAAGACAGGGCCAAGCTGTCTGCCTTTGTCCAGCGCCATGATGGGAAAAAATACAGTTGCAAGCTGTGTGGTCCAATACGACCCTTCCTCTCTCCTGGACGAATCGCCATATGAAATTGCTGATCATCCCGAACAAAGGAAGCTATGATATCCTTCCATGATCCATCATTGCAGAGGACATTTGCTCGAAGATGCCTCTTTTTACGGCTCCTTACATGCTGGAAGAACATGATCTTCTTCTTCCTCAAGTCAGCACGACGAATCTCGGCAACCATCTCTCTCTTTGTGGTGAAGAAAGTGTAGGAAAAATAGGTTAACTCATTCGCCTTTATATAGGCAGAGGAGAACACACCAAATCCCAACAAACTCCTAAAACTTTGCCGAGAAATCAGCCTCGCGGAACGAGTCAAATTTGACCGTTTTATGCTTCATTCAAAGTGTTTCAAATTACGAGAAATTTGAAAAGTTTGAAGGGGGTCTTGTAGAAGCATAAAAAATAAGCTGAGAAAGTATACGCGTAAACCCTCAACATGCAGGAAGCCCGCGTAAAACAGAGCTCCAGCACTGGGTGGCGTAAAACATGACTTCAGAGCCATTGGCGTACATCAGAGCTTCAACGCTATTCAGCGTAAAATATAACTCCAGAATAACCCGCGTAATACAATATTTCCAGACTGCTTTGGCGTAAAAAGGTTACTACATCGCCACTTCGGCGTAAAACCTGTCTGCTTTTAATGCAGCGGGAAGTTATACGAGGAACTCTTCGTATTCCTCGAATGAACCTGTCAGTGAAGCTGTGAACCTGACTCCTGACAAAGAGTATTGTACGGCGATCGAGAGGACGGCTGTAATGATGATTCTGCACAGAGCCCCAGACTGTCGTCTAGTGACATAACCCTTGATATAAGACGTCGTTTACGCATTCAAGGAATACGCTGCCTATTTTACACAGGCAGACATGAGCTTTACACTCAGGATGAGACGAAACCAACAGCCACGTCAAAAGCTGTTCTTCGTACAGAACTCGAGGCACGTCTCTGCAGTTAATGCGCGAGATGGGGACAGATCTCTGCATTTAATGCACGAGATTTGGTTCTACTTTTAACGATTGGGTGAACTATAATTAGGGCTAATACGTCAACATCACCATCCCCGCACATTACGCCAACCAGGCTATTTTCAGCTATAGGAGAACGCGTATGCTATCTCCTCGAAATACGCCAACTCAGGCTATAGTTGCAAAGCATCAAGCTTTACGCAGAACTTGGTTTCTACGCCAACATGACAGCTACTTGGCTTCTACGTCAACATGACAGCCATTTGGCTTCTATGCCAACTTGACAGCTATTCGGCTTCTACGCCTACTTGGCTTTTACGCCATCAGAACAGCTATTTGGCTTTTATGCCAACGAGACAGCTATTCGGCTTCTACGCCTACTTGGATTTTACGCCATCAGAACAGCTATTTGGCTTTTACGCCAACGAGACAGTTAATTGGCTTCTATGCCAACCATCTCTACGCGAGGGGCAGTTACCAACGTGGCTTGCATGCCGTGATCTTCGATGAGCGATTATACGCATTACCTCATAATGGGACACGCGTCACACGCCAATTCAGAAGATCATTCATACGTGGGTAGCAGTTATTATAACCGCCGCGTAAAAGGTGCAGCTCTCTCCTGTTCGATTTTTACGCCGACTGTAGCTGAACTCTATAAATAGAGACCTCCGGCCATGGAGGTCAAGGGTCGAAAGGTCGAAGATTTGGAGGGGTCAAGGTCAAGAGAGCACATATAGAGAGATTTGGCAACGAGAGTTTAAATTTTCCTGCAGTCTTTGAAGCTTCTTTTTCGTCTTCTACAACACTTCTTCGTCATCGTGTGGTCCAAGGGACAAAGTGATCGACCGCAGATCAGACTCCTATAGCAATATTTCCCCAAAATCAAATTTTTGTACTTAACATCCTCGTATAGGATTAATTGTACTTCTTTTTCTTGTTTGTAAACCAAAGAAAGGGTTTCGTATAAACCTAGTTTCAATTTCTTTCGTTTATTATCAAACACCAAGTTATCTGTGACATGCAAGTCTTGGGTCTTCCAGATTCACAATATGACATGATAATCCTTGATTCTTGTTCTGAACGAGTATTGCTCCACGAGCTGTGATTCTTGCTTTACTTGACATGATTATCGTTCGGAGTTAAACTTTACTTGATGCATTCCCCTGGTTCGAGTACTGCCTTGGCAACCTAACGGTCTCGTATACTTGCAGGTTCATATTGCACAGAAGGACTATTTGATAGTCTTCTGGCTAACTAGATGTATGCACAATACGGACAGTATTCATGTGGTAAGCAATAAAACGAGACAACGAGTACAAGCTGCAATGTAAGCAGGCAAGCATGCATTTGTATGAAACATAAGCATTTACGTTGGCACGGTCTAAGGGGTAGTGCGAGGAGTACAACCGTACAGGGACAAATCGAGCGACATAAAATGTAGGACGTATAGCGTAAACAAGTGAAACTGTGCATTACGAAAGGTCCATAATGATCTACTCGAGGAATAGCGGGGTCTACTTGCACGAAGCAAATGTAGCATGCGAGGGTCCAAGTTATAAGCCAAGTTTTATTTTTATGTTCTAACACAAGCAATACAAGATGAGATTATTCCCTTAGCTAGGTGCATTGTATTCTTTATTAGCATGCAAGTGGTGATTTACATAGCGACTAGCATGTATCGTCCATATTTTAAGTGTGCTGGCTAAGCAAAGACAAGTTCATCGTAGCCAACCACCTTAGCGATGATTCGCCTCGGTCGAGCGATACTCCGAGCGAGCCTTTGAAAGTCTAAGTCTGAACTTCTGAAGGGCCAAGTCTGGAAATCATTTGCCTCAAACGAGTCTTCTCGCTGAGCAAAGCGGGTCTGATCGTTGCACTTGCGCCATTTGAATCGGCTGTCCGCTTAAACGGAACGGATCGTTAAATATATTAGGGTTAGTTTTGTAATTTTGTAATTTAAGTCATCTCATTTCTTTCTCAATCTCTTGACTCTACGTTCCGCACAAGACCTCCAATTCTTCAATCACTAATCCCTACCGACTCTCAGACTTATATTTATAATCATACAAAATATCTAGGATCTCAAGGATCTTGTTTTGGCCGGTGTGTTGTCTATCATTTCTATGAGGTTCAATTGCTATATTGAACAAATACTCCTTTCTGAAGAGCGTATATTATGCATTTTTTGTTTTTTTTTTCCCTTCCTCGTTAATTCTTTTCCAACGAACAAAAAAAAAAAAATTATTATGCACAAAATATGTCCTTCAGAATAACATTTTTGTTCAATATACGTCCGTCTGAAGGACGTTTTCTTTGAACACATTTTTTTTTACAGTCGAATCAGCTATTACGTCCATCGAAACGACGTTTTGGATTTTAAATTACAATTTTTTTAAATTTTATGCTGTGAATGAAATATCAATAAAGTTTGATGCTATATATATAATTTTCTGATAAATAAATTTAGGATAATATTTTAAAATTCGTACACCACTTTTAATTATTCAGAAGGAGGACAATCGTCAGATTGTAGTCACAATGTCATTGGTACTGATATGTGTCCATTTTCTCGCAAAGATCCTTCTTTTCACGTTTATAACTTCAGTTTATTCAGCTACGGAGGAGACAAAGTCACTTTGGTTGGCAAAGTGAAGACCAAGTTTTTTTATCAGAAAAGAAGTACTACTTGCTTGCTTGTTCGTTCGCTCGCTCAACTTTGTGGTGCTGACTGACTTTTGACGTCCAACTGGGAGTTAAGGATCCGTCCATCCCCTCGCCATTGGATCCCAAGGACGGACACCCATGTGACACCCACGATCCCAATAAGCCTCTCACTGACACGCATATTAACACCTATGCAAACCCCTTAGCTTTAGAGCATCTCAAACCCTTTTGTCATGCAATAATGCTAAGTTTACAACCAAATGCTTCCAACCTACTTACAATCCTCTCATTCTCTGCTACGTGGGCCATCTCATTCCTACCTTTTTTTCAATGGACGACCGCCACGTGGACGTCACATGGCGGTCGTAAGAAGGTTGTAAGCATAAAGTTGTAGGCATAACACCACCCTTTGTCATCTTATATCGAAAACATTATCTCAATGGTAATAATGCATGTCGTCTTTAGAGTAGACTATGATTCAAACATGTATGTACAATATGAGGTCTATGAGGTGATTGTCTCAGGCCCAAAATTTTAAAGGGCACCAATCTTTTATACTATTTAATTTATGTAATCTCAATTTTGAAAACAAAAAAAAAATTAAAAAAAAAAGCCAGCAGACTCATTTTAATTCATTTAGTCAACGTAACTTTGAACTATTCCTTTCCAGAGAAAGGTTGCTCATCCTGTCCAGCGGATAAATAGTTTATGCTGCAGTACGATGCGCTCGAACTCCTTCCTTCCTCACTAGCGTTCGCCGGTGCCTCACTCCGCTCGTCTTGTCTCCATTCTGATTGATTCGCATCTTCGCGCAAGCGCTTGGTTTGCCCCTTGTTGCATTGCATTTCGTGATCCGACATGATGCTTTTTTGATACAATCGTTGTAAAAATCCTCTCCCCTTCCTTCTCTTTAATAGTCCGAGCGATCTAAATTTTCTTCACCCTTCCGTCAATGTCAATCTCCTCTTTTGATCTCTTTCTCTCTCTCTCTGTGTGTGTGTGTGTGTGTGTGTGTGTGTGTTTCTTGGAGACGAGAAAAATTATAATTTTATTTTTTTTGTTTGGAACATCTTCAATTTTTTAGTATTTCTTTATGACATATATTATTTTGGATATTATATTTTTTTTATTTCTTGAATTTTGTGTTGATAATACTATGGTATCATCGTTGATTAAAAATAAATTATATAAACATTAAGCTTTGAGGGCATCACTTTTTGAATCCATCTAAGGTCTCAAAATTTGAAGTCCGACACTGGATTTAAATTTTTCCTCCGCCAGCTGGATGACTCTTATTGTTAGGAATGAGGTGTGACATGAACCAGAGTTGGCCCATGAGGTACGATATTGGACTGGGCCCATATGCCTTAAAAGAAAATTTCCATGTAAGGTCTGAACCTATCACAATTATCTACACCTCATGATCCCACCTCCTATCCGATGTGGAACTAAATTACCAACTCTATTGTCACCCTCCTTTGAGCGCTCAACCGAAAAAGAGATACAATTCAACAATCTCCACCTTAGCTCGTTTCTGCTAGTCGAACAACCATAGCACACTCTGGCTAAATTTGTTCGTTCCCGCTAGTCGAGCACCCTAACATACCTCGACTACCTTTACTTGTTCCCGCTAACCAAACAACCTTAGTAAACTCTGGCTATCTTTGTTCGTTTTTGCTAACCGAGCGTCACGTCCCGATTTTCAGTAGGTAATCGGTCTTCCCCTCTAGGCGCAAATTACCGCGTCAGCGCTCCCGCCGGACGATCTTTTCTATCTGGATGTGATGCCGCATAAGCACTAGCTGCGCCCGTGCAAGGCCATGATCCGAAAAGACGGTAAGATATCTAAGCCACATAGTCGCACAGATAGCCCGAGTGCAGCGGAATAAGAAACGAATAGGCAATTGGTAAAAAGTTCACAGAGTCTTCAATAGCGGAAGCATTGAATAACAAGTATAGAAATAATACAAGCTCTTTATTGATATTGAACAAGTATTACAAGCGGTGCTAGGCCGAGATCACAAGTCGCTCAAGTCCTCTCTCTCTCTCTCTCTCTCTCTCTTTCTCTCTCTCTCTCTCTCTTGAAACAATAAAAGTGTGCCAAGTGACTACATTTGTGGAATGATACATAGGTGATGTTCCAACATTATGTCTTGTATATGCGCTTCAGTACCGGACGCAAAGTTCTAAGGCTAGATTTTTGCACAGAACGAGGTTTTCCCGTATCATGCAAGTAATCTGGTGGGTTATCAGTACTTGAATGCACTGGTGAGGAGGCTTCTCGCTCGTTCGACAAATTCAAACACGTTATATAGGTTTCGTGCATCATCTATTAAGTTATCTTTCTATTCTTGTCTTATGATCAGTTTTATGGCATAATGAAAAGCCTAACTCGTGTGGCAGTGCGCCGTGCGATATAAAAGTAACACGGCAAGACTTACCAACTTACCATTCGTCCTTTCCTGTCCAAGACAAACCAAGTTAAACTAAGCACGAGTATATATAATGAAATTCAGGGGTAATAGCATAAGAAAATACGAGTGTCATGAGCGAGGTTCTGTTTCAGGTTCACGATTTACAAGAATTACTTAGATGTGTTATACTCAGAAGTCTCAGGTATTCAGATACAGAAATAGATACAATTGTGTTACACAGAGCAATTGCCTACAATGCAAATGGCTCGCACGCGGGTTGCCGCAATCGAGCCAACTTAATCTATATGATGGAGGGTCACTGGCATGAATACCATAGTAGACATTGTAATCACGAGGCAAAGATAGCGTGCAAGTAAGTATACAATGGTGGCATTGCACCCATCCCACCCCAAACAGATGACTACTCGGTTGTTCCGTCTAGATCGGATCGGCCCTAGTGCCCCGGCGACCATCCGTAGAACTTGATTCAAAAATCCTCTTATGCACAAGTTGCCCGTGACCGCGCATATCCTCAAGTTTTTTTAGATTCTCGCAGGTACGGATATAGTTACAGATTCAGTCAGGATCTATCAGGTACAGTATCGACTTTCTGAGCCATCAGATTCAGTACAGAACGAGTATTGATTTTCAGAGATGTTATAATTTTATCTTGCTTAACTGTCCATGATGCATTTCCCTAGTTCGAAAAATGCCTTGGTGACATAATGGTCCCGAATACTTTCAATATTTTTATACTTGGCTCGGAACGACTATCTTGATAGCCTTCCTGTCTCAACTGACCGAATCATAGATAGTAAAGTGCGATAATTTTTGGCATGCATATAAGTGACAAGCATTAAGACAAGGCAACAAGTATAAGTTAGCATGTAAGCAAAAAAGTATTACATTTATATAAAATATAAGCATTTACGTTAGTACGGGGTTAAGGGGTAGTTCGAGAAGTAAAATCGTACTGGGACATATCGAGCGACATAGTTCTTAAGGCAAGCAGTATAAAAAAGTAAAGTAGTGCACTACGAAGTGTATATAATGATCTACTTGAGGCATAGCAGGGTCTACTTGAATGAAGCAAATATAGCATGCGAGGGTCTGAGTTATAAGCCAAGTTTCACTTCCATATTCTAATACAAGCAATAAAAGATTGAATTATTTTCTTAGCTAGGTGCGTTGTATTCTATATTAGCATGCAAGGGATGATTCACCTAGCGACTAGCATGTATCGTCCATATTTTAAGTGTGCTGGCGAAGGAAAGATAAGTTTATCGTAGCCACCTACCTTAGCGATAAGTCACATCAGTCGAGTGATACTCTGAGCGAGCCATTAAAATTCTAAGTCTGAACTCCTGAAGGGCCAAGTCTGGAATTCTTGCCTCAAACTAGTCTTCTCGCTAAGCAAAGTGGGTCGGGTTGTAGTGCCTCAAATCCCGATCCGACCGGGATGTGCACTATATAATTGGGCTTGTGGCTAGTCCGTCAGAGTATGCTTAGATCTTCGGCATCGTCTTGCCTCGGACGAAATGCGATGATCCTTTCCAACTCATGGAAAGGCCTCTATTGAAACGAGTCCAATAGTTTTCGTGTTTGGTTGCTTGGTTTTCTTGATTGCCGCTTTGGGATTTGGATTTGGTGTTGCTTTCGATTTGCTTGGTTTTCGCTGCTGGTTTTATTGATTGGAGCTTGAATTTTGGGGAGTTCGGCAAGGAAGGATAGGCAAGAAATCTAACTCGGTGCTCGTGCTGTTGCAGGTCCGCGTAACTGACGTTTGATCGTCGCTAGGCGGGATTCCGTGTTTCAGCAACTTTTCCCTTAACCAGTGAGTGGTTTGGTCCCTTCTTTCCTACTTCTTCATGCCAACATCTTAAAGTTTCAAACGTTCACTCGATGATGCCCGGTTGGACGCCTAGGGAAATGCTTAGCCACATGCATGCCAGCCACTAAGAAAGGAACATGAGAATTATAGACTAATTTTACTATATGCTTGCACAACTTATAATTTGAGTTGGTTGGAAAGGGAATTTGGTCGTTGGCTGCGGCCTGGTGCCTCGGATAGAATTTGGACCCATGGGATATCAAAATCGGAACACCGCATTGAGAAAATGTGAACTGTTGCATAAGATATATATTGCTGCTTTACTTCTTCTGTTTAATTCGATGCATTGTATGAGATGTGAAATATTCATGCATTCGCATGGTCTGGGACAACTTGTGCACAAGGTTTGGCATTTCCTCGAAACGGTTTCCGGGGCACTGGAACCGTATCGATCCGGAGGGAAATATTCGATTCGTGCTAGTCACGATGCTTAGCGGGACCTTCAGCAGGGCTTGCTACCCGGGCTGATAGGGCGCGCCGCTAAGGCGGAGAAATATGTCCCTAAGGTGTCGATCACACCAATGACCGCATAGAATAGAACACATGCTAATTTATTGTCTTGTGCAGATGGTAAGTATACTTGTGTTTCATTGCAGGGAAGGTGTGCATCGGTTGAGTAAGCAATCGATGCACTGGTTGGATTCAATGTTATGTTCATTTATATCAAAACATGCAACTGATATGAATTGAAGTCACTTGCTTCTTTATAGAAGTAATCTTAATGCATGCTCGCCCCAAATAAGCTAGTGTTGATTTAGTCGAGTGGGATTCATCCCGCTCACCAGTACAAGTTGAGTACTGACCCACGTTGTGGGCAACTATTTCAGGCACTCAGACGGTGCAACGCTAGTGGCTAGACGAGAAGGCGTTAGAAGCACCTCTACTTTTGAAGTATAGTTGGAGTCAGTTCATTTTGGAGGCTTGGACTTTCAATCTATACAAGGGCGTAATGTATGGACGACGGGGACTATCTGATGGAGCGGCGCCTGCATTTTGAGTTATCTTTTTGTAATGCAATTCAAGTAGCCGAGAAGGCGCATCAATGTAGACTCTATGTAATTACTCTGAATTATCAATGAAAAAGCATATTTCTTCCTGTACTGTGTTCAAATCTCTGTGATTGTGTTTCTGAATGGTGTTTCAAAGTGGGTTCCTTTAACTGCAAGTTCTTGCCTTGTACGAGCGCAACTCCAGGCTCGTACGGCATCACGCCCCAAGCGAGGACGAATCGGTTCCGTGAAGGATCCAGCGAGGACGATTGACCCTTTCGGGATCGGGGCGTGACATATTGGTATCAGAGCTTAGGCTTTACATTCGTGGGATTTCAAAAGATTATAAAAGAGTTTGATGCGCCTCTCAATTGGGTTGCATTCGGCGTCCACTGCATGAGATTAGTCGCCTATACAATGAGCCCATAGATACAAAATCTATCGTTTTTGGAGTGTTAACAAGCTACTCTCTTTTGTAGCAATGGCTAAGAAAAACACTGCCGCTGCAAGCAGTGCTCAACCCGTCCAGAGCGACCATGCAAGTTCTGGAGAATCCGGAGGAGCGGGTTCAACCGATATGTCCGAACGGCTTATGCATCTCATGGAGATGCAGCAGCAACAAGCCATTTCTCAACAGGCGCAGTTTGCTGCTCAACAAAAGCAGATAGACACCATGATGCAACTGATTGCATCCTTGGTGCCCAACAACGGGGGAGCCACAGCGCCGCCTGCTGCACCGCCGGCTGTGGCGGTAGAGGATGATTCCGAAGAAACACAGCCTCCAGCAAGGAACAACTGCCGTGCTGCAGAGTTCACAAAAATGCATCCACCAACGTTCAACGGACGGGCAGAACCGGACGTGGTAATGGGATGGATTGCAAAGCTGGAGGGACTCTTCAATCTGGTCGGCATCCGGGGATCCAAGCGAGTTGTCTGTGCATCGGTTCAGCTGGAACTGCGTGCACATGATTGGTGGGAGGCCACTAAGCAAGGGATTTATGCTGTCAATCCCAACTGCAAAATTACTTGGGAAATGTTCAAATCTGCCTTCATTGAACAATATATTCCCCGGGCCGTGCGTCAACAGAAGGAAGATGAATTCAGCAATCTGGTGCAAGGGAATTTGTCTGTTGATGAGTACGACTCAGTGTTTGCTAAGCTGGCCAAGTTTGCTGGGCACTTCCTGCCTGACCAGCAGGCGTGGTGCTATCGCTTCCAGAAGGGTTTGAATGACGATTTGCGTAGAGACGTCATCAACCAGAGGTGCCAAACATACAGGGAGTGCTACGAAGCAGCCTTGAATAGCGAGCGGATCTTTGGGCGCTGTCCACCAAAGACCGACGTGCAAACCCCCCGTATCAACAATAATAAGCGACCTCAGGAGACGGGAGGGTATGGAGCACAAAAACGTCCGCACACATCGGAAAATAGGGGTCCATCCCAGGCACAGCACTGCCATAGGTGCGGCGGAGTGGGGCATCGAAGGAACGAATGCCAAGCTAAAGGGTGTTTTAGATGTGGCCGTCTGGACCACAAACACATGCAATGTCCGGAGGGCAACGGAAATCGGAACAACGGGCATCATAACAATGGGAACCAGCACCACGGGAACCGGAACAACGGGAATCACAACAGGGGGCCTCCAGCAAGTGATGCCAATGCTGTGCCAGTGAATCCACAACGCCAGGGTGCTCAAGGACGAGTCTATGCACTGACTCGGGATGAGGCATTCGCCTCTGAAACTGTCGTGACAGGTACCTTACTTTTCAGAGAACTGCCTGCTAGAGTCTTATTTGATTCAGGTGCTACGCATAGTTTCATATCTGCTGATTTTATTGTTGAGCATAAATTAGCTACTACTCCCTTAAATATGAATCTTTGTGTGAGCACACCTTCGGGAGTCGACATGCCCGCCCATGCGATCTGTAAGGATGGTTATATTTGCATCGGAGGCAGGAAGCTTTCCTTAGATGTCATTGTATTAGACATTAAGGATTACGATATTATTCTCGGGATGGACTGGTTGGGTGCTTGTCATGCAACAATCGAGTGCGCGGAGAAGCGAGTCGTATTTCGTCTACCCGGCGAGGCAGACTTCTACTATTCGTGTAGCGCTGCACCGAAGACGGCAATGATAATATCAGCAATTTCGGCTAGGCGCATGTTGCATTCGGGCTGTGAAGGGTACTTAGCTTCTGTTCGAGACACCCGACAGGAAAGTGCAAATACAGCTCAGGCTGAAGTCATAGCAGATTTCCTCGACGTTTTCCCGGACGAGCTGCCTGGAATGCCTCCAGATCGTGAGATCGAATTCAGCATTGACACTTTTCCGGATTCGCGACCGATATCGAAGGCACCATATCGAATGGCCCCAGCAGAGCTGAAGGAACTTAAGATTCAGTTACAAGATCTGTTGGACCGAGGATACATTCGTCCAAGCGTTTCCCCGTGGGGTGCTCCGGTGCTATTCGTGAAGAAAAAAGATGGATCCATGCGGATGTGTATTGACTACCGAGAACTAAATAAGGTGACCGTGCGGAACCAGTACCCATTGCCAAGGATAGATGACTTGTTTGATCAACTGCAAGGTGCAACAGTTTTCTCTAAAATTGATCTCAGGTCAGGGTACCACCAGCTGAAAATCAAACCAGATGATGTTCAAAAATCTGCATTCAGGACCCGATACGGACACTATGAATTTCTCGTGATGTCGTTCGGCTTGACGAACGCCCCTGCAGCTTTCATGGACCTGATGAACCGCGTGTTTCGGCCTTACGTAGACAAGTTTGTGGTCGTGTTCATCGACGACATTCTGATTTATTCCAAGAACGAGGCGGAACACAAGGAACACCTAAGGATCGTGCTGCAGACATTACGAGAGCATCAGTTGTTCGCTAAGCTCAGCAAATGTGAGTTCTGGTTGAACAGTGTGGCATTCCTTGGTCATGTCGTTTCGGCGGAAGGCATCGCTGTAGACCCGAAGAAAATAGAGGCGGTGGTGGACTGGAAGCAACCTACATCAGCTAGCGAAATTCGAAGCTTTCTGGGCCTAGCGGGATACTACCGTAGGTTCGTGAAGGATTTTTCTAAACTGGCCTCGCCTTTGACTCGCCTCACTCAAAAAGGGATTGTATACAAATGGAGTGATGACTGCGAAGCCAGCTTTCAAGAACTTAAGCAGCGTCTTGTTTCAGCTCCGATTCTTGCTCTTCCAGATGGGGTAGAGGAGTTTCAGATATATAGTGATGCCTCAGGACTCGGTTTGGGATGTGTGCTCATGCAAAGGGATAAGGTAATATCGTACGCCTCCAGGCAACTGAAGCCGCACGAGAAAAACTACCCAACGCACGACTTGGAACTGGCGGCAATTGTATTTGCACTGAAGTTGTGGAGGCATTATCTTTATGGTGTTGCTTGCAAAATCTTCACAGATCACAAGAGCCTCAAGTATCTATTCACCCAACGGGAACTGAACCTTCGACAGCGGCGTTGGCTAGAACTGATAAAAGACTATGATTTGACGATCGCTTACACACCGGGCAAGGGAAACGTCGTTGCTGATGCTTTGAGTCGGAAGCACGTGGGCTCGTTATCTATAAACAACCACATACTTCGAGATCTTGAGGCGATGGGCATCGAGTTACGGGTTCAGCATCAAGGAGTGCAGCTGGCATCACTCCATCTTGAACCGAGTTTGCGTGATAGAATCAAATCAGCTCAGGAGGGCGATCAGTTCCTAGAGAAGGCACGCAAACTGATTTCGGCGGGGGAGACGTCTGACTTTGTGGCAGGCGAAGATGGGGTCTTACAAATGAAGGGAAGGCTATGTGTTCCTAGCGACCCAGAACTCCGAAGGGAAATTATGGCAGAAGCACACTATGCGAAGTATTCGTTACATCCGGGGAGCACTAAGATGTACCAAGACTTACGCAGAACCTTCTGGTGGCAAGGTATGAAGCGGGATGTGGCGACCTTTGTGTCACAGTGCATGGCCTGTCAACAGGTGAAAGCTGAGCATCAGAGGCCCGGCGGGGAACTGCAGAACCTCGCTATTCCCGAGTGGAAATGGGACAACATCAGTATGGATTTCATTGTGGGATTTCCGAAGACGCCGCGGGGGCATGATGCGATTTGGGTCATAGTTGATCGCTTGACCAAATCAGCCCACTTTCTTCCTATGAAAGTTACTTGGAGCGTCGATCGGTTAGCACAGATGTACATAAATGAGATTGTTCGATTACACGGAATACCTGCCTCAATCGTCTCTGACCGTGATGGACGCTTCTTATCTCGTTTTTGGACAAGCCTACAGGCTGCTTTGGGAACCAAGCTACAGTTCAGTACTGCATACCACCCCCAGACTGATGGCCAAACAGAAAGGACAAATCAGATACTTGAAGATATGTTACGGCTGTGTGCAATCGATTTGAAGACTAGTTGGGACACGCATCTTCCGTTGGCGGAATTCGCGTACAACAACAGCTACCAATCGAGCATCCAGATGGCACCGTACGAAGCACTGTATGGGCGCAAGTGTCGATCTCCAATTTGTTGGGATGAAGTCGGCGAGCGGCAAGTACTCGGGCCAGAGCTGGTAGAACAGGCAGTTGAGAAAGTTCGGTTGATTCGGGAAAGACTTCGCACGGCGCAGAGCCGACAGAAAAGTTATGCCGATGCTCATCGTAGACCTTTGGAATTCATGGTCGGGGATCATGTCTTCTTGAAAGTGACGCCGATGCGTGGGGTGATGCGTTTCGGCGTGAAGGGCAAACTGAGTCCCAGGTTTGTCGGCCCCTTCGAGATACTGGAACGAGTGGCAGCTGTGGCATACCGAATTGCACTACCTCCTGCCTTGGCTGAAGTGCATGACGTGTTCCATGTTTCTCAGCTTCGGAAGTACGTGCATGACCCGAGTCATGTGGTGAGCTTCGAACAGTTGGAACTGCGTACAGATTTATCATACTCAGAAGAGCCGGTGCAGATCCTGGATCGTAAGGAAAAAGTACTTCGCAACCGTACGATGTCCTTGGTTCGCGTGCTGTGGCGGAACCATTCAGTTGGGGAATCAACTTGGGAGATGGAATCGGAGATGAAGGAGAAGTATCCTTCGTTGTTCACTCAGTCGGAGGTAGGACCTTGTTCTTAAGTTTCGGGACGAAACTTTTTCTTAGTGGTATATTATGTAGTGCCTCAAATCCCGATCCGACCGGGATGTGCACTATATAATTGGGCTTGTGGCTAGTCCGTCAGAGTATGCTTAGATCTTCGGCATCGTCTTGCCTCGGACGAAATGCGATGATCCTTTCCAACTCATGGAAAGGCCTCTATTGAAACGAGTCCAATAGTTTTCGTGTTTGGTTGCTTGGTTTTCTTGATTGCCGCTTTGGGATTTGGATTTGGTGTTGCTTTCGATTTGCTTGGTTTTCGCTGCTGGTTTTATTGATTGGAGCTTGAATTTTGGGGAGTTCGGCAAGGAAGGATAGGCAAGAAATCTAACTCGGTGCTCGTGCTGTTGCAGGTCCGCGTAACTGACGTTTGATCGTCGCTAGGCGGGATTCCGTGTTTCAGCAACTTTTCCCTTAACCAGTGAGTGGTTTGGTCCCTTCTTTCCTACTTCTTCATGCCAACATCTTAAAGTTTCAAACGTTCACTCGATGATGCCCGGTTGGACGCCTAGGGAAATGCTTAGCCACATGCATGCCAGCCACTAAGAAAGGAACATGAGAATTATAGACTAATTTTACTATATGCTTGCACAACTTATAATTTGAGTTGGTTGGAAAGGGAATTTGGTCGTTGGCTGCGGCCTGGTGCCTCGGATAGAATTTGGACCCATGGGATATCAAAATCGGAACACCGCATTGAGAAAATGTGAACTGTTGCATAAGATATATATTGCTGCTTTACTTCTTCTGTTTAATTCGATGCATTGTATGAGATGTGAAATATTCATGCATTCGCATGGTCTGGGACAACTTGTGCACAAGGTTTGGCATTTCCTCGAAACGGTTTCCGGGGCACTGGAACCGTATCGATCCGGAGGGAAATATTCGATTCGTGCTAGTCACGATGCTTAGCGGGACCTTCAGCAGGGCTTGCTACCCGGGCTGATAGGGCGCGCCGCTAAGGCGGAGAAATATGTCCCTAAGGTGTCGATCACACCAATGACCGCATAGAATAGAACACATGCTAATTTATTGTCTTGTGCAGATGGTAAGTATACTTGTGTTTCATTGCAGGGAAGGTGTGCATCGGTTGAGTAAGCAATCGATGCACTGGTTGGATTCAATGTTATGTTCATTTATATCAAAACATGCAACTGATATGAATTGAAGTCACTTGCTTCTTTATAGAAGTAATCTTAATGCATGCTCGCCCCAAATAAGCTAGTGTTGATTTAGTCGAGTGGGATTCATCCCGCTCACCAGTACAAGTTGAGTACTGACCCACGTTGTGGGCAACTATTTCAGGCACTCAGACGGTGCAACGCTAGTGGCTAGACGAGAAGGCGTTAGAAGCACCTCTACTTTTGAAGTATAGTTGGAGTCAGTTCATTTTGGAGGCTTGGACTTTCAATCTATACAAGGGCGTAATGTATGGACGACGGGGACTATCTGATGGAGCGGCGCCTGCATTTTGAGTTATCTTTTTGTAATGCAATTCAAGTAGCCGAGAAGGCGCATCAATGTAGACTCTATGTAATTACTCTGAATTATCAATGAAAAAGCATATTTCTTCCTGTACTGTGTTCAAATCTCTGTGATTGTGTTTCTGAATGGTGTTTCAAAGTGGGTTCCTTTAACTGCAAGTTCTTGCCTTGTACGAGCGCAACTCCAGGCTCGTACGGCATCACGCCCCAAGCGAGGACGAATCGGTTCCGTGAAGGATCCAGCGAGGACGATTGACCCTTTCGGGATCGGGGCGTGACACGGGTCATTACACTTGCATCATTTGAATCGGTTGTCCGCTTGAGCGGAACAGGTCGTTACATTATACACCACTCAGAAACAATCTCGTCCTCGAGACTTCCTGAGCACAAACTGTTCTATCGCAAACTATCGAATATATCTCAAGCATAGCAATCGATGTCACGTGTGTGCAGGGTCGGTCCCATTGAATGAATCTATCATTCAATCCAAGATATGACTCTGTCTCTACTGCGCCTTAGCACAAAACATATAGCTTAACGCGGGGTACGGTATGATCCATCTTGAATGATGATCAAAGGCTGAGACAAACTTATTAAAATTGATATACTCGTCCATGCGAATCTAATATATTCACTTGCACTAGCATTCAAGATCACCATATCGCGAGTATGGATCGTGCACATATTCAAAACGTCCCTCAAATATATGCATATCAACCCACTTAGCGATAATAAAGTCTTTGCACTCGAGTTCAACATATCATTGAGTCTTGGATCGTGCACAAGTTTTAGGTGTCCATCAAACATATGAATTCAACCAAACTTAATGATAGTAAAGATAGACAAGCTACTTGTGAAAATCTCAAGGGTTCTCGTCTTACAAATCACAATGATACATCCAACGGGGTCAACCAAAATCTAAGTCATTCCAATCCCACTCAACTCAAGAATAGCACTACCGTTAGGCACGATCTATCCAATCAATCGACTAGCGTCCATGTCCTATCGTCCATTCTGTTTGTGTCAAATATATCACACACTTACAGTTCCAAGATTAACTTTAAGTCTTGCTGCCCCAGTTCTATGACTTGCTCAAGCAATACTCTAAATTCGATTACTCAAGTTCTTTCACTCGGCACAGGGTCGTCTGCCTAATTACTAGGTCAAATCACAAAGTCATAGGTATAAGTACAAGCACACGATTTATCGTACAAATTCGTCATACGATGCTTGCCCTAATTCCTAAGGTCAGACCATTATTCATTTGCACAAAATATTCTATCCAAGCTTATTTTACTTAGATTTCTAAACATCGAGCACAGATCATCCTACTCACAATGACACGTTTGTTTATATAAGGTTGAGTTCGTTCAGTCAAATTCATGATATATCCAAGTCGTATGAAAAGCCTAGCAATTCGCATAGTCTATCTCCTCAAACATATTTTGATAGAATCTACTTGTCCATTATAAGTAGACCACCAATCCATGATAAAAAAATTTAATTACCGATCTCAATCATAAACTCTAAGTCATCTAACAAGATTCATATATCCGTTCACGAAACCATCAAGCGTATCTTACTCCAAGTTCTAGACTAACTTATCCATGAAATACTTTTGATTTACTTGTATTCCCAAATTTGTCTTATTGTATCGAACCATAAGTCAAGACAATCCTTCAATTGTCATGCTCCAGTCTCCCGTAAGTTCAATCATCCTCGTTAGACATGAGAGCATCACGCCAACGCTTCCACTTGATAATCATCCTAATTTGGACGTGACGTATGTTCGAGCATAGAGTTATGCTTGCAAAAGACAAGAATGTCGAACATTATGGTTATCATCGAAACGATCGAGATACCTTATCATTTTACTTCACTCCATCCAAGATATATATAATCCTTCAAGTCATGTCCATTTATGCCGTGATCATAATTCGTCTAGCCAATCGTCCAACTTCAGTGTTACCGTTTGATAAATCTATAGTCTTACTTCTCGCATTTCTCAAACAACTAAGTTTAATACTCAAGCCAAAGTCTATCCACTTTGTTATGTTCCATTCATCGAGTTGGTTTAGAATAATCATCGAACATGTTCCCGTGAGTTCGATCATCCCCGCCGGACATGACGTCGGTGCTCCCACAGGATAATCGTTCTGGCTAGGACTGATTGTCGAGAATTATCTTTCGAACTAGATTCAAAATTATTCTTCCAAACTCCAGATCGAATCCGTTATCGCTTACCACTTTCATCGAACCACAATATTCATTCTTGGGCTAACTTCTATTCGAGCGATATCCTACCCAAGTTTAATATATTTGATTCAATTCAAAATCGCTCGTACGATCCATCAAGTTTCCACCAAGTTTTCTTAACCAAGATATCGATTTTATTACCTTGAATCCCTACTCGATATAAGCCTTATCACTTGTTCAAGATATTCTCAAATCGTTCAAACCAACTATCGCACGAGACCTATGAATTCGTTTGAATATTTCCAAAATGATCCATACACCACTCAGAAATTGAGTCATCCAATTAAATCCTCAATCGTGTTTGCATCACTCACTAGCATATTCACCAAGTCATTAGTTAGAATTCTTGTGTGATACCTAGGCATAGCCTGATAATTCTTAGTCTCGTATATATTCCTGTTGATATTCATCCAAGTAAACTATGTTTGATTTGTATCTTCCAGATACGAAATACCGTTCGAGCTATTTTCCAAAATCCGAGCACGATTTTCTATATTCGCCTTAGCGATAAACTTATAATATTTCTACCGATTGTCATTCTAAGTCTGACTTATCTTTTCCTGAATGATATCACAATCTTGCTTGTAAACTTGCTCGCACCAAAAGGTATTGGCATGCGATACTCAACAAAACTTAGCCAAAATTTTGTGTGCATAGCTAACCTTCCGAACGATATTCTATTCATAAACTAACCAGCTTGGAAATTATGTATAGGTATTCGGGTTCGTACATAACTTATAAATTCTAGCACGAGCCTATTTCCACAAAGTCTAACACAGGTCGAAATAAGGGTCTTTGCATTCCAGTTCAAACAATCATATTAATTCACATGCACCTTTTGAAATTATTCAGACTCATTGTGTGGAACATCCCAACAGGTCAACGAGAGAAAGTGTATGCACATAACCCACGAACGAGATTTCAAAACTGAGAAAATCGATAAGAAGTCCAAATACATAAAGCCAATGCTCTGATACCAATATGTCATGCCCTGATCTCCCGCAGGTAATCGATCATCCCCGCTAGGCACGAATCATCGCGCTAGCGCTCCCGCAGGACGATCTTTCCCATCTGGACGTGATGTCACACGAGCACTAGCTGCGCCCGTTCAAGTCAATGGTCCGAATAGGCGGTAAGATGTCTAAGCCACAGAGTCGCACAGATAGTCCGAGTGCAGCGGAATAAGAAATGAACAAGCGATTGGTAACAAGTTCACAGAGTCTTCAATAGCGAAATATTTGAATAACACAAGTATGGAAGTAAAACAACTCTTTATTAATATTGAACAAGTGTTACAAGCGGTGCTAGACCGAGATTAAAAGTCGCTCAAGTCCCCTCTCTCTTAAAATAATAAAAGTGTGCCAAGTGGCTACATTTGTGGAATAATACATAGGCGATATTCCAGCATTATATCTTGTATATGCAATTCAGCTCTGGATGCAAAGTTCTAAGGCTCTAGAGTAAACTTTATGTCTTAGCTCGCACTAAGGGATTTTTACACAGAACGATGTTCTCCCGTACCATACAAGCAATCTGGTGGGTTATCAGTACATGAATGTACTGGTGGGGAGGCTTCTCGCCCGCTCGATAAATCCAAACACATTATATTAGTTTCGTGCACCATCTATTAATTTAACTTCTATTCTTGTCTTAGGATCAGTTTTATGGCATAATAAAAAGCCTAACTCGTGTGGCAGTGCGTCGTGCGATATAAAATTAACACATCGAGAATTACCAACTTATCATTCGTCCTTCCCTGTCCAAGGCAAACCAAGTTAAACCAAGCACGAGTATATATAATGAAATCAAGGGGAAATAGCATAAACAAACACGAGTGTCGTGAGCGAGGTTCTATTTCAAGTTCATGAGTTACAAGAATTACTTAGATGTGTTATACTCAGAAGTCTCAAGTATTCAGATGCAGAAATAGATACAACTGTGTTACACAGAGAAGTTGCCTACAATGCAAATGGCTCACACGCAGGTTACCGCAATCGAGCCAACTTAATCTATATGATGGAGGGTCACTTGCTTGACTTCCATAGTGGACATTGTAATCACGAGGCAAAGATGGCATGCAAGTAAGTATACAACGGTGGCATTGCACCCATCACGTCCCAAACAGACCACTACTCGATTATTCCGTCTAGATCGGATAGGTGCCGAGATCATCCGCAGAACTTGGATTCAAAAATTCTTTTTTGCACAAGTTGTCTGTGACCGCGCATATCCTCAAGTTTTTTTAGATTCTCACAGGTACAGATACAGTTATAGATTCAGATTCAGTCAGGATCTATCAGGTACAGTATCGACTCCCCGAGCCGTCAGATTCAGTAAAGAATGAGTATTAATTTTTAGAGATATTGTGATGTTATCTTGCTTAACTATCCAAGATGCAGTCCCCTAGTTCGGGAAATGCCTTGGTGACCTAAGGGTCCCGAATACTTTCAATGTTTCTATACTTGGCTCGGAACGACTATCTTGATAGCCTTCCTGCCTCAACTGAGCAAATCATAGATAGTGAAGTACGATAATTTATGGCATGCATATAAGTGACAAGCATTAAGACGAGGCAACGAGTACAAGTTAGCATGTAAGTAAGCAAGCATTGCATTTATATGAAACATAAGCATTTATGTTAGCACGGGTCTAAGGGGTAGTGCGAGGAGTGAAACCGTACATAGACGTGTCGAACGATATTGTTCTTAAGGCAAGCAGTGTAAATAAGTGAAGCAGTGCACTAAAAAGAGTACATAATGATCTACTCGAGGCATAGCGGAGTCTACTTGCACGAAAAAAGGTAGCATGCGAGGGTCCAAGTTATAAGCCAAGTTTTATTTCAATGTTCTAACACAAGCAATACAAGATGGGATTATTCTCTTAGCTAGGTGCATTGTATTCTTTGTTAGCATGCAAGGGATGATACAAGATGGGATTATTTTAAATGTGCTAGTGAAGCAAAGACAAGTTCATCGTAGCCACCCACCTTACGATGATTTACCTTGGTCAAGCAATACTCCGAGCGATCCTTTGAAAGTCTAAGTCTGAACTCTTGAAGGGCCAAGTCTGGAATCATTTGCCTCAAATGATTCTTCTTGCTGAGCAAAGCGGGTCGGGTTGTTGCACTTGCGCCGTTTGAATCGGCTGTCCGCTTGAGCGGAACGGGTCATTACACTTAGCACCCAGGAGATAAAATATATTATTATCTCGATCTGTTCGACCACAGAACCAATCCTTATACCAGAACCAAACCTGACATATTCATCCACAATATTATTTTGTGCCAACCACAACGTCTTGCTCCACTTTTAAAGCCAATTCGTGTAGTTGATGCTCCTACTCCACCTTGAGAAGAGCTATTATAATCCATGAATGTTTAGCACCATCTGTCTCGAACCAATTAGAGCTGCTCAAACCAGCCCCGTAACCTTGGGCTCTGATACCACTTGTTAGGAACGCGGTGTGACCCGAACCAGAGTTGGCCCATGAGGTACGATGTTGGACTGGGCCCATATGCCTTAAATGGGAATTCAATTTTAAGACATATGGGCCCAATCCAATATCTCACCTCATGGGCCAACTCCAGTTTGGGTTACACCATTTTCCCAACAACTGGTATCAGACTTGGTCTGTGATAAGGGCAAGTCACACTTCATCTACCGGTTGGGGAGGAGCTTGTATGGTCTGAAGCAGGCTCCGAGACAATGGTACAGGAAGTTTGAGTCATCTATGGAGGAGCATGGTTATGCACAGACGACGTCGAACGACTGTGTATTTGTGAGGTACTTTGTCGAGGATGATTTTATAATTTTACTGCTCTATGTTGATGATATGATACTGGTGGGTCAGAATACCACTAGGATAGCAGAGTTTAAGCGCCAACTGGGCGTGGCCTTCTCTATGAAGGATTTGGGGGCAGCAAAAACTATTCTTGGGATGGAGATTAGCTGAGAGAGAGAGAGAGAGTCCAAGCTGCTACACTTATCCCAAAAGAAGTACATTCACCAGGTACTTCAGCATTTCGGAATGGACGGGTCGAAGAAAGTGAGTAACCCCCTTGCGGCTCACTTTAAGTTCACTGAGGAGTAGTTTTCATCTACCGAGGATGAAAAGAAAGATATGGAGTAGGTTCCATATGCCTCAGCTGTGGGGAGTCTCAAGTATGCTATGGTGTGTACAAGTCCAGATATCGCTCACGCAGTTGGCACAGTTAGCAGGTGTACTTCCAATCCTGGAAGGGTACATTGGAGTGAGCTCAAATGGATTCTACGATACTTTCAGGGCACTATCGATTGGAGACTTTCTTTTGGTAGTTACGAGCCGAAGCTGGTTGGTTATACCGATGTTGATATGGTTGGAGATATAGACATGAGACTATTGACTTCGGACTATGTGATGATGTTTTCTAGTGGAGCGGTATTGTGGCAGTCGCGGTTGCATAAGTGTGTTGCCTTGTTAACGACAGAGGCATAGTATATTGCGGCGATGGAGGTTTACAAGGAGTTGTTGTGAATGAAGAAGCTGCTGCAGTAAATGGGGCTAAAGCAAGAGCAGTACCTTTTGCTTTGCTATAGCCAGAGTGTAATTCACCTTGTGAAGAACTAGACAATTTATAGCCGGTCCAAGCACATTGATATCCAGTATCATTGGATATAGGATGTGGTTGAAAAGAAGCAAGCAACGCTTGAGAAGGTTCATACGGATGACAATGGAGTAGACATGTTGACAAAAATTCTTCCAAGGATAAAGTTTGAGTACTGCAGGCGAATCGTCGGGATGACGACCCCCTCCACATAGTTGTGAAGGGGGATATTTTTTTGAATGTGTGGGGTTTCCAACCTATGTGGAAAATATTCCAGAGTTGGATTGAGTATTCCTACATATAATAGGAATACCTCGATATATTTGGATTATGTATTGCTACATATAATAGGAATATGTCAATGTATTTAGATTTAGATTGGATATTCATACATATAATAGGAATATGCCAATGGATTTGGATTTAAATTGGGTATTCCTATATATAATAGGAATACTAGTTTTGTTATGATTGAGGATCAGTCTGTCGGTCCCATGATAGTTGGTCGGTCTCCAAGTGGGGGTTGCTTTATGGATCCAATTTTGTGGACGGGTGGTTTGCCAAAGCTTCACGGAGCGACATTGGTTTCAGCAGTTTGAGGCCAGGGAGGAGATCAAGGTTTGCAGCAAACTCAATCTGAGGCGGAAGCGTCAACATTCACATAGTTTCGGGGGAGCTATGGGATATCGACGACATACATAGTACGTGATATTCTGCTCGAGGAAGGTGAACAGATTCAGGAGTTCGAATCTCGAAAGAATTGCATCATCCACTTGGTTGGGTCAGCTAAGGTGAAGAAGCTCATCAGAACGTTAATATGTTTCGGTAAAAGACGAAAGTCGGGGACAGACAGCCAAGACTTACGGTGAGGCTGATAGTCAGGGACTTTGGTCTCAACCGTGTTATTGATGTCGGCAGGATCCCAGTGGTACAGAAAGTGCTACGCATGGTAATTATCGTCGACGTGACGGTCGAGGAGCTGGAGATGAAGGAAGATGCGAAGCAACTCGGGGGATCGGAGATCAGTGACATGGGAGAGCAAGAACTCCGTCACAGGACGATAGTCATGGAGTCCAGTTAAGAAGTCATGGGGTCAACACCCTTTCATCAGACTGAAGGGGAAGATTGTTGGGGTCCAGTATAGATTTGGTGAATTTTGGAGCCCAAATATGGCCAAAAATTTGATTTGATATAATTTAAAAATCTATATTAAATGTAAGATTTGATTAGATTTCAAATTTGTATCAAATATTTAATTTGGTCATATTTGGATGTCCATAATTGGTGTTGTGCTATTTTAGGTGGAATATGATTTTTATTTTAAGGTTTTCTATTTAGAAAATTCTACTATGACCTAAAATAGGATTTTTTTTTTTATCCTATAAATATAGGAGGAGGATGGAGGCACAAAGTGATAGCACAAGTTGGAGATTCGGGGTGCTCATCCACAAAAAATCTAAGAGAAAGTTCGTACTTTGCTTTTAGGACTTTGCCATCCAAGATAAAAGGAAGAAAGAGATCTGATCGAGGAGTCGTCGCCTTTGCTCAGGAAGATTTCTACTGGTTGGTGAGTGATTTCAATTGTAATATCTTTCTTTTCTTCTTGAGTGTGTTGAGGGGGTTGAATCTATTAGGACAAATGGTTCAACATTGATTTTATCAATCTTGTAATTTTGCCTGAGTTATAAAGATTGGGATTTGTCCAGGTGACGTAGTCACCGTCATATTCTTGTCTTTATCTGTACTTGGTGTTCGTTAGACAGAGGTTGGTTATCTTTGCTGGGTTTGGCCTAAAGTTTTTGTTGTTGGCACTCTCAGACACGGTGTCGGAACGCTTGCAGGGCGTGTCCGATTTCTAACACTTATAGCTAGGGATGGAACCTAGGTATATATATATATATATAAAATGCTTTTGTCATGTTGTGATTCTTATGTGGTAAGTAGAGATGCAATTCGTACGGGTTAGGTCAAACTTGAGCTCAATCCAAATCCAATTCGAAGAATCATAAGTCTAGTTCGAGCCCAAATCCAATTTGACTTCGGTTTCAAGTTCGAGCCCAAATCCAATTTGACTTCGGTTTCGACGTATGAATTCCAAGACTGAGTTCGGAGGAATAGAAAAGGAGTCCAGATTCCTCGGCTTGGGCTCGGGTTGGGTCGGATCCATTTACCTGATTGGGCTCGTATATTAGCCCATCCGAATTGCACTCATAGTGTTATGAGACAAAACAATATCTTTTCTAGGAGGTAAAACTACATTTACAAAAGACAATAAAATAGAAAGAAAAAAAAAATCTCCGATGCAAAAGAATTAAGATGCTTTTTTTTTCCAACTTACGAAACAAATTCTCATCTTCTTCCCTTTTTCAAATTTTTTTTTCTTTTCATAATTGATGACATGGAGGGGTTAAGATATTGTCAAATACATTGTCTAGAACTAGAACCAACTTTACAATGTCTTCTACAACTTTGGTCTCGTAAGCTTCACAATTTACTTAACAATTGTATTGGAGAAAAATATTTAAATAAAATTTTGTCATTTCTATGTGGTAACAACTTTTTTCCAGAGTCAGGGTTGGAGATGATCTTAGTTACCGGTTGCGACAGGCCCCAGTAGAAACCCGCTAACCCGATCCAATGAATAAGGTTTGTAGTTAGGTTCGAGAACTCGGTCACTCGACTATAGCGTATGCGATCATGATATGATCTATTCTACCTCCTCAATTTGGAGTGCGCTAACGAATCAGTGACATTGAATGATGTAATTTAGTAAAAATATTATCTAAAAAATGGTTTTACATCCTTGTGAAAAAACACTAAGTGTTTATTTTAATATAATCTTATTTTTTATTGACTTGTATACATTTGATTTTTATCCCGTGCGGTCGGTATATTGTGATATTCTAATACAAAAAAAAATGTTCGAATTTTCCAAAAAATATTTATTTTGTCACCATTTTTTGAAAATTTATCTTAGGCACATGTATGCTGGACGAATTTTGCTTAGGGTCCTACTGGACCTTAGCTCCAGCGAGATGACTGCTCCCGCTGGACCTTGGCTTCATTGGAAAGTCTGCTCCTGCGGGACGTGTGCTCCAGCATGGCTGTTTCGTGTGCTTTATCGTGGAAAACTTTCCACTTAGTAGGGGTTAATGCTGTAACTGTTTAAGGGGAGTTACTGATCTCCTGATTAATTGTCCATTATGAATAGTAGTGACTACTAGGGGTTGGTTTTCCTATATATTTTTTAATCTTTCTCTTTTGGAGGGATAGAGACTTAGAGATATATGCTACAAGGAGTAGAGTTAGCAACACGTTTAAGGCACAAAGTGCTGTCTAAGGTTTTGTTGGATAGTCCAAGTGTTGTCCGTTCTTCCAAGGTTGACGAGTGAGCGTTCCAGAAGTTCAATTGGTGAACTTGCTAGTTCCTGAAAGCAGATCGACAAAAAAATGATCGAATTTTGATTTGAGCAACGATGATTCTAATCACTCCAGCAAGAATTTATGTTTAGTTTTTGGTCTTCTTGATTCTCGTTGTAGCAACTTTGTTGCAAAATTTTAAAACTTTCACTTTTAGCAACTTATAATCTTCTCTTTATTAGTTTTTTTAATTTTCCTTTCATACGTCCTTCTGTAACCTTGTTCTAACATTGAAAGGGTACTATGATCATTGGCTGACAACGTTCATGTTAGAAAATTCGACTATAGATTTTGGTATATGCTACTTTGTGTTTGTTTCTAGATTTTTTTTTTTTACTAGTAAATAAATTATCGTGTGTTGCATATAAAATAAATATTTTTATAATATAACTAAAAAATAATTTAAATATTTAAATATATTTGAATTAAAATATATTAAAAATATACTAAAAAATTACATATTTTTTAATTAATTTTTATATATTTTTAAATTTATATATTTGTTCAAGAGAATAGAGAGGAAGTTTTTTTTTTTCCTCAATCTTTTTTAATAAATGACACACACACAGAGAGAGAGAGAGAGAGAGAGAGAGAGAGAGAGAGAGAGAGAATGTCTTTACATGTTTGTTCTATCCAACTTTATACTTCTTTATTCCAACGTCCTAAATGAGCTTAACCCTAAATAAGGGAATTTATAAGGGTACTACAAAGTTTACTCAGGGGTAGTTCAGGATTGGGACTAGCCCATTAATGAACAAAGTTTACTCACACTAGCCCATTTTTTACTCATACTAGCCCAAACCCTCCTAATCTCCACCGGAGTTCTCCTCCCTCCTCACTTTCTTATCGGAGCCCTCCTCCTCCGCCTCCACCCCCGTCCTCCACCGCCGCCTCCCGTCGCCGTCGCAGTCGCCGCCTCTGCCTCCCCCCCCCCCACTTCCCGTCGCCTCCTTCCTCTCCCGTTCCTCCGTCTTGTACTCCCTTTCGGTGCTCGACTACCTCGGCATCCGTCTGCCGCTCCTCCCTCCCCTCCTTCCTCCGTCTATACTACCACCAGGTCCTCCACTCCGCCGCCGGAAGACATGAATAATAACACAATGACAAAAAAAAAATAACAGCACACATGAAACAAAAAAAGAAAAAGAAAAAATAGAAGAACTGTCAAAATTTGACATATATGTTAATTTTTAGGACTGTCAAAATTTTGACAGCCCTACCAATTGGAATGACTGTCAAAATTTTGACACTCCTAAATATTCAACATATACTTTTAGGACTGTCAAACTTTTGACAGTCCTACCAATTGGAAGGACTGTCAAAATTTTGACAGTCCTAAAAAGAAGGACTGTCAAAATTTTGACAGTCCTAAAAATATATGTTGAATTTTTAGAACTGTCAAAATTTTGACTGTCCTTCCAATTTGTAGGACTGTCAAAATTTTGACAGTCATAAAATTTATTTTCTGTTAATTTATTTTGTTAATTGGTGAGGGGGCCAATTTATTTTGTTAATTTTATGTTTTACTTAAGAAAATATATTTTAATGAAATGAAATTAAAATAAATTAACAGAAAATTTACTGTATCGAAATTTCAAAATTAACAAAAAATTAAAATAAATTAACTCTATTGTCGATATTTATCAAAATTTTAAAATATCCCAAATTTCTATCCTTAAAATTTGTTAAAGCATTCTGTTATTTAAAATAGTAAATTTATTATTGGTACATTAAATATTTTGTAAAAAATTTTTTTTACCAAAAGTAAAATTTGGAAGTCGAAACATTATTTTTTTGCGATTCTAAAAATTTGGTAAGTCCGTCAAACGGTAAAACCGTTTATCCCGAAGTACTTTTCCATACGGTCATTTTGGCACAAACTGGACCTTGTTTCGATCTCCCAGTCAAAAGTTATAATACTTTAAAGGTTTATATTTTATATTTTTGCCTGTAATATGTACATCTTACTTCGGATGAAAATTCTCTCTACACGAATTGTGTTACTCTCGTCGAAAATATACAAATCGACCTATTGTGTGACGAAAAACGATTTAAAAACAAATAGTTATGGCCGTTCGAAGTCTGATCGACGGCAGACGTAATATTCGTACGGTAGATTTTTTTTTCCGGTTAAATGATAACATATTTTATTTTGGATGTTAAATTAAATAAAAAAAAATAAAATCCAAAATTAACTAAATAGAAAAAAACTAAAAAAAATATCCTGACAATTAAAATTAAGACTGTCAAAATTTTGACAGTTCTCATTGTTTGTGGGACTGTCAAAATCCTGACAGTTCTAGTTTTATATAAAATTTTCAGTGGGTTAAAATTAGGACTGTCAAAATTTTGACAGTCCACATAGCTTGTGGGACTGTCAAAATTATGACAGTCCTAACAATTTGTAGGACTGTCAAAATTTTGACAGTCCTGATTATAACAGTCCCGAGTTTGGGAGTGACAAACTTGTAATTATCAAAGATAAAAATTTGGGCTAGTCCCAAATAACTTTTAGGATGACAAACTTATAATTTTTTGTAAATTTTTAATAGACTTGTCCCGAGTAAAATGTGTAGTGCTCTTATAAATTTCCCTAAATAACCATTTTATTCAGCCCACAACTAAAAATGAGCGCAAACGATTATATGTTGGGTATAAAGTAGTCAACGTTAACCCTCTCACTCTAACTTTTGAATTTCTGTGTAATGACAGATATTTTAAAGGGAATTATAATTACGAAGAAAGTTTTTACTATGTTCAAAAAATATTTAGAGTGGGTTATCATAATTATTCTTACTTTATAAGGGAGTTATAAATTTTGTTTTAAAAATTTATAATAAATTGAGGGTAATATTGATAATTAATTCTAAAAATTCTTGGACACCGTAAAAGCTTCATTGATAATTACAATTTTTATTTTAAAATAGAGTTAGTTGTCGAAATTGTACATAAAGAATGTAGTGTTTGTCATTTTTGTGATCGAACTTTTTTTTTCGTCGAAATAGTGCATGAGGTTTGCATTTTTGCTCAATTAGTAACTGAAGTAAATTTTATTGATATTTTTGGATAAAAATCGATTAAAATGGACATATGATGGTCACGTGTCCTATTTTTAATGTGGTTATTTTGTCAAGTTTTTTATTTTTGACTATCATTTTCAGAAGAATTTTAGTGTTCGAAAAAAATTGTTTGGATGAAAATAGTTAAAAATCGTTAAATATATCTAAAACTAAAAATTTGACAAAATAACCATTAAAAATAGTACACGTGACCATCACATGTTCAATTTTATCGATTTTTATCCAAAAATACTATCAAAGTTTATTTCTGACACCAATTGAACCGAAATGTAAACTCATGCACTATTTCGAACAAAAAAAAAATTTGATTATCAAAATGACAAATATTACATTTCTCGTTATACCATTTTCGACAATTAACTCTTTAAAATAATATATAACATCTAAGGTTGAAACTATTCGGACACACATTCAACCTTTTGGCAGCAGCAGGTTTTTTTTACACGTTCTCATACTCACATACTTCAAAATTTGAGTTTATATTTTATATTGTACAAAAGTGAATTTAGATCTCGTCGGTCGGTTGGTTTGGAGTAAATGTTTGATTTCGTTTATATTTCCACAATATTCAAAATGTAAGTTTAGTTTTAGCATCTCGTAAAATATTAAAAATTTACATTTAGATCATTCTTATAATTTTAGAAATACTAAAAAATTTATTATATCATGTCAATCTTTCATGAAATTGGACAAGAGATTTATGAAATTAGAAACTTTTTTACTAGACGGCTGGCCAAATTTTGGCTTCACCATTTTTTTTATATTATGGTTTAGTTTGTTTAGTTGGAATATGATTAGTTTAGTTTGTTTAATTAGGTTAGATATTGGCAGCATAATCCAATTAAAGAACATAGTAGCAGAATCCAAAGTGTGTGTGCTAAATTTTAGCCAGGATGTTTGTCAATGTTAGATCGTCTGGCAAAAAAGTTTTTAATTTAAAAAAATTTCAAACTCTTGTTGTTCTGTCCAATTTTATGAAAGATTGATATGCTATAGTAAATTTTCTAAAAAAAAAGTATCAATTTAAATAGAAAGTGGCTTCCAAAAAAATGTTGAAAGTGAGAACCATAATTTTTTTATTTTTACGCGCTCCAATTTAAACTATTTTGGTGTTCCAAATCCGCGAGCCAAATCCATGGTCGCAAATCTAAAAAAAGAAAAGTGGTCCAGACCCGTATCCATATGTAGACCAAAACCGGCAACAACAATCTACGACTTTAACCCATTCCACCCCACTCCACGTGAACACATCTACTGAAACTGCCCATGTGACCACACAAATACACGTCATCCAATCATGGAAGTGGCAAACTCGTCAATCAATTCCCAACAAATACATGTGACGACGATCAACTCCGGCTCACAGTGAGTGAGTCAGACACACACAAGAGTAGTATAATCTTCAAATACCGTACACCAAAACTAAAACTCCACCCCAAGGGCAGTTACGTCTTTTCCGTACAGCACGAGATAATGGAGTTTAACTTTAGGATTTCTATGCTGACACGTGTTCCAATTACCGTCCTTTTTATAGGACTCCCACCTCCTCTTCTTTCTCCAACCCCCCTCCCCCCTCTACTTTCCCTCTCTAGGGTTGGAGATTCTTTATATTTTCTTCTACTTTTTCGACGATTTTTGGGTGAATAAATCTATACTGGTGATCCTCTGCTCCAAATAATTACTTCATTTTTATATTTTTTTCCGATTAGTTGATTGATGTTTATACTGTTTTATTTTTGCTGCTTTCGATTTGAAAAAATAGTCTAGATTTTTGTTTTCTATGCTTAGTTTCTATTTATTCTTTTTCTGTGATTAAACTAAGTAACGTTAGGTACTTCCTCTATAAATTTTTTCCTTTGAAAATTTCCTATTAGTCTATCAGAGCTGCTTTTTGTGTTTATCAAATTATGAGAATATGCATATGTTTTTAATCGAATACTATTTAATCACATATTAATCTCGACTTTTATTCCGATCCGTTAATTTTGTTGCAGACGAAAAAAGAGAGAAGGAAAATAAAATAAAAAATAAAGATCGGATGGCGATCTCGAGTTCCGATGCCGACCACCACCACGCAGCGGAAGAAGCCTCCCGGAAGCGGAAGCGGGTCGGATCTAGCTCCTCGGCAGCTCCGACCCGCTGGAGATCCGAATCCGAGCAGAGGACCTACTCCTCGAAGCTTCTGGAAGCCCTCCGCCGCGTCGGATCTATCTCCTCGGCCCCGCTCGCCCCCCGCGCCCGCGCCGTCCGCTCGGCCGCCGACCGCGTCCTCGCCGCCGCCGCGCGCGGACGTTCCCGCTGGAGCCGCGCCGTCCTCCTCTCCGCCCGCCGGAGCCTCAGGCTCAGGTCGCGGCGGAGGAGAGCGACGCCCGCGGCCGCGGTTATCGGGTCGGATCGGGCTAACGGGTTTCGATCCGTTCGGAAGCCGGTGCCGGTTCTCGAGAAGAAGGCGAAGGTGCTGGGCCGGCTGGTACCGGGGTGCCGGACGCTGGCGTTCCCGACGCTTCTGGAGGAGGCGTCGGACTACATAGCGGCGCTCGAGATGCAGGTCCGAGCTATGAGCGCGCTCGCGGAGGTCCTATTGGCTTCCGGCACCGTTGCGTGATGAGCCGGCGGTTCGATGCTGGTGGGTCGAAGCGGGTCGTGACAATTTATTCGGGATGTTAGGGGTTCGACCCGGTTTTTTTTTTCTCCAATTTTTTGAGTTATAAAAATTGTTGTATTTTATTGTACATCCGTCTCTTTGGTAGTCTGTGTGTCTTCTTCTTTCAGGTATTATTTCACTCTGGCTAGTAAATATCTGGAGAGTACATTTTCTTTCCAATTACCAATATTTGGCTGATATTTACTATTCCATTCAAAAATTGTCATTTGTCAATTAAATTTTTTTTTATTATAAGGTAAAAAATTAAATTAAAAAAAAAAAAAAAATTATCTAGATATGTGACAATTCTTAAGTGGAATAGTGAACATTTTGGATGGATGAACAAAAATACTCTTCTAGTATTTTTTTTTTTTTTTTGGAGATGTCCGACTTAACGTTTGAGACTTTGTGCATGCTGTATTTTTTTTTAGAGATGTCCGACGTGACGTTCCTGACTTTGTGCACACTGCATTGTCTGTCTTTTGGGTCCACTGTTCTAATTTCTACCAAATAAATAAAAAAAATAATATGTTCACGTGGTTTGATTCATCAATCTTCTGTCATCCAGTCAGAATCTTACCTCTCTTTTCGGAAACCATAAAGGTTACTCGAATTCGGTCTTGTAATATTTACTTAGTAGGGATTGTGTACAAAAGTAATTTTAGTTTTGGCAACTAAAATTTTGTTTGTTAACTTATTTCTCAGTTTTTATTCAAGATGGAGATTTAAATTACGTCTCCAATGGTTTTCTATTCAAGATGGCTACATTTTAAAATGTGTCAAATGTACATCTCAGCTGAGCTCTACAACTACCGGTGTTACTTATTTGAAATGTAGAAGGAAGGAGTGTTCTGGAATTTGCAGCATGTTTCATCCAATAATCTATTTGGTGTCTCAATCGTACAAAATCTGCCCCCTTAAGACAACACACAGAAACGCTACTATCTGACGGATTGGCATTTTAAAGCAGTTTTGCAATTCTCTCATGTCAAATTAGTTTTTGCGAGAAAACAAAATAAGTCAAAAAAAAAAATAATAATGTTTGAAAAATAAGAAATTGAACTACATTTAGCAGATCGATATTTATTGGATGAATAAACGGAGCTCTAGAATAGGAGGTTTTTGTTTATTATCTCTCAGCCAAACGCTATAACTGATAGAGTTTTATACATACCCATTTATAAATTAAATCTCTAAAATACTCTTGAACAGAACACATAATACACTTGGTCAACATTTTACAGTAGAATTATATAGAATTTATATCAAAATTCTATCAAGTCTAATTTTTTTGTTGTATTCTCGACAAATTGACATTGGGCTCCTTAGCGAAGATCAACCACCACAATGATATATACGCTTATTCAGTGTTATGTGACGCAGTCACATTACTCTTTTTGCCATTAAGGGGAGCATTTGGAGCCACTGTTACAGTCGCATGATTGTCACAATATATAGGTATAGTCAAAACTTGTACGCCAACTGGAGAAAGACCATACATGAGTCCTGAAATCCATTTTGCGTCATCTGTCGCTGCAACTAGTGTATAGAACCTATACTCCATTAATGAGTATGAGAGAATATTTTGCTTCTTCGACTTCCACAATATAACAGCTCCACCGATGAAGAAGATTGTAGCATCTGCTACCAGAAATCCTAATTAATACTCTAAAAGCGTATAAAACGGGATAAGGAATATTTTTAAACTATTTAGATAGAGTTACCATAGGTTGAAGACAGTTAGAAAAACCAACATAGCCCACAAACCTTTAGGATATGCTAGAATTAGTAGTATAAGACTCTAATTTGGTTTGAAGCCAATTTTAAGGCGTTTAGAATTTTATGAAAATTATGGAGACTTTTTGGAATTTATTTTGAAGAAAAATAAAATTCCAACAGCCTTCCAAGATTTATTGTAGCCAACTCCAAACATCAGTTTAGCCCCAGACTTGGGATAGATCGTACTAGAATCCCCCATTATTTGTGAGAATTTTTGGAGAGTTTTTAAAATTATTTAGTATTTATTGATGCCCTAAAACTATTTAATGAATAAAATAAATAATTACAAAATAATTTCTTTAATTAAAAACTGATTATAAATATATATCATTAGTTTCTAAATATAACCCAGCGGGTCGGGTTGGACTCTTAGGCCCAAACTCAAACCTGTTGTCCGATCCAACACCATTATTCCGCTTTCCCCCCCTCTCTCTCTCTCTCTCTCTCTCTCTCTCTCTCTGCAGTCCGGTCCGACCCAAGACCTATTTTTTTATAACTAAACTTAGTTGGCCCAACCCGAGAACCGAGTCCAACCCAATCTCTATTCTCTATTCTCTTTTCTTTTTTATTTTATTTTGTTATTTTTGTTTCGGTCGGACCAGGATCCCAACTGTGCAGCTCGCTCCAACAATCCCACAGCGGGCGAGCGGGTCTGCTGATCCCGCACCGACTCGTATCAAGCTCAACTCAATTTTTTTTTATCTAAATAGCATTAGCAGTCGCAGAACCATAATTCTACTTTCTTCCTTCTTGGTATCCTTGTGTACGTCGCTTGTCTCCCCATCGTGTCCAAGCCCCAAACCACTTCTTAATCCGGCACAATCACTACCATTCGACTCCCCTCGAGTTTCTCTTCCATTTGGTATTAACCCTGATTCTCTCCGACAACACAACACCAAGTTTTAGCTGTTGTTTTAGAGATGGTAACATGAAAATGTTTGGGACCACTGGGTCGAACAGACAATATCTCTGGACTAGGAGCTGCGTAGATATGGTAATCCATGGGCTGAGTAGAAAAAGACGAGTGATGGCTCGGGGAAGTATGATTGTAGAAAGATATATGTGTTGTTATTAGTTATTTCACCTTTTGTACCATGCATTATCTTATTAGTTTATCTGTTAACGCATTTACATAGTCATGAACAACTTGTGCACACGAATTTTTTTCTCGAACGATTATCGGAAACCTGGAGTCGTGTCGGGGAACGGTGCTGACGTACTAGCATGGGTATTACGGAACCTTCAGTTGGGTTTGCGATCTGGCAGGAAGAGTGCGTCACAATACGGATATTTTAGGACCTTCGGTGGAGATCGTAACCCGCACGCGAAGTGACCACCGTCTTAGCAAGAATAATTAGTCCAAGATGGCTTGTAGTGTCAGTGACCTTTATTTAGTTGGGTTGCTTATTAATGTCTTCTGTTTGCAGGCCTAGTAACTTAATACACTTGACACATTTATTTATTTTATGAAGGCTGACAATTGTTGTCATAACTGCATTTTCTTATATATATATATATATATATATATATATATATATATATACACACACACACACACATATGTATATGCAAATTTTGTTTGCAAATTAGGTCTTAATACCAATTCTATTTAAGGAGGGGTCCTTTTGGTTAAAAAAAGAGAAGATGGGAAGCCTCCAACCGAACTTAGCCTCCACCCACCCCCTTTGACTCATCCATACGCATCACACTTGGCTTGTTCTCCCCTCTTCACCATTTCCCACATCAACATGGCAAGCTCTCCATCCTCCTTCCATTCCCAACACCAACACCAACACCAACACCAACACCAACTCATATCTCCCTCCTCCTCTACTTATTCTCCTTCTTTTCATCTTCATTCCCTCTTTCCCTCTTCCTACTCCACTGCTACTACTGCTGTCGCTCCTACTGTTGCGGCTGTTGCTGCTGCACCCAGCTCGACGTCACCGTCCGTAGGCCACCACGCCACTGTCGGCCTCCCACCAGTCAACTTCCAATACCTCCTCCTTTGGGATCTCCCAACTCTAGGTATAACCTTCATCTTCCCCCAATTTCCTTAAATTTTATATCTAGGTCAGAAATTTAAGTTCCAAATTTCTTTAAAACCCTAAGTCTTTTTTCTTCAAATAAGAAGATGAAGAAGAAGGAGAAATTGGAAGAGGAAGAAGGCTCAAACCCTAGTTCCAATCCCAAATCCAAAGATTTTCCAAGGCAAGCCATTTTTCCTTTTTTTTTATTTTCTTTGTGATTCTTAATAAACTATATTCCTAATTACTTATGAGCAAAAATTAGGGATTTAATTTTGCTTATATATATATATATATATATATATATATATATATATATATATATCAAATGGACACGGACACCTCGTAGGACACAATACGAATACTCCGGCACAAGAAAATATCTATTTGGTATCATAAGTAAATCTTATTTCAAAATTGTGTTATACTCTTGACTATATATATAATCAAGAGTATATGTATATAATTATATATACATAACCTTAGAAATTATATGTGTGTGTGTAAATATGCAACGTTTGTGTATGAAATTATGATCGTTTGTTGTGTCCGAGTTGGTGTTGGAACCTATCATATATTTTGCTAAGAGTCATATTCTAAATAAACTATGTTATATATATATATATATATATATATATATATATATATTACTCTATGGATATAGGTTGGGTCCGACGTGAAATTGAAAACATACCCATGTATCTTGTATGATATGTGCCATGGATGCTCTATTTTATATAATAGAGTTTTACTTATGAATATATATGTATAATCTATAATATATATATATATATATATATATATATATATATATATATAAATTTAATATATAATTAGTTGTGAGAGAACATTTAGGAGCTTTTGGGTTAAGTCAAATTACTATTTCATTTATATGTCCTTAGCCTAAAGTGTTCAATGGTGTATCGATTCCAAAATGATTGTTTGGATAACTCATCCAAAATATAAATTCAGCATTAGCATTAATTGAATTATTTTCCATGTTTATTTAGAGAATGGAAAGCTCGTAAAGAATTAGTTGGACCTCCATAATATAGAGTATATTTAAGTATATCAGTCCAAAACTGATGTTTCAGCTAGCCCTTGCTTTTATTAAATAAAAATTCAGCTTTCACACTATAGAGTTTTACTATGATGTTTGGGATATTAGAAAACTGAAGTATAGTGATTTGATTCTTACATTTTGGGTTATGTTTGTATCTAGGATCCGAAATCAATAGTTCGATGGGTTATGATAAAAAATCTATAACATTCAACGTAAGCACTAATTTCTAAGTTTCTTGTTAGACTATATAGTCATGAATTATATTGTTAAGTTTATAGAAGCTTTCTAGACTTTAAAAATTTTGAAAGTACGAAATATCATGTGTTTATAGCTATGCGTTTGATTAAACTTACATAATCCTTAATTAAATAAAATTGACACTTAAATAATTGAATGATTAATACCTTATGGATAAGATAATTGATACACTAGTTGTTTACAGTTGTATTTCTCATCCTTTTATGTATATTGTATCAAAATGTTTGTGGATGTATGATTTCTGACTTGCATTGAGCTTTCCGAATTTGTGTAGTTGACCAGTATCATTGCTAAATTGCTAAAATAACTAGTTACTAAGGTAAAGCTTAGCATTGGTAAGAAAGTCTTGTTTTGCAATCTAAATTACAAATATATATTACTGCATGTGTTCCGGTATTGAGTTGTTCCACCGAAGAGGTCAGCGTACCCAGAAAATTCTATAGAGGGTTGCTCCTGGTCTTTATATAAATTATAAAATTTACAGAGTCCAAAATACAAAGGAAACTCTGTCAAAATTTTCAAGAATTCCCCGAGATAGCCATTTTCAATATCCAAAAATTGGTTAAATATAGTTTACCCTATTTTAGGAATTTTGAGTTAGTTCCCTTAGAGACAGACTTATAATTTTATTTAAATCATATAGGTCAAATTCTTTTAGATATTAAGACACATAGGACAAAGACACACTGAAACGCAAGCGAAATAAAATTGTGAACATCTTTTGTTTCTGCTGGAGGAATCTAATTATCAATTAAATAATATCCTGTGTTCTGTCATGCTCTCATTTGAAATCGAGAACGACATATTGAGATTATGATATCTTGTGTTTCTATTATGTTTTAATTGAAAAGATATAGATTGCAGATAATATAAATCATGTGTTTATGTCCTGATTGAATCGAGGAAAGCAAAGCATTGAAATCATGATATCCAGAGTTCAAAATATGATCATTGGAAAAGAATAAAATATTGAATCATATTTTCGCTCTTCGTGGTACTTAGATACATAAATCGAAATTCATGATTCATACTCGTGCTCAGCAGAAACTTAATGCAAGATAATAGAATATGATTGTTTGTAGCTTTAGGTTAGTACATTGGGCGGGAGAGATCAACTGGATCACACCCAAAATCTCAGCAATATAATAAACTAACAAAACTGATCAGTAGAATTTTTCGTATCGCAAGGCCATACGATGTTGGGGATGAGGCTTAGCTCACCAAGAGAGATTTCAGATTCCATAAATTCTTGTATTAAAACAAGAATTTAAGAGTTTAAAAGTAACAAGTTTTACTCCCTGCGCGGGAGGGGCCGAATTCTATGTGCCATGCCACCGAGACACAACCTGATCCCTGGTCACGGGTTGTATGTGATCCAGATGTGTTCTCTAAATTGCATAATCATATAGAAAACTTGATTGTGTTTGTGGTAGTGAACCTAGGTTGTTTGTGATTGTGATTGTGATTGTGATTGTGATTGTAGTTGTGATGTATGAATTATTAGAACTTAGTTATAGGACGAACACTGAAAAATTCACTAGAATATAATCTACTCAAGATCGTATTTCAAGTTAATAAAATAATCTCTTTGAATTATTCAATTCCTTTACTTTGGAATTACGAGAATCCTACTACTTCTCAAATTCTCGATTTATTTTATTTTACTTTTTCGTCCTTGACTGAGGACTTGCATGTCGTTTGACGACCTAGTATTGTTCACTAGTTTTGTAGCAATATTCTAAAGAAAACTGCTATCAAATATCGAAGAACAGTTGGAGAGCAAGATCGAGATGCTACAATTGAAGGCGATCGAATTGGAACCAGATTTGTTCTAATTATTTATTAAAGGTATAATTGTATTAGATACTGGGTTAATAGCTATAATTGGGTAGAATAGTTATTTCCTTATTTATAGTTTAGATTGTCCTCTACGAAATTGTTATTCACTATGTTATATAAATTATGACATGTGATAATCCTTTCCTAGAATTTTACAAGCGACAATCGTTAATACGAGTATGGGTGTATTCGTATGGTGCGTAGTCTGGAGATGTAGTTACATACTCGTCTCACCGTATTCTGGGAACGGGACGTGACAATTGTCTTATGCAGGGACACACTTGTGACACATTATTTTTACTTTATTATGAACGATATCTTTGTAAGTAGAGAATGATAGTAAGTATTGGGTAAGATCAAATTTGTTGTACGACACTTTTATGCTTATGGACACATATATGCTTATAACTGTAACTAATCATAAGACCCAATTAGAAAGACCACATATGCTTGCTTGAAATCACTTAATCAATGTGTTGGTTTTAGTTGAGTGGGCTAGAGGTGTAAACCTCCTGATTTTTCAGAAATTTTTAAAATGGATTTTTCACAATTTTCTGTAATTTTCTGGGATTTTTCTGTAATTAAAACTAAGGTATTTTAATATTAATGATTTTTAAATAATGTTAATTAATATTATAATATTATAAAAATAATATTTTCTGGTGTAAAATGAAAAACTAGACATAGGGTAATTTTTCGAAAATTTATTGGACCCTGAAAATATTTTTAAAGCCCTAAAAACCAAGTTGTAATTAACCCTAAATAAATCCTAGAATTAAACCCGGTTCAGTTGAACCAAACCAACCCGAACCGTGCTAAACCAAACCGGACCGAACCCAACTCTTAACGGGTCGGGTCGGATCCGAATTAAACCCGACCCGGACCCGTTAACCCGGTCGAAACCCGAATCCTAATCCCTTTCCCTTTACTGTTCCGGCGCCCTATATAACCCTCTCGATAACCTCGCTCCGCCGGTCGAAACCCTAACCTCCTCCGCCCAGAACCCGCAGTGCCCCACTCCGATCACCCTCGGCCACCCAAGCCCGCTGACACCGTCTTCCTCCTCCAGAACCTTCTCCTCCCGATAATCCGTCGAAATCCCCCGACGAGCTCCGCCTGAACCCTAACCCCTCCGCCTCGACCAGAACCTTTCCCCTCGCCATCCTCCGCCCTCTCCCGACAATCCAACACCCTGTCTTCCTCCTTCGCCTCGACCATGAGCAACAGCAGCCGCTACTCTCCCCGCGGCGCCTCCACCTAGCCGTCTCCGCCTCCGTCAGGGCTGCTCTCCTCCGGCGAAGCCCTGAGCAGCCACGGCAAAGCTTCGGCGAGTCTCCGTCTGAACCCTAACCCGAACACAGCAGTACCCGGACACAGCAGCACCGTGTCGCAGTGTCGTGTCGCCTCGCGGACACGAGAAACTCGGTTCTGCGTAGCCCCGTTCAGGTAACCCGTTCTCTCTCCTTGTTGCCCCGTTTTCTGTTCCGTCAGTTGTGACGCGTAGTTTGTGTAACCCTCTCGATGTTCGTGCAACCCGCTCGGTGCGTCGCATCCTGTGACGATCGCGAACCGCGATCCAAAAACAGGAAAAATAATACCCTATTTTTTTTCCGAAACTGAGTACGCCCCGCCAAACGGGACGACTTGGTCGCCTGCGGTCTTCACCGAAAGGTGCACGCCATTGATACGGGCGTGCAGAGTTTTGCAGAAGTTGATTTGGATGTGCGTGCGTACCGAAATTAACGCGTATCCGCCGACAACGCCCCGTATTCGCCTATTCTGGAATACGTTATAACTTCGTGTACACATGTCGGATCAAAACGAAACTTGCGCCATCGGACTCGTAGCAATACGCCGGTCCTGTGACCCAAGTTTGGTTCGATTCTGAGAATATTGACAAAATTGCGTATCGTGGGCTCCACGGCTCCATTTGACGGGCGATTTTGTGATCGGCTCATCGGAATCCAATTTTAGAAGTTCCGTTGGGTTCATATCATCGTTCTGGACTTGTTGACACTGAGTTTGACGAATTTGGAGACCATTGGTTCTGACACATTTTTTGGTGCGAAGCGGGTCACATGTGGACCCCGCTTTGACCAGGAACTGTCATTTTTGCCCCTGTGTCTAAATTGGACTCAAGAACAGGCGTTTCTAGCTATTTGATATTTTCTAAATCTGATTGTGATGTCTATTTCAGCAACCGGAGGAGTAACTGCAAATTCCACTGAGATCAGAGCTACAGTTGGAGCCAGAACCCCAGACAAGTGTACCTTGCCAACACTGCAGTTTTGCTACTTATTTCCTTGACTTATTTATACATTGTGGTACATGTTTGACCTAGGACCGTGTGACCTTACTTAGCGTCCGATTAATAGTCGGGTGCCAACACCGTACGCGGAGTTGTGTAACGTCACCTAGAGATGGATATCGTGACCCTTTACATTCTCGTGCTTGCATTATCAAGTACGTTAACCCAGGATACTTGACACTATTCATGAGGCAGGATCTTCCTGAGATATTCATGATGATTTTGTGTAGGTTGCAGGATTTATGACATAGACATTATATTCATAGACATTATATTCATAGACATTATATGACTTGTTGTATTAGATATGATCTTACGTGACATGGACATGAGACATCGTGGACATGAGACGTATGATTACATTGGGTGGGGAGAGACACACAGGCTGCAGGCTGATTTCATATATATACTACATAGTAAATTACATAGTAAAATATATAGTAACTCTGCTACAGGCTCCCAGACACAGAGCTTGTAGTGGTCTCAGCCTGAGTTTTAGTGATGCTCTCAACTTGCATATCACTTAGCTGGTTATATAGTTTACCCTATTGTTTCATTTATTTCTGCACTGCATTTATTTTGGCTTGAGTTATTTTGTACCTTGCTATATCCCCTGAGGACCTGGATTCTGGATTATGTCCCCAGGATTAGCTGACGAGATCTATCCCGAGGTATACAGGACCGGAGCATTAGCAGAAGCAGGAACAGGTGCATACATTGGAGAGGTACCAGAACCCGAGGACGAGATCGTGCCAGAGGAATTCTCCTGAGTATTGGCTTTATATACTCAGTTAGTCCTGTTTCTAGTTACTTTATTTTCTGTCTATTGCATTGATGTATCAGACTTATTCTCGGATTGTTTCCCGAGACACTTTTATTGAGATATGTTAGATTATATTTATTTGCATTTATTCTGGTATTTTATCTGTAATTATCTGTTGTGGATGAGATTAGAATAGACTGTGACTTGTATCATTGGACTTATTTATTGTTGTTACATCTTAAGTACGCCCTGGTGGATCCATTAAATTGGGTTTGTCCATCAGTGTGTGCTGCTGGTCATTGCCACGTGTGTAGTCCCTCGATATTTTAGAACTGGGGCATGACATGGTTTTTGTGGTGGCCCACGCAGGTCTATGACTAAATTGCTTCAGTTTTAACTTAGGGACCGAGGAAGCATGCAGTAAGAATATGATAAGTTTTTAGGATCTCATCCACTTGCTTGTATCATTCTTGATATCTATATCGTATTCGAACTAAATTTTTACTTGCATCCTGCCTTGATTCCTGTGTGCCTCTTATAAGTTTATTTTTGATGCAGAATAATGGATCCAAGACCCGGAGATGAGAATCCCTTGGGTAAACCACATGATGCTGTGGTTACCTATGATGAAGGAGTGACACCAGAAGACCGAGGACAGTCAGCTCAAAAGCAATCAAGCGGTCCAGCATAATTCAAGGTTCCGACATGATGACATTCTACCTCCTCCGTAGTTCGTTCCACCGATGCCTGTTTTTACACCAGGACAAGTTATGGATGGGCAACAGATATAACAAATGATCTACGCAATGATGCAAGCCCAACAACAAATTTATCAAGAGGCTCAGCGTCACGAGGCGGAGTACTTGAGGACCAGCCTAGTAACCGCATTGGAGCAGGCGAACCCACAAGCTAGGCGACCAGCGACGAAATCTATCACTAATTTTCGTCAGCTCAAGCCCCGTACCTTTTCTGGCAAGGAGGGACCAACCGAAGTTCATGAGTGGCTCACCAACACACAACACCAGTTGGAAGCAGCTGAGCTTCCAAGAGAACTTTGGATGACTGCCAATAGAATGCAGTTGACGGACAATGCGCATCACTGGTGGCTATCTGAGGAGACATGGCTCGGACCAGACCGAGTCACTTGGGAAGAGTTTTTCAGACTCTTTCAGGAGATGTACATTCCGGCTATCGCTCGATCAGAACTTTGGGACAAGTTCAATCGCCTCACTCAGGACAGTATGACAGTGGAAGAGTACAACGCGGAGTTCATTCGTCTGAGTCGCTTCACCCCTACTTTGATCCCGACAGAAGAAGAGAAGGCTGAGAAGTTCTTCGACGGACTAAACCTCGAGCTACAGAGACTCATCGGGTCCGTCGTACCTACCTCTTACTCGGACGTTCTTGCTGCAGCTCGACGCATGGAACGCGTCACCAGGAGAGAGACCAGTCTGAAACGGTCTTCCACATCAGCCAGAGCACCACAAGAAGAAGCTGCAAAGAGACCTCACATGCACCAGCCACCCAGAGCCTCTCCGCAGATACTACCTACATGTCAATACTGTGGCAAGGTAGGCCACTAATCAACACTTAGCCAAGGATTGTCCTCAGCATCGAGAGGGAGCACTAATATTAAACAGACAAGCTTTACCAGCACCAATGCCAGTCTATCCAGCATTGGGAGTACCACAGACGGAAGTTGGAGAAGTCAGACCACCAGCCCAAGGAGGGAATCAGCCGAGGCCACCCTTGGCAACACAAGCAGTACTCTTCCAGCAAGCCCAGCAGCAGCAGAGGAATCCACCGCAAGGACGCGGACAAGTTTTCGCGATGACCTTGGAGGACGCGCAGATTCATGGAGTAGCTAATGCGCGTAAGTTTTTATAGTTATCTGCTTCTAGATTTGCTTTAGTTCGTGCCTGTGGTTCGTGACCTCAGCGTTAACCTAGTAATTTTGAACTTGCTAATAATCAATAACCTAGAATGTTTTATAACTGATAACCTAATATGTTTTATAAGTGATCAACTGTAGTTTTCTAGATTTTCTTCATCCGAAAAATTGCATAACTTTTAATGCTTAGGGAAATAATTTTCTCTGTGTGTTATTCTTACACCCTCAACATTGATTCTCCTTGATCGTGATGTGCTTCGAACAATGTTTGCAACCGTGTCATCTCTGTTGACCGGTTATTCTTTGATTGCAAGGACGCAATCCTCTTAAGGGGGGTAGATTGTAAACTCCCTGATTTTTTAGGAATTTTAAAATAGATTTTTCATAATTTTCTATAATTTTTTGGTATTAAAACTAAGATATTTTAATATTAATGATTTTTAAATAATATTAATTAATATTAAAATATTATAAAAATAATATTTTTTGGTGTAAAATGAAAAACTAGACATAGGGTAATTTTTTGAGAATTTATTGGACCCCGAAAATATTTTTAAAGCCCTAAAAACCAAGTTGTAATTAACCCTAAATAAACCCTAGAATTAAACCCGGTTCAGTTGAACCAAACCAACCCGAACCATGCTAAACCAAACCGGACCGAACCCAACTCTTAACGGGTCGGGTCGGATCCGAATTGAACCCGACCCGAACCCGTTAACCCGGTCGAAACCCTAATCCTAATCCCTTTCCCTTTACTGTTTCGGCGCCCTATATAACCCCCTCGATAACCTCGCTCCGCCGGCCGAAACCCTAACCTCCTCCGCCCAGAACCCGTAGTGCCCCGCTCCGATCACCCTCGGCCGCCCTAGCCCGCTGATACCGTCTTCCTCCTCCAGAACCTTCTCCTCCCGACAATCCGTCAAAATCCCTCGACGAGTTCCGCCTGAACCCTAACCCCTCCGCCTCGACCAGAACATCTCCCCTCGCCGTCCCCCGCCCTCTCCCTAACCCGCAGCCGCTCGACCCGAACCCCGGCCGCCCAACACCCTGTCTTCCTCCTCCGCCTCGACCACGAGCAGCAACAGCCGCTGCTCTCCCTGCGGCGCCTCCACCTAGCCGCCTCCGCCTCCGTCAGGGCTTCTCTCCTCCGGCGAAGCCCTGAGCAGCCACAAAGAAGCTCCGGCGAGTCTCCGCATGAACCCTAACCCGGACACAGCAGTACCCGGACACAGCAGCACCGTGTCGCAGTGTCGTGTCACCTCGCGGATACGAGAAATCCCGTTCTGCGTAGCCCCGTTCAGGTAACCCGTTCTCTCTCCATGTTGCCCCATTTTTCTTTTCGTCAGTTGTGACGCGTAGGCTGTGTAACCCTCTTGATGGCCGTATAATCCGCTCGGTGCGTCGCGTCCTGTGACGATCGCGAACTGCGATCCAAAAATAGGAAAAACAATATCCCATTTTCTCCAAAAACTGAGTACGCTCCGCCAAACGGGACAACTTGGTCGCGTGCGGTCTTCACCGAAAGGTGCGTGCCGTTGATACGGACGTGCAGGATTTTGCAGAAGTTGATTTGGATGTGCGTGCGCACCGAAATCAATACGTATCCGCCGACAACGCCCCGTATCCGTCTGTTCTGGAACACGTTATAACTTCGTATACACATGTCTGATCGAAACGAAACTTGCGCCATCGGACTCGTAGCAATATGTCGGTCCTGTGACCCAAGTTTGGTTCGATTCTGAAAATGTTGACAAAATCGCGTATCGTGGGCCCCACGGCTCCACTTGACGGACGATTTTGTGATCGGCTCATCGAAATCCAATTATGGAAGTTCCATTGGGTTCGTATCATCGTTCTGAACTTGTTGACACTGAGTTTGAAAAATTTGGAGACCATTGGTTCTGACATATTTTTCGGTGCGAAGCGGGCCACAAGTGGACCCCGCTTTGACCATGAACTGTCATTTTTGCCCCTGTGTCTAAATTGGACTCAAGGATAGGCATTTCTAGCTATTTGATATTTTCTGAATCTGATGGTGATATCTATTTCAGCAACCGGAGGAGTACCTGCAAATCCCACTGAGATCAGAGCTACCGTTGGAGCCAGAACCCCAGGCAAGTGTACCTTGCCAACACTGCAGTTTTGCTACTTATTTTCTTGACTTATTTATACATTGTGGTACATGCTTGACCTAGGACCGTGTGGCTTTACTTAGCGTCCGATTAATAGTCGGGTGCCAACACCGTACTCGGAGTTGTGTAACGTCACCTAGAGATGGATATCGTGACCCTTTACATTCTCGTGCTTGCATTATCAAGTACGTTAATCCAGGACACTTGATACTATTCATGAGGCAGGATCTTTCTGAGATATTCATGGTGATTCTATGTAGGTAGCAGAATTTATGACATAGACATTATATTCATAGATATTATATGACTTGTTACATTAGATATGATCTTACGTGACATGGACATGAGGCATCGTGGACATAAGACATGTGATTACATTGGGTGAGGAGAGACACACAGGCTACAGGCTAATTTCATATATATACTACATAGTAAATTATATAGTAAAATATATAGTAACTCTGGTACAGGCTCCCAGACACAGAACTTGTAGTGGTCTCAGCCTGAGTTTTAGTGATGCTCTCAACTTGCATATCACTTAGCTGGTTATATAGTTTACCCTATTATTTCATTTATTTCTGTACTGCATTTATTTTGGCTTGAGTTATTTTGTACCTTGCTATGTCCCCTGAGGACCTGGATTCTGGATTATGTCCCCAGAATTAGCTGACGAGATCTATCCCGAGGTATACGGGACCGGAGCATTAGCAGAAGCAGGAACAGGTGCATACATTGGAGAGGTACCAGAACCCGAGGACGAGATTGTGCAAGAGGAATTCTCCTGAGTATTGGCTTTATATACTCAGTTATTCCTGTTTCTAGTTACTTTATTTCCTGTTTATTGCATTGATGTATCCGACTTATTCTTGGGTTGTTCCCCGAGTTACTTTTATTGAGATATGTTAGATTATATTTATTTGTATTTATTCTGGCATTTGATCTGTGATTATCTGTTGTGGATGAGATTAGAATAGACTGTGACTTGTATCATTGGACCTATTTATTGTTGTTACAGCTTAAGTACGTCCTGGTGGATCCATTAAATTGGGTTTGTCCATCAGTGTGTGCTGCTGGTCATTGCCACGTGTTTAGTCCCTCGATATTTTGGGACTGGGGCATGACAAGAGGTGTCACGCCCTATTCCTGCAAGGGCCTTACGGAACCGATCATCCTCGCATGGACGTGATGTCATGCAAGCCTAAGTTGCGCTTGCAAAAGGCCAAGGCTTGTATTTTCATTAAAATTATTTCGTTCAATAAGAAACAAAAAGTACAGATATGTCCTAAACAGACAATCTGAGTATAATATTTAATCTGGGTAGTGTAGTGGTGGAGATCGAGCGCTATGGCGACTCCTTTACTCCGTTGATGGTCCGACGAGTGAGTGAGGGGTGCTCTCTTCTCTTCTCTCTCTCTTGATCTTGTATGCACATATGTAGATCTCTGGGAGGGTATGGTCCCTCTCTGAGGCAGAAAAATATGATCTTTGGGACATCCAAGTTATTCCTATTTATAGTCATCATGCTGATGGGATATAGGTGCCGCATGTCCTTCTGTTTGGTGGCCGCAAGGGACTCCTTCAACAGAATACGGTTGCAACTGTGGACGGATAGTATGGGTTGAGTCCAAGGCAGGCTGCCACATGGACATTTTGTTGGGATTTCCTATTGTCAAAGATCTTGGCGGTTCTCGTCTTCTATTTATGTGACTTGGTCAGCTTGACATGTGGCCCGCATTTAGTTGGAAAGAATCGCTTCAAACGCAACATAAAGATTTTGTCATATGAGACGCATGTTGTTTGGAACGCAGGGGGCCAGAGACGTATGGAACGCATGGAGTCTGGAACGCAGGGGGCCAAAGATGCATGAAATACATGGAGTCTGGGACGCATGTGGCCAGAGACGCATAGAATGCATGGAGTCTGGAACACATAGGACCAGAGACACATGAAACACATAGAGTCTGGAATGCATAGGGCCAGAGACACATGAAACGCATGGAGTCTGGGGCACATGAGTTCTCGTACACGTGGTACTACACGCTTGTCATAAGTCATTAATAGTCTGACGAGAGCTTCTTGTCGCTTCGTGTGCACACATTTTCTGAAGCATTCAGAAAATCTTTTTTGTCAGGATTCTTTGTCAGACATAATCCTTTTGTCAGGCCTTTATGGGGCCAATATTTGGGGTACAAGGATGCAGCTTTTTCTCTGCGGCATGGTCATTCTGCGACCTGGTTTCTTCTGAGTCTAATGTGGGGCGCATGGTTGTTGGACGAATTGATCCAGATTTTCTATGCTTCTACAGCTTGAAAAGGAACAAGTAAGATATTCAAGATAGAAGCAGCGGTACAACATTACAAAAAAAAAAATAAACACAATGGTATAAGAAAACAAGTTCTTTATTGATATCTGAAATAATTACAAGGCTTGCCAATTGGCTATACATCAATACAGCCAAGATTTCTTTTCATGTCTATCTGGATCTGAATACAATAATATTGTTTCATATATTATATCCCTTTATATAGAAAATATCTCAAAATATCTCGATACTGCTCAAGGCATCGACCCCAAATTTTTGGCTCTTGAGGATGTGGGTCAGCTATCGCTTCTTCGAACAATTCAGCACTTGCGAACAAAACTTATGGGGGTCAGCACTTTGGAAAAAGTACTGGTGAGTATAAAAGCAATGAACAGAAGCAACAGTCTCCAAAACCAACACTAAGTAATCATGTTAGAAAATATTACATTACTAGTGATCTTGCTACTTTTACCTATATTAGTTTGCATAATATTACATTACTTTTACCTATAGTTTACCTATATTAGTCTCCAAAACCAACACTAAGTAATCATGTTAGAAAATATTACATTACTAGTAATCATTTCATGCTATACAGGATCAAGTAAGATTACTTCTTTCGAAAATATATCTTTAAAAATAGTTTGCATAATCAATACATTCAAGCAGACAGTGGGGACAATGTTCATGCACAATACTGATTTACTCTATCATGTAGTGCACAGCATTTATTGTGAGCTATATTCAATTACTCTAGGAGCATAGCAGTATATAGTGGATTATCTATATCAGTTCAAGGTAGCAGTAACCTATTCATTTAAAACAGATAAATCTAAAAGTAATTTCGATAAGGAACATAAGTAATAACTAGTGATCACTTATTCAGTGATTCTTATCCACAGTCGAACGGTTATCCCTACAATAGACATACAAGTTAGCAACAATTTATATAATCATAAAGGTTATATTTTATGTTCGTCTCTACATCAAACAGATAGGTATACAAGAAGGCTAAAAGTTTAGCATGCGCTCTAACTATATGATGGCCCATGAGAAACCCATGATTAGTAGTGGTGTTATCACGACCCAACACTACACCAAAATATGCTAAAAATGGTTGCTTTGACACGTGAACCAACTAACTAATGACATGTCACGCCCCAGTCCCAAAATACGTAGGACCAGGAATACGTGACACGCCAGCTACGCATTCGACCAGACTCTGGTCTGACTCGAATACGTATAAGCTGTAATATAAAAGGCACTATCTAGATATTCCATAAATGTAAACCTCTATGTCTCAATCCACAATGTACATCAGTGTACAAGGAAGAGCTATATGTGCTAAGGTCGGCCGCCCAATAACACACTAACTCGAATAGACTCGAGAAGAAGTATGAGTCTACAAAACTAGGCTACAACAGCAGATGAATAATCAATGTAAATAACCATAATGCCGGTAGATATAATGTGAGTACCTGGTACCATGCTCGCAAGATATGCCACTCCATCAGTATCTCCAAGTGCTCTGTAATCGTCTATGCTGCAAAACTGGCAGAGAACCAGGTCCTCAGAGGGACGTAACAAGGTACAGAAATATAGCAAGCCAAGTAAACAGAAAGTACAAGTGCACGACAGGGTACTCTATCATAACCATCTAGTATGACACAATTTAAAGACAACGTTCGACGCATGGGCTTTCTAAAATAAAACCGTAGCTCCGGACACGGAAACACACGGCACGTACCGCAGCTCCGGGCAAAGAGTCACACGGGTGAAACAGGTACACTAGAAACAGGTATCACTAGAAACAGGTATCACTAGAAAATACTACATATATATAAGTGCGTGCAGAGTAGCCCAAACGTCTAGTAACTGTCTTCCCCTTCCCAAGCGGTCAACGATTGTGCGTTGAACCTGAACCTCTAACTACAGTCTCGACACACAGAAATAACTCAACAGACGCGACCCTAAGGTCGTCCCAGTCTCTGGTCATGATGTCAGTATCAGGATACAGGAATCTGGCACGATCACAGTGTATGAGTGTGTCCTGGGGTATCGATGTACTCAGGTACGTGCATCAAGGTGCTATGAAGCATCTAGTATTTATTCTAAGACGTTAAGTCGAATGTCAACACCCGATTGCAATCCGGACGTGGAGTATCGAACGTTAACATAACTACGTGCACAATGTACATAATGGAACAATAAATATCTGTAAACTGAAATACAGGGTGGCAAGGTACACTTGCCTGCGTGCGGCTGCTGATGACGGGGATCTGGTACCGCGTCCAAGTCCTCAGGTCCCGCAATACCTAGAGATAAATCACAAACTAGAATCAATAATCTATTTTACAACAGACAGGGGTGCAACACACATCTACACCTAAACTCAGTCTCAGCTACGACTCCCAGGGACAAGACCCTAGGGGGTTGACCAAGGTTGACTAAGGGTTCATTATAAATACGATCATTCACTTGTTTAATACCATCAGAACAATCCTTAATAATATACCATCATCTTATCATTCGTCTTACAACTACTCCTCGATCAATTTCATTACAATTCCTCAGTCTTACTATACTCACCACGATATTCAGTTAATCTAACCCCGATCAAATCCTCGGTTTTACCTCAGTGTTCATAGACGTTAACATGCACATTTACTATCATTCCCAAAATAAATAATTAATTAATTTATTATAACCCTCGAATATGTATATTTACTATGATTTCAAAATAAAACTTTGCCTCGATCCAATGCACTATTGTTTCCATTTATCAATAATCGACCAATCCTTAAATATCACGACATACACTAAAACAATGACCAATATTTCATACAACAATACGTATTCATCCCTAACAATTTTCATTCGATATTTAAAACCCAACCTCAATATGTATCACCCATCCAACCATCACATGCATATACTTCAATTCATATGTAAACCCTCAATATTTAACTTAGCAATTACCATCAATTGCATATATATTATAATGAACTAAACCCTTAAATCTCGATGTATGGAACAATAAATCAAACCCTAACATCAATACAAAACCATACCCTAAATATTAACTAAGTCATATAAAAGTATGAAATAAACAACACTAATTATGGAGATGGGGGAGAGGTTCACCTCGGCGATGATGCCGGAGCAAGGCCGGTGGAGGGTGGCCGCGGGGTGGTGTAATGGTGGTGGTGAAGGAAACTAAAGGTGGTGGTGAAGGAGTCGGTCCGGGAGGAGGCCGGAGTCGACGATATACTGATGATGACCGGAGGGTGCAGCGGTCCGCCGGAGTCAACTCGTCGGAGTGGTGCGGCGTTGTCGATCTGCTGCAGTCAGCAGTGGTCTAGAATGGAGTCGGCGCTGCTGTGGACAGTCGGGCGGGGCTGGACCGGACTGTACCGACCGGAGCGGCGGGGATGGGGTGGTGCCGCGATTGCTGTTCCAGACAGCGGGGCGGAGGAGTCGAGCTGGGTTGGCCGCGGCATCTTTGGAGAGAGGCGGTTGGATGCGGGGGGGCAGCAGGCCGCGGGCGGAGCGGGTTGCTGTCGTGGAGGCGGAGTGCGGGGACAGCAAGGTGGAGGACCGCGGGCTGCAGCAGGCCGAACTTGGCCTGACCTGCGGTGGTGCGCCGGAGGACATGGCCGGAGTGAGGGTATTCTCCAAAGAGGAGGAAGGAAGAAGAAGAGTATAGGAAGGAGAAGAAGAAAGCTTTGTATGAAGGAGAAATTTTATGGAGAAAGAAAAAAAAATAGAGGAGGGAGGAGAGAGAGAGGGGGTGGGTTTTTCATGACATGGGGATTAGGGCCGATTGGGAAGTGTGAGGTGAGGGTGAGATGATGGGATGTTTTATAGGAAGGGTTGTGTGGGATGGAGGGTGGAGATGCTCTCATTTGAAATGAGTGGTGGAGATTCATCATGAAGGAAAAAAATTAGTTTCTTCATGAAGGAATGAGGGAAATGAGATTGGGACCCTATTTTGGGACTCTTCAAATAATCATGACCAATGAGGTGTTGCCAACAATTTAATATTTGCACATAAGCCCCCGTAAATTCGGAAATTTGCATGGACACATGAAATAACGTAAAAATTTCGGAGAAAATTATATTTAAAAAAATATCGTGGTGAGGGGATGTTGCGCTTTAGGCGCGGGTCCAATTTGAAGGGCATTGGGATTAATTTAGTATTAAAATAGAATTTATAAAGTTGGTAAATCCTGATTTAATTAAAGATAACGCGTCCCGCGAATTTAATTTAATTGGGGCCCGCGGGGCCAAAATCCGGAAACGGGGCAAAGGCCAAAAATGATGGGGGCTTGGAGTCAGTCTTGGACCCTTTAGTTGGTCCGGCTCAACGGGTTAAGTTGGTATCCCAAAATCGAGGGTAACGACACAGGTGTCCAACACAGAATTAAATTCGGGTTACGATTTTCGGAAATGTTGCGCAATTAATTTAGAGCACACAAAAGTTGATTTTAACAGTCAGAAAAGTCCAGTGCCTAATTTGGCGAGTTGAGTCGAGTGTACAATAATTGTACAGAATTTATGGGCTGACAATGGGCTCCGAATAACTAGACAAAGATAGGGCGCGCCAAGGGTTTTAATTAATTGGATTAAAATTCCAGATAAATATACTCTACTCTAAACCTCAATATCTTCTATCAAAATTTTTCCTGGCCCACTCTAACTATCTACAGAATAAATTGAGGGGGGTTTACATTCTTTCCAACTTAGAAAAATTTCGTCCCCGAAATTAAAAGTAAGGCACGATAATAAACTAACAGAATTTAAAAATAACTAGTAATTAAATTGTCGTACGTAAATTCGTACCTTGTTCCTCAAATAAGTACGGAAATCGCTGTCGAATAGAATCCTCGCACTCCCAAGTAGACTCGCCTGGTGAATGGTGCTTCCATGCCACTCTGACCAGTCGAATCGTCTGCCCTCTCAAAGTCTTCTCGCTGCGATCGAGGATCTCAACTGGCTGCTCTACGTAAGACAGACTAGGCCCAACTGTAATCTCCGAATGATCAAGCACGTGGCTAGGGTCTGCGACATATCTCCTCAGCTGCGATACGTGAAATACGTCATGTACTCCCTCTAGTGATGGAGGTAATGCAAGACGGTAAGCCACTTCGCCAACTCGTTCCAAAATGTCAAAAGGTCCGATATACCTCGGACTCAGCTTGCCTCTGCCTCCGAATCTGATGGTACCACGAGTGGACGATATCCTCAAAAATACGTGGTCTCCCTCCTTGAACTCCAATGGTCTGCGGTGCGCATCTGCCCAGTATTTCTGTCTGTCCTGTGCTGCGCGCAGGTGGCTCTGAATCTGCTTGACCTTCTCTACTGTCTGTGTCACCAATTCGGGCCCAAGTATCTGACGCTCTCCCACGTCACTCCAACAAACTGGCGACCTGCATTTTCTGCCATACAGTGCCTCATAAGGTGCCATCTGTATGCTGGCCGGGTAACTGTTATTGTAGGAGAATTCCACCAAGTGTAGATGGTCCTCCCATGATCCTCCAAAATCAATCATGCACGCTCTCAACATATCCTCTAGTATCTGTATCGTGCGCTCTGACGGTCCGTCAGTCTGTAGATGATACGCAGTGCTGAACTTGAGACGAGTCCCTAAGCCCTCCTACATGCTCCGCCAAAATATGACGTGAATCTGGAATCACGATCCGATACGATACTGACAGGCACTCCATGTAATCGTACTATCTGCCTCATATACATGTCAGCTAGTATTCTCTGTGGATTGCCCAACTCTGAAGGACAAGAAATGTGCAGACTTGGTGAGTCTGTCTACGATAACCCAAACTGCATCCTTCCCGCTAGGGCTTCGCGGAAATCCTGTGACGAAGTTCATGGTAATGTGTTCCCACTTCCACTCGGGAATGGAGAGTGGCTGCAATAATCCTGCAGTCCTCTGATGTTCAGCCTTGACTTGCTGACAAACTAAACACTTCGCCACAAATCTTGCAATTTCCCTCTTCATCCCATGCCACCAGAAATGCTGTCTTAAGTCTCGGTACATCTTCGTACCCCCGTGATGAATGGAATAAATCGAGCTATGAGCCTCGGTCATCAACTCTTGGCGTAGCTCGCCACTCGGAACATATAGGCGATCTCCGCACCTCAGTGTTCCGTCTTCATGAATCCTGAGTCCCGTTTGCAGGCCGACTTCTGTTCTCTCTCGCAGACGTCGAAATCTCGCGTCTGTAGGCAATGCTGCCTTGATCCTCTCAATCAAAGTAGACTGAACCTCAAGACTGGCCATCTGTCCATCCATGCCTGGCAATACGATCTCTATCCCAAGCTCCTGGAGATCCTCTAGCAATTGTCGCTGCGTTGTCAAAAAGTATGCCATGGGCTTCCTGCTTAAGGCATCTGCTACGACGTTCGCCTTGCCAGGGTGGTACTGTAGCTCAATGTCATAATCTGTCATCAACCCTAGCCAGCGTCTCTGCCTCATATAGAGCTCCTTCTGCGTGTAGACGTACTTCAGGCTTTTATGATATGTATAAATCTCAACACGCTCACCATAAAGGTAATATCTCCATAGCTTTAGTGCAAATATCACCGCAGCTAGCTCCAAGTCGTACGTCGGATAGTTCTTCTCATGAACTCTCAACTGTCTCGATGCGTAGGCTATCACCTTGCCGTGTTGCATTAGTACACAACCCAATCCGCTCCCTGACGCATCACTGTATGCTACAAATCCTCCTGATCCGGAAGGTAGTGTCAAAATCGGTGCTGATGTCAGACGCTTCTTCAGCTCATCGAAAGCCGCCTGACACTCGTCGGTCCAGATAAACTCTTCGCCTTTACGCGTCAGTCGTGTCATAGGCGCAGCTATCCTCGAAAAGTTTTCCACGAACCTCCGATAATATCCGACAAGTCCGAGGAAACTCCTAACCTCTGTAACTGATGTAGGGGTAGGCCAGATCTCTACTGCAGCTATCTTCTCCGGATCAACTGATAGTCCATCTCCGGTGATTATGTGTCCCAGAGATGGTACTCTATCCAAGCAAAACTCACATGTGCTGAGTTTGGCGTACAACCTCTCATGTCTCAGCGTCTCCAACACAATCCTGAGATGTCTCTCATGCTTCTCCTGACTCTTGGAATATATCAGGATATCGTCTATAAATACCACCACGAACTTATCCCAGTACTGGTGGAAAACCTTGTTCCTCAAGCTCATAAATACTGCTGGCGCGTTGGTCAAAAGAAACGGTCATGACTAGAAACTCATAGAGCACATACTTCGTCCGAAGCGCCATCTTCGGAATGTCTTCTCTCCGTACCTTGATATGATGATAGCCTGATCTGAGATCGACCTTTAAAATACATATGCGCCACTTAGCTGATTCAAATAAATCTTTGATGTGCGGCAATGGGTACTTGTTCTTTACCATTACTGCATTAAATCCTGTAATTGATACACAAACATACCGTCCCTGAAATCAATACGCAGACGTACCGTCTCGTCCTTCTTCGATACCATAAGATGGTTGCTTCTCATGGAAAAACACTAGCCCGACCGAAACCCTTGTCTAAGAAGTCCTCTATTATGGACTTCCAACTCAACCAAACTTTGTCGGTGCTAGTCTGAAGACAGAAAAATAATCGGCTCGGCTCTTGGAGTCAACTCTGTAACAAACTCTTTCTGTCAGGTGGCAGGCCTAAAAGATTATCTAGAAAACATCCTCAACTCTGCTATGACAAGGTGGTACACTGGTTCACCTCCTGAATTGTATACCCCTAAGGTAGCTGGGCACCATACTCCTGGGCTCCCTGAAGTAACTCAAACTCAGGGTAATCTGGTGGTCATAAATAATGTAATCACGTCGACGATCTCGCGTCGCGTGGCATTGGCTCAACCAATCCATGTCTAGGATAAAGCCATAGTCTAGACTAAATCTCAAAAATAATTTCTCCTGTTCTGCTTTCAACATTATTCCAAAAAAAAAGATTTTTCTCGCCTAATGTATAATTCTCTTCTCCTCAAGTTTTACCTAAATTATTTTTTTTATTCCTCGAAATTTTTTTTTTGTTATTTATCTCTCCAAGTCACCTGTACAATAATGGTATCACTCAAGCACATACTAGAATTCCTGGGATCTGATCATTATCTTCCAAGTGAGACCCTAACATTTTATCTCCTCTAGTTCATAATCATCGTTCCTAACATTTCTATCATATACAACTACTAGTTTCTATCATTAGGCTATGCATTCACATAAATCATTCTAGGTCATGATCAACAATTCTTCCAGCTCTCAGTACTTCCAAGATCACTGCTATCTCAAGCACGGGTAGGGTACTACTAGGTCCAACTCTCTTGCCAATCTTCCACACAAGTTCTAAAATCCAAGGAACCCATCAATCTATCCTGATAAGGTAACAATCTTCTCAGAGAAAGGTATACGAATTATGTCTTCTGTCGTCTGGTCTTCGATCTTCTTCTGGAGGGAAGTCTTCAGTCACAAGCATTCGTCTCCCCGAACAATAGGGGACGAGGAACAAGGATAGTGATATTGACGAAGATTGAACGAATGCAAAGTGGAAGTCCAAGGGCGATAATCACATACAAAGAGATTTTAAAATCGATTATGGATTGAGATCCTATTCAATAATCATAACATCTATTCCTAATTTGCAGGCTCGCTTGGCACAGTCAGGTGACCAAGACGATTTAAATCGGACCTGCATGGGCCACCACAAAAACATGTCACGCCCCAGTCCCAAAATACGTAGAACCAGGAATACGTGACACGCCAGCTACGCATTCGACCAGACTCTGGTCTGACTCGAATACGTATAAGCTGTAATATAAAAGGCACTATCTAGATATTCCATAAATGTAAATCTCTATGTCTCAATCCACAATGTACATCAGTGTACAAGGAAGAGCTATATGTGCTAAGGTCGGCCGCCCAATAACACACTAACTCGAATAGACTCGAGAAGAAGTATGAGTCTACAAAACTAGGCTACAACTGCAGATGAATAATCAATGTAAATAACCATAATGCCGGTAGATATAATGTGAGTACCTGGTACTATGCTCGCAAGATATGCCACTCCATCAGTATCTCCAAGTGCTCTGTAATCGTCTATGCTGCAAAACTGGCAGGGAACCAGGTCCTCAGAGGGACGTAACAAGGTACATAAATATAGCAAGCCAAGTAAACAGAAAGTACAAGTGCACGACAGGGTACTATATCATAACCATCTAGTGTGACACAATTTAAAGACAATGTTCGAAGCGTGGGCTTTCTAAAATAAAACCGTAGCTCCGGACACGGAAACACACGGCACGTACCGCAGCTCCGGGCAAAGAGTCACACGGGTGAAACAGCTACACTAGAAACAGGTATCACTAGAAACAGGTATCACTAGAAAATACTACATATATATAAGCGCGTGCAGAGTAGTCCAAACGTCTAGTAACTGTCTTCCCCTTCCCAAGCGGTCAACGATTGTGCGTTGAACCTGAACCTCTAACTACAGTCTCGACACACAGAAATAACTCAACAGACGCGACCCTAAGGTTGTTCCAGTCTCTGGTCATGATGTCAGTATCAGGATACAGGAATCTGGCACGATCACAGTGTATGAGTGTGTCCTGGGGTATCGATGTACTCAGGTACGTGCATCGAGGTGCTATGAAGCATCTAGTATTTATTCTAAGATGTTAAGTCGAATGTCAACACCCAATTGTGATCCGGACGTGGAGTATCGAACGTCAACATAACTACGTGCACAATGTACATAATGGAACAATAAATATCTGTAAACTGAAATACAGGGTGGCAAGGTACACTTGCCTGCGTGCGGCTGCTGATGACGGGGATCTGGTACCGCGTCCAAGTCCTCAGGTCCCGTAATACCTAGAGATAAATCACAAACTAGAATCAATAATCTATTTTATAACAGACAGGGGTGCAACACACATCTACACCTAAACTCAGTCTCAGCTACGACTCCCAGGGACAAGACCCTAGGGGGTTGACCAAGGTTGACTAAGGGTTCATTATAAATACGATCATTCACTTGTTTAATACCATCAGAACAATCCTCAATAATATACCATCATCTTATCATTCATCTTACAACTACTCCTTGATCAATTTCATTATAATTCCTCAGTCTTACTATACTCACCACGATATTCAGTTAATCTAACCCCGATCAAATCCTCGGTTTTACCTCAGTGTTCACAGACGTTAACATGCACATTTACTATCATTCCCAAAATAAACAATTAATTAATTTATTATAACCCTCGAATATGTACACTTACTATGATTTCAAAATAAAACTTTGCCTCGATCCAATGCACTATTGTTTCCATTTATCAATAATCGACCAATCCTTAAATATCACGACATACACTAAAACAATGACCAATATTTCATACAACAATACGTATTCATCCCTAACAATTTTCATTCGATATTTAAAACCCAACCTCAATATGTATCACCCATCCAACCATCACATGCATATACTTCAATTCATATGTAAACCCTCAATATTTAACTTAGCAATTACCATCAATTGCATATATATTATAATGAACTAAACCCTTAAATCTCGATGTATGGAATAATAAATCAAACCCTAACATCAATACAAAACCATACCCTAAATATTAACTAAGTCATATAAAAGTATGAAATAAACAACACTAATTATGGAGATGGGGGAGAGGTTCACCTCGGCGATGATGCCGGAGCAAGGCCGGTGGAGGGTGGCCGCGGGATGGTGTAATGGTGGTGGTGAAGGAAACTAAAGGTGGTGGTGAAGGAGTCGGTTCAGGAGGAGGCCGGAGTCGACGATATACTGATGATGACCGGAGGGTGCAGCGGTCCGCCGGAGTCAACTCGTCGGAGTGGTGCGACGTTGTCGATCTGCTGCAGTCAGCAGTGGTCTAGAATGGAGTCGGCGCTGCTGTGGACAGCCGGGCGGGGCTGGACCGGACTGTATCGACCGGAGTGGCGGGGATGGGGTGGTGCCGCGGTTGCTGTTCCAGACAGCGGGGCGGAGGAGTCGAGCTGGGTTGGCCGCGACATCTTTGGAGAGAGGCGGTTGGATGCGGGGGGGGCAGCAGGCCGCGGGCGGAGCGGGTTGCTGTCGTGGAGGCGGAGTGCGGGGACAGCAAGGTGGAGGACCGCGGGCTGCAGCAGGCCGAACTTGGCCTGACCTGCGGTGGTGCGCCGGAGGACATGGCCGGAGTGAGGGTGTTCTCCAAAGAGGAGGAAGGAAGAAGAAGAGTATAGGAAGGAGAAGAAGAAAGCTTTGTATGAAGGAGAAATTTTATGGAGAAAGAAAAAAAATAGAGGAGGGAGGAGAGAGAGAGGGAGTAGGTTTTTCATGACATGGGGATTAGGGCCGGTTGGGAAGTGTGAGGTGAGGGTGAGATGATGGGATGTTTTATAGGAAGGGTTGCGTGGGATGGAGGGTGGAGATGCTCTCATTTGAAATGAGTGGTGGAGATTCATCATGAAGGAAAAAAATTAGTTTCTTCATGAAGGAATGAGGGAAATGAGATTGGGACCCTATTTTGGGACTCTTCAAATAATCATGACCAATAAGGTGTTGCCAATAATTTAATATTTGCACATAAGCCCCCGTAAATTTGGGAATTTGCATGGACACATGAAATAACGTAAAAATTTCGGAGAAAATTATATTTTAAAAAATGTCGTGGTGAGGGGATGTTGCGCTTTAGGCGCTGGTCCAATTTGAAGGGCATTGGGATTAATTTAGTATTAAAATAGAATTTACAAAGTTGGTAAATCCTGATTTAATTAAAGATAACGAGTCCCGCGAATTTAATTTAATTGGGGCCCGCGGGGTCAAAATCCGGAAACGGGGCAAAGGCCAAAAATGATGGGGGCTTAGAGTCAGTCTTGGACCCTTTAGTTGGTCCGGCTCAACGGGTTAAGTTGGTATCTCAAAATCGAGGGTAACGACACAGGTGTCCGACACAGAATTAAATTCGGGTTACGATTTTCGGAAATGTTGTGCAATTAATTTAGAGCACACAAAAGTTGATTTTAACAGTCAGAAAAGTCCAGTGCTTAATTTGGCGAGTTGAGTCGAGTGTACAATAATTGTACAGAATTTATGGGCTGACAATGGGCTCCGAATAACTAGACAAAGATAGGGCGCGCCAAGGGTTTTAATTAATTGGATTAAAATTCCAGATAAATATACTCTACTCTAAACCTCAATATCTTCTATCAAAATTTTTCCTGGCCCACTCTAACTATCTACAGAATAAATTGAGGGGGGTTTACATTCTTCCCAACTTAGAAAAATTTCGTCCCCGAAATTAAAAGTAAGGCACGATAATAAACTAACAGAATTTAAAAATAACTAGTAATTAAATTGTCGTACGTAAATTCGTACCTTGCTCCTCAAATAAGTACGAAAATCGCTGTCGAATAGAATCCTCGCGCTCCCAAGTTGACTCGCCTGGTGAATGGTGCTTTCATGCCACTCTGACCAGTCGAATCGTCTGCCCTCTCAAAGTCTTCTCGCTGCGATCGAGGATCTCAACTGGCTGCTCTACGTAAGACAGACTAGGCCCAACTGTAATCTCCGAATGATCAAGCACGTGGCTAGGGTCTGCGACATATCTCCTCAGCTACGATACGTAAAATACGTCATGTACTCCCTCTAGTGATGGAGGTAATGCAAGACGGTAAGCCACTTCGCCAACTCGTTCCAAAATGTCAAAAGGTCCGATATACCTCGGACTCAGCTTGCCTCTGCCTCCGAATCTGATGGTACCACGAGTGGGCGATATCCTCAAAAATACGTGGTCTCCCTCCTTGAACTCCAATGGTCTGCGGTGCGCATCTGCCCAGTATTTCTGTCTGTCCTGTGCTGCGCGCAGGTGGCTCTGAATCTGCTTGACCTTCTCTACTGTCTGTGTCACCAATTCGGGCCCAAGTATCTGACGCTCTCCCACGTCACTCCAACAAACTGGCGACCTGCATTTCCTGCCATACAGTGCCTCATAAGGTGCCATCTGTATGCTGGCCGGGTAACTGTTATTGTAGGAGAATTCCACCAAGTGTAGATGGTCCTCCCATGATCCTCCAAAATCAATCATGCACGCTCTCAACATATCCTCTAGTATCTGTATCGTGCGCTCTGACGGTCCGTCAGTCTGTGGATGATACGCAATGCTGAACTTGAGACGAGTCCCTAAGCCCTCCTGCATGCTCCGCCAAAATGTGACGTGAATCTGGAATCACTATCCGATACGATACTGACAGGCACTCCATGTAATCGTACTATCTGCCTCATATACATGTCTGCTAGTATTCTCTGTGGATTGCCCAACTCTGAAGGGCAAGAAATGTGCAGACTTGGTGAGTCTGTCTACGACAACCCAAACTGCATCCTTCCCGCTAGGGCTTCGCGGAAATCCTGTGACGAAGTCCATGGTAATGTGTTTCCACTTCCACTCGGGAATGGGAAGTGGCTGCAATAATCCTGCAGTCCTCTGATGTTCAGCCTTGACTTGCTGACAAACTAAACACTTCGCCACAAATCTTGCAATTTCCCTCTTCATCCCATGCCACCAGAAATGCTGTCTTAAGTCTCGGTACATCTTCGTACCCCCGGGATGAATGGAATAAATCGAGCTATGAGCCTCGGTCATCAACTCTTGAGTGTTCCAACAAATACCGGAACACTCAATACCGGTACATACACAAACACGTCAAGAATATTAAAACATGCATGAATGTTCCAACAAATAAATACATGAATCTAAAATAATGTCACATCCGTCTCATCCAAATAATGTAGTAAAAAGTATAAAATAAGTGCATCAAAGACCCTAGAATGGGACAATACACACAAACATACTAAAAATGTCCCAATAAGAACTAATGTGGATCAGGAGGAGGAGGAGCATTGTTGCGCATCAGGGATAAAAGGAAGCCATACTGCTCCTGTGAAAGCGTCACTAGTCCCGATAGAGGAGGCAGTGGAATCGATGGAGTCGGTATCGATGTCGACGGACCAGGAGGAAGTATCTGCTCCAATGCTAGCAGTCGAGCATTGTATGAATCCATGGCAGATACCACCCTCAAAGTGTTCTCCGTCACCGACCGACTCAACAAATCCTGTACCGCATATATCCTCGCAAGTGAGTCGCTCATGGTCGTATGTGACCCCTCCAGCTCCGTCTGTCTGCACATCGTAGATGAGACCGGAGTTGCCAAGATGCGCTCTATCGTCTGGCTCATAGTCCTCAGCTCAATAAGGCTGTGTTATATCGTCTGGCTCAGAGTCCTGAGCTCCATAAGGCTATGCTCGAGCGAATCGAAACGTGCGGTGATCGTCGTATCATCCATCTACGATGTAGACTTTGGCCGCTCCATAATCCTTCATAGCAACTCGTCACACAGGTCAGCAATCTGACGGTCAACGCTCTACTAGGCTTGTGCTGACGCCTGCGAAGGCTGCGAGGAATGAATACTGATAGAGGGAGCCCGGGAGGACTGCGTTGCAACAAAGGCGACGTAGGATCCCGTACAGTAGTAAATACCCCTCTGAAGACCACCAACGACGGTCATCCAGAGATCGTCCATCGACGGAGCTGTAGAGGGCTACGAGGAAGTACCAGCCCCTCCCTCTGCAAGTGCATTAGCAGTCGTCCGCTCATGTAGTTTAAAATACTCGTCCTAGAAAAGTGGTTGCTAACGTCTAAGTTACTTATTATATATATATATATATATATATATATATATATATTTGTATATTTTCTAAGTTATATTAAAACTAACAGAGGGTAGTAAAACGTACATAGGTCTGCGTGGCCTTCTCAGGGGATGAGCTTTCCGCCCTTCCGATGGGTGGCCAGGAAGACGGTCACCATGTTGGCATTCTCACCCCTCTGTACCTGTTAAAAATTATATTTTTTATTATTAAAATTAAACATCTTATTCTAATTTTATTAAAATAATATATATTTAATAAAATACATACCAGACGATGGAAATATTTTGTCATGGGAATCGAGCCACCAAACCACTTTTCTGCCTTCGACCTAGCCGTCCTTGCCTTCTCCGACCTTTTCTTGTACCAGGGTTCATCAAATCTCGCCTTCATCGTGGTCCACTGCTCAGACGTGATCCAATCGTGGATCGGTTCTCCGGAGCGATCATGAGCCTTCTAGTCGTTGATCGTATCACGGATTAGCTTAGCGGCGATGGCAGAAAACTGCTCCTCGATCTTCTCAGCCCAGTATGGTAGATAAAAATAGATTTTCTGCAAGAAGTAAAATAGAGAGTTATATAATATGTATAAATGATTATTGGTATTAAAAGTAAATATATTTTTACCTTGAAGTCGACAAACCAGAATGCCTTCCTATCTTCAGGAGCATCTGAGTAGTTAATCCAAGGCCCACCATAGTTCCGCCTCAGAAATGTTCCAGTGCTCTATGTACCGTCAAGGGACGATATCTATACAATAATAATTAAATTTATGAATATATAGATATAATCATTTAAAAAATGTTAACTATTTAACTTACTTGTTAGGCCCGTCCCTCCAAATCTCCATCCTCGTCTCGTCCGGGAGGGGCGCATGGAGGATCGCTCTGATCATGCACAGACGGAGTCGGCACAACCTCCTCGATCTGCTCCTCTGTCTCTATGGTGCTGTCATTAGGAGGAACGGGAGAGTAGTCTCAGGCCTAGAACTGCTCGTCCCAAGAGTATACCACGTACCGTCAACGGAGTCGTAGATGTGACTGGTCGTTACACTGGAATACTTTGTGACGAGGATCCGAAACTAGTAGCCGATACTGGAGGAGCACTCCGTCTAGAGGATCTACCTGCGAATGCTTCGTATCGTCCTGTCATACCTGATAGTAACATATGATGATAAAACAAATACACAAGGAGTACTTTGTCTGTGTATCGTGTCATCATGTGTATGTTATGTCATTGTGAGTGTGTCCCGTCCGTGTGTGTGTGTGAATGTGTCGTATTGTGTATGTGTCTATGTATGTGTGTATGTGTATGTGTATGTGTCGTATCGTGTCGTATCATATAGGGTTAGATAGGGTTAGGATTTTGTCATGCCCTAGTCCCAAAATACGTAGGACTAGGAATACGTAAGCATGCCAGCCGTATGTATATGGCAACTCCAATATATATATACCATAATACACACGTACGCTGTAATATGAATATTAACTCACATGTGGTATATATTTTATCACAAGTCACATAAAATACTAATCTCATCCACACAACGAGTCATAGAAAAGAAATAACTAAACTTGAATAATGAGTCTGAATAATCCAAAAATGATAGTCGGGTGGAGACAAATCCACTACCAATGACTATAGCAATACTAAAATAAGAGAGGAGGGTAAATCTCCAATATAAAATAAGATGATGATATAAGTGTATCAGCTAAGAGATCCATCGCAAGAGAGAATCAAAGATGCTCAGAAGGTAAGACCTCCTCGGTAGAAAATAATGCGTCAGGTCCTGGCCCGTACTCCTGCGGATACTCCTGGTCGTCTATTGTAAACCCCCTCACCCAAAATTAGGCCTACTTGGCTTAGATAGTGAAACTAGGGATAGCTTGTATTTTTTGTAGGAAATTGGACACGGCATTTTATTTAATTATACATTATTTATATCACATATTACACCTTACCGTTGCTTCAATAATTGGAGTACTACACTAGCCATTGCCTTCCTACAAATTTTACATTCTTGTCCTAGACATGCCCGTCATCTATTCGGACCCTTGCGTGACTTATAATTATGCTCTCTTATGCTACATTTTAGTCGTACAATATTCGTCGTGGACGTTTATATTTAATTTTATATAATTCTAACTTTGTATCCTTGTGTGTTCCAATCGAATTTGGAGACACAATCTTGACCCGTTTCGTGTAACCCAATTTATGATAATATTCTATTCTGAGTCCTCTATGTCTATGATACTTGTGTCCCACCTAATTTTATTCCCATGTGCTTCTAATTAATTATAGAACACCGTGCGCATTAATTTTAATTAAATTAATCCAATTTCCATCTTTGTGCAATTTTCTAATCATTGGACACTTTTATGCAAAAATGCATTAAGGTGTCCACACCATTAGACAATACACGAAGAAACCCATTTTTTTCTTCACATAAAATTTTTCCATAATTTTTGGAATGTGCAACGCGCAACATCATCCCTCATTTAACCCTAGTCTTGCATTTTAAATAATACAAATCCTAGCCCTCCAAACATCCCCATGTGAACCAAGGCCCAATCCCAAAGAGTTGACCAAGCCCAAATTTCCTAGGTCAAACCCAAATTCTACATGTATATAAACAATTTTTCCTTTATTATTTTCCCAAAACTCAAAACCCAATACCTATGCTAAGCACAGCCGACCCCTTTCCCTATTCACCATCTCTTTTCTCCCGTCGACCGGAGCACTCGCCGGAGGCCGCCGACCGAGCCTCGCCACCATGCATCATGTCCTCATCTCCTCCTCCTCCTCGCCTGGACGGCTGAACCGCCATCTCCCTCTCGGCCACACGCCACCAGCCTCCACCACAGCCACATCATCATCTCCTCCTCGTCGGCCTCTTCCACCGAGCCCGAGCACAGTCATCTGGCTCGAGTTCTCCTCCACCCGCAGACCCGACCAGCACCACCATCCTCCTCGTCTCCTCCCTCCTCCCTCGCCATCCCCGCCAGACTCCATCATCACCTACATTACACCACCACCGCGGACACCACCATCACAGTTGATGACCACATCTCTCCGGTGATCTTCACCGACAACCCACCGCCAAGTCCTTCACCGCCAGCACCCCGCTACACCACCACCCTGGCCATCACCATTTCCATTCAGCCACCCCGATCTGCCTGAACTGAACCCGACCTCCCTCTGTAACATCACCCCGGCCAACACAACCACACCACCAGCACGACCGCCAAGACTCCCTGCTCTCTCTTCTCTGAGAACCTCCTCCCATCGACCAAGCCGTGCACCTCGACCACAGCCAGCCTCCATCACCCGACTCCCTCTCCTCCTCGGCTGACACAACTGTACCCCTTCGCCGGAGCCGCCGGACTCCGGTCAGCACCTCATCACCAGCATCATCATCATCTCACCATCTCAATATCATCATCTCATCCCTACCAAATCATTCTCATCATTGTCATCATCATCATCATCTCATCATCGTCATCATCATCATCTCATCATCATCATCTCAAATCATCATCATCACCATTCATTCTCAACACCTTAACCCTAATTATCCCTTAATCATCATATCATTATCCTTAATCATCATCACCCCATCATCACCATCTCATCATCATCATCACCCCATCATCGTCATCATCGTTATCTTATTATCGTCGTCATCATCATCATCATCACCATCATCATCGTCGTCATCGTCGTCAACCTCATCCTCGTGTCTGTGCTCGCGTACCCCGAGGTTCAAACCTGTCCCCCTTCTCCTTTTTACGTGTGTGCTTGTGTATATGCTATTAGGACATGAGTATTGCTTTATGACTGTTAGTTGACTTCAGATCCTGAGTCGGTGAACCCAAACTCGTATGCGTATGCGTTCGCGTATATTATTCAGCTTGGTATATATAAATATATTTAGTATATGTATTCAAATGGGTATGCATATAAATTATTGGTTATATTATTATATAATTATATGGATATATATATAATTAAATGCTAAATAATAATTAGTACTATATATATTTAGACTGTACGAACCTAGGATACTGTGGACTATTCCGTATTTATATTGACCATGTTGACCCTAAGAACTTGTGAATTGTCTGCCTTGTGTACACTGACGTACTGGCTTAGAACATGTTAGTTGACTGTCTAATTTTGATACAACATTTAATATAGGACGCTCGCATAAATAAACGCGCAATTGATCGTGTTAGTTGACCAATGTCACCCCTAGCGTACCTCCGAGGCCAGTATATATATGGTTGTGTATATGCTAGTATAATGACTGATATTGTATTGTATTATATTATATGTATATAGGACCTATTGGATTGTTCTGCGCGACTCCTGGAGCAGGTTATTGGTACTACGCAGCTCTCTTGTCAGGCAAGTATACCTTGCCATTGTACTGTTATTCATAATCCATATGCTGTATGCATCTTTATTTCTGTCATTAGTTCATATATTTTAACTGCTATATAAAGTGCGCGTCCAAGGAAACTTGGGTGCAATGACGGTGTCGTCATAATTTATTTTTATAATGTATATGCATTAACCTTGTTTATGAGATCGTCCATATTCATGAAGCATCATTAGGTTCATTGGCCGTGACACAGTTGTTACACGAGTTGTGAGTCTCATATAGATCACGGACTTGCATGTAGGGTTTGGACTCATGTACGTGTGGGCCGTGCGTTAGGGATAACTGCTGTTAAAAACTTTGCATGCTAGTAGACTTGGCAGTTATTAAAGGTATTATCGTGTCATAGATGTGACATGCTTAGAGCATGGGGTGGGAAGAACAACAAGGCGTGTGGGCTCCGTTGCACTTTGCTTTTGTAACCCGGACGCTCCATCGGAGATACTGGCGGTGTTGACCACTATATATTATATATTATCAGACGGCCTCTGTCGTTCAAAAGATGACATACTTTTTAGGCTCCTGGATCTCCAAGAGAACCATACCAATCCCATTTTAGCCAGATAGCCCATGCGTTGGTAAAGTTGTTCTTAAACTGCATTCACTTAGACGGTTATGCGACCCACTGGATATTTATTTCAGTACTTTATTGGCATGCTTCTATGTATCTTGTTATGTCCCTCTGAGGACCTGGTCCCTTTCTAGGTATAGATGTTCATGAGTATTCGCAGAAGCACAGATCCAGACTGGTTACTTATGTTCGAGGAGGCTTTCTCTTCGAGTCACAGTGAATTGTTAGTTTTTGTACTTATATTGTGTTTTTTTTTATATTCTAGTTCGGCAGTGGATTTGTTTCCATCCGACTATCATCTTAGATACTTCATATTGAGATCTAGTGATATAGTTATTAGTTATTTATTTCTATTTGATTTTTTGTGGATGAGATTTAGATATGCCCTGTGACTTGTGATAGTTTATACCACTTATGGATTTGATATTCATATTATAGCGTACGTATGGGTTTTGGTTTCCATATATTGGAGTTGTCATATCCATGCGGCTGGCATGCTTACGTATCCCAGTCCTACGTATTTTGGGACTGGGGCGTGGCATGTTTTTAGTGGTGGCCCATGCAGGCCGAGAGCATATTACCTCGGTTACGTAACTGTACCGAGCAAGTCTGCACATAGGATTAGAGTATAGGATCTCATCCACAATTGACTATGATCCACTTTTCTTCCAATCCATTCTATCTAAATAATTGTATCATGCTTGATTCATGTACTTCCCTAATAGTTCTTTGAGTATAGCCTTCTCCTAGAATCTGGAAATCCTTACTGTTATGATGATAATTAGGGTAATATTCCTATTAGGAATACAACTAGAATATAGACACATCACTAAGTTTAGAACACTTAAGGAACCCTAGCATCCCTTACTACCTAGTGAACCCTAGCATCCCTTATCTATAGATTGGTTTACCATTATCCCTTGATATAATTATGAAAGACTTGAGAGTGGTGTAAACACTACTAGGATTAGTTAGGAATTTGACCATAGCATTTGACCCTAGTATTGAGGAACCAATAGAAATCCAAGGTTAAATATTAGGACTAACCTAGATTTTTATGGTGAGATAGTACTAGAGAACGACAACTTTAGCTTCTTGTCCTATAGTAGCCGAACAGTACCCTAGGAAGCCAAGAGAAATAAAATAACACTACCCTAGATCATACCTCGAACACAGAGATTAGCAAACCACCTCCCCCTTAGAAAACTATGATATTACCTAGAGTCCCTCTATTTTAATTTCATATCTTGTTCCTCTGCAACCTTAACGTTCGCTAATTATGCGACGACTAAATTATGTTCTTCTTTTCTTCATCTTTCAACTCGTGCCACATAACTTTTATGATTGTAGGCCAAGTGATTTTATTCTATGTTAGGATATATAGTGTGGTAGGATTATAGTTTGCTAATCTTAAATTCTAAATTTTTTTTGCTTGGTAATTAGAGCATGATAGTTTTGAGTTATTCTTGTAGATTGTGACTTGATGATTATCCTTTAGTTTTGAATCACGTAATTTGTACCCCCACCTCGATACAAGTTATATCCCCTTTTCCACTTGAGGCCAGTAACTTTTCCATTCTTATTATTGACACTTGTTCTATAAGCACTATGATTAAAGACTTAAGATAATCGTTACCTATATAATGAAATAGGATACCCTAATAGGTACCAAGATCTTTTCCTCGTGTACCCCAATAAGAGTTTCTGCTTTATTTACAAGTGCAAGATTATTTTGTAGAATCCCCTTAGGACTGTCACAATATTAGTTAATTCTTTTAAGTTGGGTAGTATGTCTCATAACCTAGTATCACATAGTCCCCTTAACCTACTTATGAGGTGTAATTGAATGACATCAACTATCAACTTGCATAAGAAGATAGTATTTAATCAAACTGTAGAACTTAGAAGCCCATACCCCTATTTGGTCGACTAGCGATTTAGATAAGGAGTTAGTATGACAACTGTAGAGACTGTAGAGTCTTATCTTCCTTGTGAACTTGAATTATTATGTACCTTCTTTCATCATAATCCAGCGTATTTATATTTTCTGAACTACCTCGATTTATGCTGCTATTATAGCCTAGTTTTGCAAGCTTAATCTTTTATCGAACTTGTTCATGACATATGTATTATTGGGGCCTGATTAACCACACTAATACAATTGTCTAATCAGAATTAGTGTATTAAGGTCTATCTAACCTTAGTGCGCTTGGTTCTCTCTTCGCATGACTACTTATATAGATTAAGATAAAATTGACCTAGCTCTTAGACGAATGTATTTGCCCTCTAGACATGTCTGAGCGTATCGTATCGGTTATATAACTGTACTGTTACGAGCATGCGAATAAGAAATTACCAAATAGGATTTTAATCCACAACTAACTTGACAATTCCCATTTGAATTCTCTAAACGCCTTGATCCCCATACTTCTATTCTATTACCCTTCCCTTGAACTCTTTATTATTGTTTTCCGCCTTTCCTTATTTCGGAAAGACGAAACCTCGTGCTTAGTATAAGTTTGATACATTGATAGTACTAGATATACCCCATAGGCTATTCACATGACTTGGTGGCTCTCTTCCATAATTGATTTAGGGCATATCATATATGGTATATTTGTGTTTTAGAAAATTCTGAGGATTGAATAATATGATTAAATAATTTGAGGAATAGTTTTCTTAAATGTATAGTCTTATATGATAGATGGGTAAGTTCTAAGTTGGGTAGCAACCGCATTGTTCACTTGAGGTAAAATTCTTTTAGATTGTGATCAAGTAAGATTTGATTGAGAGGTGCAAGTCATTTTTAATTTTGAGAAATTTTAAAAAAAGGATTAAGATGATGATGATTTAATAAATTTTTCAAACCTTGATATGGCGAACCTAATATTTATACTTGAGCATATGATTTAAAATTTGAATATTGAAGGTTGAATCATCAATTTAAACTTTGAGGATAAATATGAAAATCTAGACTTGAACGATTGGTGAATTAGATTTTAAATTTCATAATTTGAGGCCTTAAATTAAAAGTTAAATTTTTATTGTTGGATTACTTATTTAAAATATTAAGGATTTAAATTAAATTTAAAATTTGAAGAGTACACAAATTCATAAGTTGAAGATAGGAATAATATTTGATTGGAAATATTTTCTAAAGGAGATTATGATAGCTGGAGCTCGTGGTATAAAATTGATATGCGTTATTTAATTCCTGAAGATGTTATATGGATTTAATTTAAATTTGGATGTTGATGATTTGAAAAAGTAAGAAGAGATTACAATAGGTTAAATTTTGATTTGAACATTGATTATCTTTATTTTGAAGTGATTGCGATGGATTTGATTAGAATTTTAATTATCGCAAAGAGATTTCGATTGACTTGCCTTATGTACGTGAAGGATTAACAAATTATACCTTAGTTTAATTTCGAGGACGAAATTATTTTAAGTTGGGTAGATTGTAAACCCCCTCACCCAAAATTAGTCCTACTTGGCTTAGATAGTGAAACTATGGCTAGTTTGTATTTTCAATAGGAAATAGGACACGACATTTTATTTAATTATATAATATTTATATCACATAGTATAACTTACCGTTGCTTCAATAATTGGAGTACTACACTAGCCATTGCCTTCCTACAAATTTTATATCCTTGTCCTAGACATGCCCATCATCTATTATGAGCCTTGCGTGACTTATAATTATGCTCTCTTGTGCTACATTTTAGTCGCACAATATTCGTCGCGGACGTTTATATTTAATTCTATATAATTCCAACTTTGTATCCTTGTGCGTTCCAATTGAATTTGGAGACACAATCTTGACCCGTTTCGTGCAACCCAATTTATGATAATATTCTATTATGAGTCATCTATGTCCATGACACTTGTGTCCCACCTAATTTTATTCCTACGTGCTTCTAATTAATTATAGAATACCTTGCGCATTAATTTCAATTTAATTTCAATTAAATTAATCTAATTTTCATCTTTGTGTAATTTTCCAATCATTGGGCACTTTTATATAAAAATGTATTAAGGTGTCCACACCATTGGACAATACATGAAGAAACCCATTTTCTCTTCACATGAATGTTTTCTATAATTTTTGGAATGTGCAATGCGCAACATCGCCCCTCATTTAACCCTAGTCTTGCATTTTAAACAATGCAAATCCTAGCCCTCCAAATATCCCCATGTGAACCAAGGCCCAATCCCAAAGAGTTGACCAAGCCCAAATTTCCTAGGTCAAACCCAAATTCTACATGTATATAAACAATTTTTCCTTTATTATTTTCCCAAAACTCAAAACCCAATACCTATGCTAAGCACAGCCGACCCCTTTCCCTATTCACCATCTCTTTCCTCCCGCCGACCGGAGCACTCACCGGAGGCCGTCGACCGAGCCTCGCCACCGTGCATCCTGTCCTCATCTCTTCCTCCTCCTCGCCTGTACGGCTGAACCGCCATCTCCCTCTCCACCACACGCCACCAGCCTCCACCACAGCCACATCATCATCTCCTCATCGTCGACCTCTTCTGCCGAGCTCGACCACAGTCATCCGGCCTGAGTTCTCCTCCACCCGCAGACCCGACAAGCACCACCATCCTCCTCGTCTCCTTCCTCCTCCCTCGCCATCCTCGCCGGACTCCATCATCACCTACATTACACCACCACCGCGGACACCACCATCACAGTTGATGACCACCTCTCTCCGGTGATCTTCACCGACAACCCGTCGCCAAGTCCTTCACTGCTAGTACCCCGCTCCACCACCACCCTGGCCATCACCATTTCCATTCAGCCACCCCGATTTGCCTGAACTGAACCCGACCTCCCTCTGTAATATCACCCCGGCCAACACAACCACACTACCAGTACGACTGCCACGACTCCCTGCTCTCTCTTCCCTGAGAACCTCCTCCCGTCGACCAAGCCGTACACCTCGACCACAGCCAGCCTCCATCACCCGACTCCCTCTCCTCCTCGGCTGACACAACTGCACCCCTTCGCCGGAACCGCCGGACTTCGGTCATCACCAGCATCATCATACTTGGCAAGGGACCAGTTCCTCAGAGGGACATAACAAGATACATAGAAGTATGCCAATTGAATACAGTAAAACATGCATAATAGACAGAAAATATATAAGTACGCTGTACAAAACAATCTATATGAATGCATAATGAGGACAACTTTTCGACGTATGGGCATGGGTAGGCTACTCAATCTAATCTCATAACTCACACACACGTCAGGAACATCAGAAATTGATATATCGCGAGGGTAGCGACCAGCGCGACACCAGAAATTGACATACCGCGAGGGTAGTGACCAGCGCGACACAACTACCGTAGTACGTGCTAGTTACTACGGTTTACCAGAGTGGTTATAGCCCATACGCCTACAGATTATCCTCCCCTCCCATGATGCTATGTGTCAAGTGTGTGTTAACATATATAATATATAATTATGACTGAAAGAAAACACACATGCAATGAATATATAAAAATATAATAAGCATGCGAAGTACTGTAAGTAATTTGACAAGGTATACTTGTCTGACAAGAAAGCTAGAAAGTGTAAACATCCAGGCATCAAGCACACAGGATCAGCGACCAACACGACACAAAAAATTGACATACCGCGAAGGTAGCGACCAGCGCGACACAACTACGTAGTGCGTGCTAGTTACTACGGTTTACCATAGTGGTTATAACCCATACGCCTACTTATTGTCCTCCCCTCCCATGATACTATGTGTCAAGTGTGTGTTAACATATATAATATATAATTATGAATGAAAGAAAATACACATGCAATGAATATATAAAAATATAATAAGCATGCGAAGTACTGTAAGCAATTTAGCAAGGTATACTTGCCTGACAAGAAATCTGCAAAGTGTAAACGTTCAGGCATCAAGCACACAGGATCAGAAACTACGACCTCCAAATAAATATCTCTGGATGCTGAAATAAACATCACCAACGTTCCCAGAATAAGCAAGATAGCTAGAAAATACTACCCTTTCGTCCAATTTGGACACAGGGGCAAAACGGTAATTTCGAGTCAAGGCGGGATCCACATATGGCCCACTTTGCACCAAAATACGCGCTAGAGGTAAAGGTCTCTAAATAGAATAAATTATAGGACAAACAAATTCTAAATGTTAATACAAACTCAATGATACGTCCAATTTTGGATTCCGGTGAGCCGAACACAAATTCGCCCTTAAAGTCAACAGTGAGGCCCACAAATAAGCAGCTTGGTCAACTGTCTCAGAATCGCATGAAACTTGGTTCACAGGACCAGCGTGAAACCACGAATCTAATGGCATAAGTTTCGTCGTATTTCGACAAGCGTACACAAAATGGCGGGATATTTTACAAGAGTCGCGATACGGGGACTTTTTACGGATACGGGTTAATTCCGATGCGTACACACGTCCGAATCAACTTTCGTGAAAGTCCACACATCATAATATACCATACACGCCTTTCGATATAATTGGTATGCGACAAAGCAGTCTCGTTTGGCGGAACGCACTCCGTATCACAAAATTATAGTTTTAATAAATCAAGTTTTTGGTCATTTTGGAGGACGAATAATTTTACACATAGAACAAATTAACAAAAACTAAAGGAACAAAAAAATTCTCGGTTATATGGAGAAGAAAAACCCTTTAATTAGTTTTTGAAAATAATAAACAGGTTGGCGGCAAATTGGGTGTGAACATGGAGGTTTGGGTTGAAGTTTCTAAACTATTTTTGGTCAGTTTTCCGGTCAGTTTTCGGTCGATTTTTTGACCAATCTAGGAAACGAAAACTTGTTCCACTTGAATAAAAATCCAAGAGGTTTACGTTATGAACGTACACGAACAAACCGCTCGAGAAAAGGACGAGAGATGAGAGAGATATGTCACCTTAAAGTAGGGATGTTGGAGCGGTGCTGCTGTACGTACACACGCGTGCGCGGATGGCCGGCGGAAGCGTGGGGGCGGCCCGGGCGGCGGCGGTCGGTGTCATGCCCCGATCTCCCGCAGGCTAAATTGGCCGTTTTCGCTAGGCGAGAATCACCACGCCAGCACTCTTGCGGAACGATCGCTTTGACCCATCCGGACGTGATGCCGCACGAGTGTGAGCCACGCCCGTGCAAGACCGTGGTTCATTGGCTGGCGGTAAGAGTTCTAAGACACAGAGTCGCACAGATTGTTCGAGTGCAGCGGAATCATAAACACATAGGCAATTTAGTAACAAGTTCACTTAGTCGACAATATAGCGGAAGCATTGAATAACACAAGTAGAAGTAAAGCAACTCTTTATTGATATAAACAAGTGTTACAGGCGGTGCTTAGCCGAGATTATAAGTCGCTCAAGCCTCTCTCTCTGAAATAATAAAGGCGTGCCAAGTGGTTACAATTGTGGAATGATTGTACAAATAATGTTCAGGCGATGTTCGGGAGGATATTCCAACATTATGTCTTGTATATGTGCTTCAGTTCTGGACGCAGCGCTGCTTCGGAGTGATCTCCATGCCTTAGCACGCACGAAGGAGGCATACGCCCCGAACAAGGTTCTCCCGCACCCTGCAAACGATCTGGTGGGTTATCAGTACATTGAATGCACTAGTGGGGAGGCTACTCGCCCGCTCGACAAATACAAACACGTAATATAGGTTCCATGCACCAACTATTATGTTGTATTTCTAGTTGCCTTAGGATCAGTTTCATGCAAAGATTGAATAGTCTAACTCGTGTGGCAGTGCACCGTGCGATATAAGAGGAAACACGGCGAGACTTACCAACTTACTATTTACCTTTCCTGTCCAAGACAAACCAAGTTAATTCAAGCACGGGCAGGTATAAACATTCAGGGGCAATAACATATGCAAATACAAGTGTTTGGATCCGAGATTCATATCGTTTAGCATATTCAGATTTCTTTCTTGATGTGATACAATGACTCCCACGCGAATAGCAGCTAAGCGAGGATGACTTAGCTATATGACATGAGTCGTTGGCATAGCCATAAAGGACCAATTTTAGTCTGAAACAAGAATGGTGTGCAGCGAGAGCACAGGATGTGCTCCATACCATTCCGTCTTTGCACAGGATGACTAAACAGGAGAGTTCCATCCGGATCGGATCGGTCCCGGTACCCCGGTGACTGCCCGTGGAACTTGAGATCCGAAGATCACCTTATTCAAGTTGTCCGCGACATGCAGGTCTCTAATCTTTCAGGTCTGGCTAGGCACAGGATCAAGTTTAGGGCAGGACATATCATGTTCAATGTACAAGGCATGCTTGTTCACAGTAGTATATCGATTGCCATGCCAGTTGGTACTGTAGTTTTCTCCATGAGCTGTAATTCTGGATTTCATTGATTCATGCTGCAAATCCCCTGGTTCGGGAACTGCCTTGGTGACCTAACGGTCCCGGATACTTGCAGGTTCAATTTGTACAGAAGAGCTATTTGATAGTCTTCCGGCTAACTAGAATGCATGCACAATAACGTTAGACATTTGTAAGCAAGCAAGCAAGCATTTCTAGGGAAGTTAAGCAAACACGTTTGGCTCGAGCCCGAAGGTAAGCCGAGAGGTGAAACCGTAAGGGACTTTCCGAGCTACAAGATCTAGAATAGCATGTGAGGGTCTGAATATAAGCAATATTTTATTTTCATGTTCAAGCACAAGCCATACAAGTTGGGATTATTCCCTTAGCTAGGTGCGTTGTACTCTTATTAGCATGCAGGGGATGATTCACCTAGCAACTAGCATGTATCATTCCAGATTTTAAGTGTGCTGGCTAAGCAAAGACAAGTTCACCGTAGCCACCCACCTTAGCGATGATTCGTCTCGGTTGAGCGATACGCCGAGCGAGCCTCTGAAAGCCAAAGCTGAACTCCTGTAGGGACAAGTCTGGATATCCTTTGCCTCAAATGAGTATTTTCGTCTGAGCAAAGCGGGTTGGGACATTGTACTTTTTTCGTTTGAATCGGCAGTCCGCTTTTGCAGAACGAGGTATTACAGTCGGCGCGGGGTGCGACGGCGCGCGGCTGCGGAGGCGCGGGGTGGTCGGCGCTGACGTCGTCTAGGGTAGGGTTAGGGTTTATATATGTGTACTGTATATATATATATATATATATATATATATATATGTGTGTGTGTGTGTGTGTGTGTGTGTGTGTGTGTGTGTGTGGATACTGGGAATGGACTGCGGGGCTCTGACGGTTTGGGGAAGTAGTTAGTTATTAGGGTTTAGTATTAGGATTTATATTAGTTTAGGTTTTAAGAAATTTCTTTTTCCTTTTTCTTTTCTTTTCTTCATATTATTATTATTATTATTATTATTATTATTATTATTATTATTATTATTATTATTATTATTATTATTACTAACATTATTATTATTATTATTATCATTATTATTAATAACCATATATTATTATTATTATTGCTATTACTATATATTTATTTATTTATATCCACATATATAGATGGGGCTAAAAATCCCAAAAATATTATTTGCACCCAAAATAAATTCTAAAAAATTACTTTTGTAAGGTTTTAATAAAATACTACACCCAAAATATTTTATAAAAATATTTTATAATTAATAATTAGATATTTATGTAGTTATAATAAATTAAATAATTATATTATCTAATTAACTAAGTAATTAATTAAATGGTTATCCACAAAATAGGTAATAGTAAATAATATGCATATCTATAAAAAGAAAAATGATTAACTTGGCACGGGGAATTATGGAATGCTAATTGTAGGAAGTTGGAGTTGAAAAATAACCACAAATAAATTATATATTTAATATCTAAATATTTAACCATTAATCTATGGTCGTTACACTAATAATATACTAACACCAAAGGGTCAAATTTCTGTGCCACGAAAAGATCCTACAGGTAGTGTCTCTTGTGTAGACTACTTCCTATGAAGGGAGATACAGATTTTGGGGCTATCCTATATTATTAATGTCCAAACCACGGTGAAGTGTCCTAATAAAATTATTGGGTTTTAATTTATTTCAAAAAATAATCTAGAACAAATACAAGAAATACAAAATACATACAAAATACCTATTTTTAGGTCAGGGGATTTACAATCTACCCAACTTAAAAGAATTTTGTCCTCGAAATTAAAAATAAGACATGATTTGCAAAATCTTTCACATTCGTATCTAAGGCAAGTCAACCGCAATCTTCTTAAAAATTTAAATGACAAAATCTGTTCAAATCTATCATAATCTCTTCAAAATTAAATAACCACTATTTAAATCAAAATTTAACCTATCATAATCTCTTCTAGATTTTTAAATAATCAACATCCAAATTTAATTTAAATCTATATGACATCTTGAAGATTTAAATAACCCACATCAAATTTTACATCACGATTTCCAACTATCATAATATCCTATAAATTTCAAATAATTACAATCAAATCTTATTCCTATATTTTAACTTATACTCTTCAAACATTTCAAATAGGTGATCCAACAATCAAAATTTAACTTTTAATTCAAATCATCAAATTGTAAAATTTTGAATTCAATCCATCAATGTTCATGTTTAGAGTTCTTTTTTTTCTCAAAATTTAAATCGTTGATTCAATCTCCAATATTCAAATTTTAAATCATATGCTCAAATTATAAATATTTGGTCTAATATATCAAGGTATCAAAATTTATTCCATAAGGCATTCTTCTCCTTAAAGTTAAATCCTCATCATCTAAAAAAATTCTCAAAATTAAATGGGCTTAAATCTCTCAATCTAATCTTACTTGATTACAATCTAAATTTTTTTTACCTCAAGTTGACTGCGCAACTTCTACCCAACTTAGAATTTACCGATCTATCACATAGGCTATACATTTAAGAAAAATTTTCTCAAATTATTTAATCGTGTTATTCAATCTACAAAATAACTCACATGTTTTATGCCCTTAATTACAAAGGATAGTCACAAAGTAATGTAATTGGCCTATGAGGTATATCTAGTAGTCTCCGTGTATCAAACTTATACCAAGTACGAACGTTCGTCCTTTTGAAATAGGGGAAGACGAGAAACAATGATAAAGAATTCAAGGAGGAGCTGATAGTACAAGTACGGGGTTCGAGGCGATTAAAGAATTCAAAAAGAGGTTTGTCAGGGCAGTTGTGGATTAAAATCTTATTTTGGTAAATTTCTATTCGCATGCTCATATCAGTACAGTTATGTAACCGATAAGATATGCTCGGACATATCTAAAGGGCAAGTACATTCATCTAACATGCTGAGTCAACTATATCTCAATCCACGTAAAGTAGTCATGCGTAGAGCAAACCAAGTGCATTAAGGTTGATCAGATCGTAATACACTGATTCTGATTTAGACAATGTATTAGTAGTCATCTCCAATAACATATATGTCATGAACAAGCTCGATAAAAGAATAAGCTTGCACAACTAGGCTATAAAATAGCAGCATAAGTAGAGGTAGTTCAGAAAATATAAGTACGTTGGATTATGATGGAGGAAGGTACAGAATAATTTAAGTTCACCAAGAAGATCGGTGTTGTGCCTCTACAGTTGCCATACTAACTTCTTGTCTAAGTCTCTAGTCGACCAAATGGGGGTATGGGCCTCTAAGTTCTATAGTCTGGGTAAACACTATCTTCTTATGCAAGCTAATAGTTGGTGTCATTCAATTATACTTCATTAATGGTTCAAAAGGACTATATGATACTAGGTTATGAGGCATACTACCCAACTTACAAGAATTTAACTAATAGTGTTATTGAACAATAGAGTGTATATACTTAGTACAAGTCACCTTTCTAACCCCTATCAAGCACGAAAGAAAGATAAGATTGACGTTGTGAAAGGATAAAGCAAGATGCAATGCAAGCAATCAAATAAGAATGCGAAATAAAGTTAATGGAGGTAATTAAATAAGTGGATGAGATCCTATACTCAAATTCTATGTGCAGGCTTGCTCGGTACAGTAACGTAACCGAGACAATATGCTCTCGACCTGCATGGGCCACCACAAAAATATGTCACGTCCCAATCCCAAAATACGTAGGACTAGGAATACGTAAGCATGCCAGCCATATGTATATGGAAACTCTAATATATGGATACCATAATACACACGTACGCTGTAATATGAATATTAACTCACATGTGGTATATATTTTGTCATAAGTCACATAAAATACTAATCTCATCCACACAACGAGTCATAGAAAAGAAATAACTAAACTAGAATAATGAGTCTGAATAATCCAAAAATGATAGTCGGGTGGAGACAAATCCACTACCAATGACTATAGCAATACTAAAATGAGAAAGGAGGATAAATCTCCAATATAAAATAAGATGATGATATAAGTGTATCAGCTAAGAGATCCATTGCTAGAGATTATCAAATATGCTTAGAAGGTAAGACCTCCTCGGCAGAAAATAATGCGTCAGGTCCTGGCCCGTACTCCTGCGGATACTCCTGGTCGTCTATACCTGGCAAGGGACCAGGTCCTCAGAGGGACGTAACAAGATACATAGAAGCATGCCAATTGCATACAGTAAAACATACATAATAGACAAAAAATATATAAGTACGCTGTACAAGACAAACTATATGAATGCATAACGAGGACAACTTTTTGACGTATGGCCATGGGTAAGCTACTATATCTAATCTCACAACTCACACACACGTCGGGAACATCAGAAATTGACATATCGTGAGGGTAGCGACCAGCGCGACACCAGAAATTGACATACCGCGAGGGTAGTGACCAGCGCGACACAACTACCATAGTGCATGCTAGTTACTACGGTTTACCAGAGTGGTTATAGCCCATACGCCTACTGATTGTCCTCCCCTCCCATGATACTATGTGTTAAGTGTGTGTCAACATATATAATATATAATTATGACTGAAAGAAAATACACATACAATAAATATATAAGAATACAATAAGCATGCGAAGTACTGTAAGTAATTTGGCAAGGTATACTTGCCTGGCAAGAAAGCTGCAAAGTGTAAACGTCCAGGCATCAAGCACACATGATCAGAAACTATGGCCTCCGAATAAACGTCTCTGGATGCTGAAATAAATATCACCAACATTACCAGAATAAGCGAGATAGCTAGAAAATACTACCCTTTCGTCCAATTTGGATACAGGGGCAAAACAGTAATTTTGGGTCAAGGCGGGGTCCACATATGGCCCACTTTGCACCGAAATACGTGTCAGAGGTAAAGATTTCTAAATGGGACAAATTATAGGTCAAAAAAATTTTAAACATCAATACGAACTCAACGGTACGTCCAATTTTGGATTCTTGTGAGCCGAACACAAATTGGCCCTTAAAGTCAACCATAGGGCCCGCAAATAAGCGGCTTGGTCAACTGTCTCAGAATCGCGTGAAACTTGGGTCACAGGACCAGTGTGATACCACAAATCCAACGGTGCATATTTTATTGCATTCTGACGAGCGTACACAAAATGGCAGGATATTTTACAAGAGTCACGATATAGAGACTTTTTACGGATACGGGTTGATTTCGACGCGCACACACGTCCGAATTAACTTCTGCGAAAGTCCACACATCAGAATATACTATACGCGCCTTTTAGTATAATTGGTACGTGACGAGGCACTCATGTTTGACAGGGCGCACTCGGTATCACAAAATTATAGTTTTAACAAATCAAGTTTTTGGTTGTTTTGGAGGACGAATAATTTTACACATAGAATAAATTAACAAAAACTAAAAGAACAAAAAAATTCTCGGTTATATGGAGAAGAAAAACCCTATAATTAGTTTTTAAAAATAATAAACAGGTTGGCGGCAAATTGGGTGTGAACATGGGAGTTTGGGTTGAAGTTTCTGAACTGTTTTTGGTCAATTTTTCGATTGATTTTTTGGTCGATTTTTCGGTCGATTTTTCGACCAATCCGGGGAACGAAAACTTGTCCCACTTGAATGAAAATCCAAGAGGGTTACGTTGTGAACGTACACGAATAAACCGTATGAGAAAAGGACGAGAGATGAGAGAGATATGTCACCTTGAAGTAGGAATGTTAGAGCGGTACTACTGTACGTACACACGCGTGCGCGGATGGCCGACGGCGGCACGGGGGGAGGCCCGGGCGGCGGCGTTCGGCGTGGTGTGCGGCGGCGCGCGGCTGCGGAGGCGCGGGGTGGTCGGCGCTGACGTCGTCTAGGGTAGGGTTTGGGTTTATATATGTGTACTGTATATATATATATATATATATATATATATATATATATATATATATATATATATATATATATATAAAGAGGGAGAGAGAGAGAGAGGGAGAGATGGATACTGGAAAAGGGCTGCGGGGCTCTGAGGGTTTGGGGAAGTAGTTAGTTATTAGGGTTTAGTATTAGGATTTATATTAGTTTAGGTTTTAAGAAATTTCTTTTTGCTTTTTATTTTCTTTTCTTCATATTATTAATACTATTACTATTATTATTATTATTATTATTATTATTATTATTATTATTATTATTATTATTATTATTATTATTACTAACATTATTATTATTATTATTATTATTATTATTATTATCATTATTATTAATAACTATATTATTATTATTGTTATTATTATTATTATTATTGCTATTAATATATATTTATTTATTTATATCAACATATATAGATGGGGCTAAAAATCCCAAAAATATTATTTGCACCCAAAATAAATTCTAGAAAATTACTTTTGTATGGTTTTAATAAAATACTACACATAAAAATATTTTATAATTAATAATTAGATATTTATCTAGTTATAATAAATTAAATAATTGTATTATCTAATTAACTAAGTAATTAATTAAATAATTATCCACAAAATAGGTAATAGTAAATAATATGCATATCTATAAAAAGGAAATTGACTAACTTGGCACGGGAAATTATGGGATGCTAATTGTAGAAATTTGGGGTTGAAAAATAACCACAAATAAATTATATATTTAATATCTAAATATTTAACCATTAATCTATGGTCGTTACACTAATGTCATACTAACACCAAAGGATTAAATTTCTATGCCACAGAAAGATCCTATAAGTAGTGTCTTTTGTGTAGGCTACTTCCTATGAAGGAAGATACAGATTTTGGGGCTATCCTATATTATTAATGTCCAAACCACGGTGAAGTATCCTAATAAAATTATTGGATTTTAATTTATTTCGAAAAATAATCTAGAACAAATACAAAAAATACAAAATACACACAAAATACATATTTTTGGGTAAGGGGCTTTACAGATTTACCTGTGTCTGTGTCACGTCCCAGTCCCAAAAATACGTAGGACTAGGACACGTAAGCATGCCAGCCGTATGAATATGGCAACTCCAATATATGGAAACCAAATCTACACGTACGCTGTAATATGAATATCAAATCCACAAGTGGTATAAAATATAATACAAGTCACAGGGTATAATCTAAATCTTATCCACGAAAATCAAATATGAATAAAATAACCAATGTCTATGAAACTAGATCTCAATAAGAAGTATCTAAGGATGATAGTTGGATGGAAACAAATCCACTACCAACTCAAATAGAAAAGTAAATACAATATGAGACAACACAATCAAGCCCAATATAAGTATACCAGCTATCGATCACGGCTCGAAGAGAAGACATCCACGAAGCATCTATAACCATCCAAATCTGCGCTCCTGCAAATACTCAAGAACAGGTACACCTGACAGCGGACCAGGTCCTCAGAGGGACATAACAAGATACTTAAACACATGCCAATAAAGTACTAAAATAAATATCCAAAGGGTCGCCTAACCATCTAAGTGAATGCAGTTAAGAACAACTTTCTCCACAAGTGAGCTATCTGGCTGAAAACCTGGGATTTGGCATGGTTCTCTATTGGAGATCCAGGGGCCTAAAAAGGCACGACAACTTTCGAACGCCGGAGGCCCGCCTGATAATAATATAATATATAGTGGTCATCACCACCCGTATCTCCAGCGGAGAATCCGGGCGCACAATAGAAAAAGTGTAAAGGAGCTCAAATACGGTACTTGTTGTTCTCCCTACCCCATGCTCTAAGCATGTCACATCCATGACACGATTCGGTCCATAGCCTATTCTTAGTACCCTAGCCCAATCCTGCAACCAAACAAGGACAAGGATGGAACCACCGTACTACAATAGGCTATGTCCATGGACCTCTAATAACTGCCAAGTCTACTAGCATGCAAAGTTTCTAACAGCAGTTATTCCTAACGCACGTCCCATACGTACCGATGATCAGTCAATACGTGCGTCCGTGATCTATATGAGACTCACAACTCGTGTAAAGATGTGTCACAGTCAAATAAAACCTAATGGTGCTACATGATAATGGGGTAGTCTCATGAACAAGGTCAATGCAATACATAAATAAAAATATATCGCGGCGTCACCGTCGCGCGCATTTTATATAACAATTAAAATATATGAACTAAAGAAAGAATATAAGGATGCATGCAACGTATGAAATATGAATAACAGTACAATTGCAAGGTATACTTGCCTGGCAAGAAAGCTGTGATGTACCAATAACCTGCTCCAACAGTCGCGCAAAATAATTCCAACATCCTATGTACATATGAATATAATACAATAAAATCATTAGTCATTACACTAGTGCACACACAACAATATTTATACTGGACTCGGGTACACTAGAGGGTGGCACTAATCATCTAACACGGTCAATTACGCGTTGAATTACGCGGGGGTCGGGTCTTGAAGTACTGCACACAATAAGTCAGTCAACTAACACGGTCTCGCCAGTACGTCGGTGTACTCAAGGCAGACACCAACATTGTTCTTAGGGACAACAGGGTCAGGGACAAATACGGGGTAGTCCACGGTGTCCTAGGTCATACAATCTGAATACACCTACTCCTAATTATTTATTAATATATAATTAATTACAATATACACATACACTATATATATTCCTTAATTATACATATTCTAAGTTAAATAGTATGTATATACTAAATATATATAATTATATCAAACTAATTAATATACGCGTACGAGTACAAGTTCGTATACGCAGTACAGGGTTCACCGACTCAGGGTCCGTCATCAACTAACAGTCAATAAGCAATACTAATATCCTACTGACATACACACAAGCACACATAAATGGAGCAGACCGATAGGTTCATACCTCGGAGTACGTGTACGGGATTAACTGGACGGCGGCGAGGAGATGTTGACGACGATGATGATGATGGCAGACAAGAACAAAGAGCAGGCTTGTAAAAGGATTTTCTGAAATTGTGCTGCGTGGAACAGAGATAAGTGGTACTGTGCCATCATCACTCTGTATAAAAAGAACAGGTATCTTCACTTTGTTGACCAGCTTTCTCGTACTCATCATGGAATAGAAGTCTTTAGCTTTTCCTTGGAAAAGTTCCTTATTAGCTCTGAAAATTTCTTTCAACCCACCTGTGAGTTTTTGGTCCATAGCAGTATGATGGGGGAATGACCTTGTAGCTTCCCCCACGTCAAAAGGAGTATCAATGCAAACAGCAGCTGCAAGAGGAGTTATCTCTACCACTTCAGCAAGATATTTAGTAAGCATATTTGCACCGTATCCCCAGCCAACACCCATTAAAGTTGTCCATGGCCTAAACCTGCTGACATATTGAACAGCTGTGCAGATATCATCGCTGTCAGCAGCAGTAAACAACCTTGTCGTCGTCAGCGAAGAGGGAGAGGGCGAGATGGGGAGGATGATGATGAAGATGAAGAGGAGGAGGATGATGAAGAAGATGAAGAGGAGGAGGATGATGACTGCTGTCGACTGACCGGAGGCCGGCCAAGGGGAGGAGGAAAGACAGGGGAGGAGGAGAGCTGAGGAGACTGGTGGTGTAGGTGCAGGTGACTGCTCGTGGTTGCCCGGGAAGTCGGCGGGGACGTCGGTCTGGGCTCGGAGAAGATCGGTCGTGTGTCGACTCGCGAGCTCGTGGAGAGGCGGGGAAGAAGAACAGTATGGGTATAGGGGGTGTCGGCTGGGTGTGGTCCGACGGGTTCATGGCGGAGCTCCGGCCAAGGGGTGCACAGGGAAGAAGGGGGAGTCGGCTATGGGAAAGATTGGTTTTGGGAATAAAATAGGAAAAGAAAAGTAATGGAAGAGAGTATTTATACATGGGGACTTTTGGTTTGGGTTGACCTAGGAATTTGTGGGCTTGGTCAACTATCCTTAGGGTTGGGCCTTGGCTCTCATGAGGGTGTTTGGGAAGGCTAGAATTACATTAATTAAAATGCAAGGATGGGGTTTAAATATACGAGAGCGATGTGCGCGCGTTGCACATCGTGAAAATTATGGGAAAAAATCTTCATGAAGGAAAAATTGAGTTTCTTCATGAATTGTCCAATGGTGAGGATACCTTAATGCGTTTTTGTATAAAATCCCCCCAACAATTGGAAAATTGCACAAAGGCGGAAAATTTGATTTAATTAATTAAATCGAACGTGCACGATGTTCTAAAATTAATTAGAAGTACAGGAAAATAAAAATAGGCAGAACAAAGGGTCTGGGACGTAGAGGATACATAGTAGATTATTAATAAAATTCAGGTCGTACAAAACGGTCAAGATTGGGTTCACGATTTCGATTGGGACGCACATGGATACAAAATTGGAATTTATTTATAATTAATAAATAACGTCCGCGAAATTTATTGTGCGACTAAAATGTAGCACAAGAAAGCAATATTATGAGTTGCACAAGGGCCAGAAAGGTAGGCGGGCACGTCTAGGTCAATATTGTGAAATTCGTAGATAGGCAACGGCTAGTGAGGTACTCCAATTATCGAGCAACGGTAAGGTGCGCTACGTGTCATAATTGTTTTGCACTTAAATTAAATGCCGTATTCTAATTCTAATTGGTTCAAATTAGACCTAATTTCACTATCTAAGCCAAGTAGCCCTAATTTTGGGTGAGGGGGTTTACAGTCTGTATCATGTCGGATAGTATAGAGAACACCATCTAAGTGTATGTGTGTGTATATTTGTGTCCGTGTCCGTGTTCGAGTTCCACCCATAACATCATCTCAGTATGTGTGTGTGTGTGTGTGTGTGTGTGTGTGTGTGTGTGTGTGTGTATGTGTGTGTGTGTGTCCGTGTGTTCGTATGTTTGTGTATCCGTGTCCGAGTTTCACACACAACCCCCAATCCAATTCCACATACAATACCATCTCAGTGTGTGTGAGTGTGTCTTGTCATACCTGATAATAACATATAATGATAGAAAAAATAAACAGATATATAGTACATTCTACAGTCATAATGTTATACATATCTCACTGTATTAATAGAATTGTACAGTAAATAACTAGTAGTGTCACAAGTCTAAATGGATAGTATATTCTACAGTCAAAATGTAATACATGTCACAAGTCCAAATGGATTTATTTTATTTTTAATCATCTTCAGAAAATTTATCTTCTTCGTCTTCCTCGTCCTCATCTTCCTCTTCCTTCTTATCTTCACTTTAATCTACTTTGTCTTCATCTTTATCTTCGGATAATTCTACCTCTTCTACATTATTATTCGTATAATAAATAACTTCCGATGAGTCCATCTCTATAATATTTGTTACAAGAGGTAGCTCGTCCTCCGAATAAGCTATTTCATCAACGTTAAAGGTATTTCTAGCTTTAGTCTCGCATGCTGTCCACCAGTCCGACCTCGATGTTTCCGTCTAGGATAAGTTGTGAAGTACATGAGCTGAGCCTGACTTTATAGGGCAAATGGTTCGTAGCCTTGATATCTACGCTTTTACTTTATATCCACAAGACCATGCTTCTCAATTTTCCAACCATGATCTTAAATCAGATCGAACTATTCACACTTGAATAAAATGATCTTAGCTGGTTCTGTCCCATAATTATATATCAGCTCTACAATCTCTCGTAAGATGCCAAAGAAATTATTGCCTGGATCGACATCTTTGTAGTTTGAATATTTGATACACAAATAAATTTTTTCCCTGGAATCAAGATCCAGGAAGCTGTCTCTGATCGGAGCATTTATTGAGTTGAACCTAAACCCATTCACATAGTAACTTGGCCATATTTTGACGGTAGTAATTGGTCCCTTGGCTAGATTTCTAATAGATCCAGTCTTGGGTGTTATTAGAAGATCGACCTAAATAACAAAGAAGCGATAGTAAGTTATTTATTGTACAAGTGCATACAGAAAAAGTAATTATCGAGCTCTTTACATATGCGCTCAACCAAGAAGAAAAATGACGTCTCATTTCTTGTTCTACTTCTTCGTCTGTTATGTAGGGTCTAACCGACCTAAGCTCATTATTATATGTGCTAAAAAACAATAAAGTAACCGCCGATTAGTAGCATAATATTAGCTTATACTATTACATTTAGATGACGTAAACGTTGACGTATTAATTATTTAGCACCACAGAATCTGTACGCGTCTTCATCCTTGTCGTCTTTGTAGAACAACATGCACCCATTGCGACATGCATCAATTTTCTCGTATCCTATCCAGAGTGATCTCACCATCCTCTTAGATCGATGAAGTATTTAGGCAAGTTAGCACCCTCCAACAAGATCTCTATAATCAACTCCATCAGTCGGTTGTAGTATTCTTGCGACATGTTAAAATCGGACTTAATGCTCAATATTTTTGTAACCACCTCCAACAGTGAATGATCCTTACAACCAGGATATAATAGAGTCCTTGCATTCTCCAGTAACTCCATAAACTTTGCAACGTCGGCATTCGGTGCCTTCTTAGTTACATCATGATTATCCAGATTAAAACAAGGTCAGACAGCATCATAAACCATGTTCACGCACCCGTCGTTGTAATCATCATGGTCGTGGACATCCATATACGGCTTCACATAAGGCTCCGACTCTGATGCTAAAGATACAAGTTTTCCGTGTGAGGTCCACTGATAGTAATTCGGCGTAAAACTCCTCGAGAACAAATGATATGTCACATCCACTTCTGAGTGATATTTCAAGTTGTGATATCTCACACACGGACACTTAATTTTGGTGTCGTCCATGTACTGAGGGAACATATTGGCAAAATACAGGAACTATTCTACATCATGTATAAATTTATCCCGCACACCACACATATCATCAGGATAACTGGTGTACATTCACGAACGATAATACATGTAGTAATTCAGATCTATTTTTAGATAATTCTGCAAAGATGAATAAATATCGTTCAAGTATATTATCCATGTTTCTTGGTATATGACACATACTCAAGTATCTTGAGATACTAAACCAAAGCTCAAATATCCTTAGATACTAAATCCTAATATGCATACCCTCACTCAACACTTAAACACTTAACCTATACTAACTCACTAACAATCACTCACCAAACATACTTAAGCACACACATACACATGTATACAATGTGCACTCACTCCAAATATAAGTTACCTGACCCTCTACAGAGGAGGGGGTCATTGGGGTTGAGGGAAGCCGAGGGGGCTCATCGGAGCCGGGGGGACGCTGTGTCCTTGGTTACGCGATACATATACCAATGTCGTGCCAAAACTATCCGAACACGGAATCTTGTGTCAAGGATAGGTTTGACACTACTCTAACCTGCAATTGTTATCCTTCATAAAATATAATGTGTCGTGAGTTTATCCCTGCAAACAATTCGTTAGTCTTGCAAGAAGATATACATTAGCATGCAACATAACTATATGAAGGTCAATGGCACCACAAGCAATTTTGGACTATTTTGGGTTAGACGGCTTCCTTTAAGCTGCTTGTGTGCAATTCTCCTATTCCACATAACCAAAAAGTCACTTCTGGGCATAATATTGCACTTGTACAAGGCAGCACAAACACGGTCAATATAATATCTTGAAAACAAAGACATTTCAGCAGAAATACACAGAAAATTGAATCAACACGAGATATACAAAATAATCTCTTTACTGATAATATCACAGTAGAATTACAACGACTCGAAGCCAAAGAATAACTCGAGTACAATAACTCTCTCTCTCTCTCTCTCTACAATAAAATATGCCACAAAGCTTACAACTCAAGAATTATAAAAACAATAATGTTCCATGCATTATTTTCATTATATACTAAAGATAGCAACAACTCTGCTCGAACAACATCAAGCAACAACCGAGCTCTAATGTCTTAACACGTCCAAGAAAAATATGCACCTGAGACGATATGTTGGATGGTAAGTACATTAGAGAATGCACTGATGAGTAACCTCTTGAAGTGTCCCACTCCGTGATGACACTATATACGAGAGATATCGATTTGCTGACTAAAAAAGAAAACCTTCCTAAAAAGCTCCTTGTTGAACCAGAAGACAACTGATCTAGGTGAGTGGGCAGAACTCCATTCTCTGATTCTTGCATGCCTTAATAATGAATCTGAGTTTTATAATGCTTGTTGCTAAGTAGATAATTTTTGTACGAGAATGATAGAACGAGAACTTGTATTACTTAACTAGAGAAATTGTAATGCTTGTGATAATTGAAAAGTCCCTTGCCATGCTAAGTAAAATAATAGAATGTTGCATGCTAAGTTATACTGACACGACTATCGAACGAACCTTGCCATGCTAATAAGAAAAGTAAAAGATTGCTTGAACTTGTCTTTGTATCGTATACTAAACAAGAATAGAACTCCATGCTTAGCTAGAAGAGAGAGAAGAAACGTGCCACGCTTGCTTAATTAGAGATCATTTATATGTTTTCTTGTCATTTATATGTCCAAATAGCGACGGTTTTAGTGACGTCAAAATAAAATATTACTGAATAATAGGTATTTAGTGATGTCCATATAAAGCGTCGGTATACGTCGGTAATAGTGACGTTGAGTGGCGTTTAGCGACTACAATAATAAAAAATGCCGCTAGGTAGGCGCTAAACTTAGCTAACTTTTAAATTTTAGCGACGTTTACCGACGTTAATATATTTAAGTCGCAGTATATTATTATTTTTGTGACGGTTAAATTCGTCTGGACATACGTCGCTAATTTATTTCGTATAGGGTTTGACGAATTTTGCTTTCTCCCATTTCCTTCGATATCTCTAAAATTTTAAACCCTAGCCCCCCATCCAGATGCCCTACCGCGGTGACCCCCTCTGGCCGCGTCCTCCCCCCTCCAGCGTGCTCCTTCCTCCGTCGGCTCCTCCTCCTTTATGAAGGATATACTTGTGACACGTTTATATATTATGAATTGATAACATCTGGAAAGATGGTAAGGCTTGGGTAAGATTCACACTATCAAGGATACAATACTTATGTTCATATGTATATTTGTCTATGAAATTGTTTACCAATGTTACCAGTATGTTCTGTATAACATGCTTATGAAATGTTAACCAATCCTTAGGCAAGACTAGAAAGATCACATAATAATATTAGCTGCTTTCACATAATTATCGTATTGGTTTAGTTTAGTTTACTAGAGGGATCTCACCAGTGCATTCAATGTACAGAACCCCCCCCCCTCCCCCTCTTTTCATTTTCTAGGTACGGTATTTGCTTGGACATGCTGAGTCGTTGGAGCTAGAATTAGAAACTTAGAGATGTTCGACCGGAGATGATATCTTTTGTATATAAAGGAAATAATGTATGAAACACCATTGCATGTATAGTTCTTGAGTTGTAAGCATTTAACATATTATATTGTATTGAGATCGAGTGCTTGTCGTCGAATTGTTCTTTTGGCCTCGTGCCGCCGTTGTAATTCCACTGAAATATTATCATTAAAGTGAATCATTTTTGTATGTCTCGTGTCTATTCAAATATTTTGCTTATTTCTACTGCAATAATTTTATTTCTGAGATGTTCTATTGACCGTGATTGATCTTGCCTTGTGCAAGTACAATTTAGACTTATGCAACATCACGTCCGGTGGTGACTTAGCGATCAGAATCGGGGCGTGACTCTAAAGTTGTGGTGCGGGTTGGGGTTGATGATATTGCAGTTGATGTGGTAGTCTTTCATTTTTCATGTTAGCAAAAAAGTAGCTGATTTCGAATAACATCATATTGCTTGAAAATATTAGAAGAGAAGAATTTTGTGTGTGGTAAATTTGGATGGATTAAGCCATATCTATATGAATTTTCGGCTACCAAAAGACCACAAATATTCATAGAATGTAGCTATTATAAGGATGTTTTGGTCATTTTTAGCACCTTGATTTTCTTCAAACATGGCTAGAATTTGGGAGTATTTTTGGTAAACGTATCCCTATTTATTAAAAATAACTATTGGAAGAAATTTTTTTTTACTAAAATATCCATCCCGACCTTATAATAATGGTAATAAGAGGAATATTTTAGTAAAATACCCCCAAATATTTAATGAGGAGGGCCGGGGCGGTTTTGTGTCAACCGGATTGGGGATCGGTCCTGACCGGGTCGCCGACCAGCTAGGTTGGGCCGAGTCGATATGGTTGGGGTGGTGGACCGAGTTCAGACAGGATTTTGGGTCGGGCTGACTGATTAAAACCAGTGCAAAGCTGGATTGCTTGTGGGCCAGATTGAGCTGGGTCGGTCCGTTGATCGAGTTCGGGGCTGACCCAACCCAAATTTGATCGTACCAACTCTGGAACGGGTATTACGTCGCTTCATCCATTATGCACCTTGATAAAATGGGTGCAAATGGTTCAATAAATTTTTATGAAGATTTGAATTGTCTTTTTTGTACATGGACATGTCTTTCAATCTAGTAGTGTTAATTTCAATTTTCCTTAACATCTCTCTAATATGTAGTTAGATTTGTAGATCTATAAAATTCTATATAATATGTCATTAAAACTTCTTATGCGAGTTATTTTTACCTATAAATTATATACAATGTGTCATTAAAACTTTTTATGCAACATAATTTTATCTATAAAATTATATATAATGTGTCCGCCTATCTAATCCTACCAAGTGAACCAACCACGCCGTGGATTTTTATTTTACAATTCTTTTTTTCGATTCAATTCATATGTTTAAAATCTGTCAAAAGCTTTTATCGCAGCATGTTATTATTCGATATCAACGCAATTCAAACCTTTATAACCAAACATCAATGACCAATTATAATATTATTTCCATATGAATCAGTCAACATAAAAGTTTATTCTAATTCATAGTAGTTCAATGACCAATTATAATATTTTTTCCATATGAATCATGTTGGAGTGGGTGGGGTTTCCAACCTATATGGAAAATACTCCGTAGGATTGAGTATTTCTACATATAATAGGAATACCTTAATTTATTTCGATTGGATATTTCTACATATAATAGGAATATGTCAATAGATTTGGATATGAATTGGATATTCCTATTTATAATAGGAATGCTAGTTGTGGATTTAAAGCTATATATATGTGTCTCCTAGTCCTAAAATATATCTCTCTCTTAAAAAAAACATAGCAACAAGGAGATAAAATGATGCAAGAGTGTTATTACAACATTAGAGGAGAGAAAGAAGGATTGGAGGCCGTTTCGAAGAAGGAGATCAGTTTTTGGTATTTTTTGTTGTCTTTCTTCCTCGTGGTTATAATATATTTTTTGTTCCAAAAGAGTTGTGGTAATCCGTTTGGATTGGTGAGAAGTTTTTAAGGAGTCGGTGTACTTCTTATTCCATTAGTGGAGGCTTTTCAGGGTTGGACTCCAATCATCCCGTGATTTTTCCCGCTAGGATTTTCTACGTCAAAAATTTCTGTGTCTACGATTTGTGTTTGACATTTTTGTTTTGTGTGTTTTGCTCTGTTCTCTCGCAGGTACTCTCTGGTTTGGGGAACGGTTTTCGCACTTTTGTTCCCAACAAAGTAGTATCAGAGCCAGGTTTTGAAATTTTAGAAGGGTGTCAGGAGTTGACAGGCAAACCAGGGAGGAGAGATTGACGCGAAGCCGGTTCGCATGGTAAACCTGAACGGTACCAACTATCATTACCAGAGGAGCAAGATGATGGATATGTTATTTGTCAAGAAGCTGCATCTACCGGTATTTGCTTCCGAGAGCCCTAGTAACAAATCCGAAGAGGACTAAAATTTTAAGCAGATACAGGTGTGTGGGTACATCAGGCAGTTTGTTGACGAGAACGTTTACAACCACGTTGCCAGTATTGAGCACGCGAGGACTGTGGGATAAGATAGAATCTTTGTATGCGTAGAAGATCGGAGTAAATAAATTTTTTCTGATCCGAATAATGATGGATTTACGGTACAAAGATGTGACGTCTATTACGGATCACTTGAGTGAGTTCCAGGGCGTGGTTGACCAACTATCCTCGATAGGAGTCAAGTTCGACGATGAGATTCAGGGACTATGGCTGCTATGTACATTTTCAGACTCATGGGAGACCGTACGAGTGTCTATGATCTCTTCTGCTCCGGAAGGTGTGGTCAGTCGAGAGTTTACCAAGAGCGAGGTACTGAATGAAGAGATGCAGAGACATTTTTAGGGCACTTCATCCACATCCCACTCAGAGGCGCTTGTTTCAGAGAGCCGCAGAAGGGGGTAAAAGTAGGGGTCCAGGCGATGACAGAGACAAAAGCATGGAAAGGTCCAAGGGTCGGTACGAGAACTCGGAGTGTTACCATTATGGCAAGAAGGGCCACATCAAGCAAAACTATTTTGCTTGAAAGAGAGAGAAGAAGGACGACAAGGGGAAGCAAAGTGAGAACACTATAGCGGCGACCTCGACACTTGGAGGGGACGTGATCATTGTAGGTGATGAGGTAGTTATGAACCTCGCATGCAATGACAACTCTTGGCTGGTGGACTCAGGTGCTTCAGTGCACGTATCTCACAATATGGCACTATTTGCTATATACACAACAGGCGACTATGGAGTATTGAAGATGGACAATAGAGATATATCGAAGGCGGTTGCCATTGGAGATGTGCATTTGAGGACAAAGACAGGTGCGGTTCTTATTCTTAAAGATATCTGTCATGTCCCTGATATCCGTTTTAACCTGGTGTCGGTTGGATGACGAGGGTTTCTTTAGTCTCTTTGGGAACAATCAGTGAAAACTTTCCAGAGGTTCGATGGTGATTGTCAGAGGAAGCAAGAAGTCCGGACTCTACTATATGGAAGGGAGCGCACAGGGGGCACAGGAGGTTAACGCAGCTACTGATGAGTCTACTGAGTTGTGGCACAGGCTGCTTAGCCATATCAGCGAGAATGGAATGAGCTACTTGGTGAACATGAAGGTGATTTCAGGGCTAAAGTCTATAAAGTTGGAGAATTGCACGTACTATTTTGCGGGAAAACAAAATAGTGTTTCCAAAGTCACCCAAGTTCAAGGAAGGCGGCGTTGCTCGAGTTGATTCACTCAGATGTCTGCGGTCCTATGAAGGTAAAATCTATTAGTGGTGCTTCTTATTTTATAATATTTATTGATGACTATTCCAGGAAGGTTTGGGTCTATACCTCAAAGACCAAGGATCAGGTGTTGCCCACTTTCAAGGAGTTTCAGGCCTCTGTTGAAAGGGAGACGGACAAGAAGCTACTTTGTGTTCGGTCGGACAATGGCGGTGAGTATATCGGTCACTTTGATGCTTATTGTAGAGATCAAGGGATACGACACCAAAAGACTCCACCAAAGACACCGTAGCTCAACGGTATAGCGGAGCAGATGAACATGACACTAATGGAGAGGGTGCGGTATTTGCTGTCAGAAGCAAACTTGCCAGACAGCTATTAGGGTGAGACACTTTACATAGCTGCTTATGTTATTAATTTATCTTCTAGTGCTCCTTTGCAGGGTGATGTGTCTGACAAAGTATGGTACGGCAAGAAGCCGTCATATAATCACCTGTGCGTGTTTGGTTGTAAGGCCTTCGTGCATGTACCGAAGAATGAGAGATCCAAACTTGAGCCAAAGACGAGACGGTGCATCTTTATCGTCTACGGTCAGGATGAGTTTGGCTATAGACTCTACGATCCAGTGGAAAGAAAGCTCTATAGAAGCAGGGACGTGGTATTCCTCTACGGTGATCTTGAGAAGGAGTTGTGTATGGAGAAGCCAGAGGGATTCTGTAAGAAGGGCAAGGCATATTTTGTTTGTCGGTTGAGGAAGAGCTTGTATGGTCTGAAACAGGCTCCGAGGAAGTGGTACAGGAAGTTCGAGTCATTTATGGGAGATCATGGCTATGCACGGACGACGTCGGGTCATTATATTTTTGTGAGGTACTTTGCCGAGGATAATTTTATCATTTTGTTGCTTTATGTTGATGACATAATGTTGGTAGGTCGAAATGCCACCAGGATAGCAGAGTTGAAACGCCAATTGGGTGCGGCCTTCTCTATGAAGGATTTGGATGCAACGAAGACTATTCTTGGGATGGAGATCAACCGAAAGAGAGATTCCAAGCTGCTACACTTGTCCCAGAAGAAGTACATTCACCGGGCACTTCAGCATTTCGGGATGGACGGGCCGAAGAAAGTGAGTAACCCCCTTGCAGCTCACTTTAAGTTTACTGAGGAGCAGTGTCCATCGACCGAGGAAAAGAAGGAAGATATGGAGCGAGTTCCATATGCCTCATCTGTGGGGAGTCTTATGTATGCTATGGTATGTACGAGGCCAGACATTGCTCACGCAGTCAGCACAGTTAGCAGGTACACTTTCAATCCTGGAAGGGTACATTGGAGTGGGTTCAAGTGGATTCTATGATATCTTCAGGGTACTGCCGATTGAAGACTTTTATTTGGTGGTAACGAGCCAAAGGTGGTTGGATATACCGACGCTGATATGGCTGGAGATGTAGAGACGAGATGATCGACTTTGGGCTATGTAATGATGTTTGCTTGTGGAGCAGTATCGTGGCAGTCGCGTTTACAAAAGCGTGTTGCCTTATCGACGACAGAGGCAGAATATATTGCGGCGACGGAGGCTTGCAAGGAGTTGCTATGGATGAAGAAGCTGCTACAGAAAATTGGGCTAAAGCAGGACCAGTATCCTTTGGTTTGCGATAGTTACAATATTATTCACCTTGTGAAGAACCAGATATTTCATAGCCAGTCCAAGCACATTGATACCCAGTATTATTGGATACGGGATATGGTTGACAAGAAGGAAGTGACGCTTGAGAAGGTTCATACAGATGACAACGGAGCAGATATGTTCACAAAGGTTCTACCAAGGGAAAATTTTGAGTACTGCAGGCGGATCGTCGGGATAACGACCCCCTCCACATAGTTGTGAAGGAGGAGATTTGTTGGAGTGGGTGGGGTTCGCAACCTATGTAAAAAATACCCCGAAGTTGGATTGGGTATTTCTACATATAATAGGAATACCTCAATTTATTTGGATTAGATATTCCTACATATAATAGGAATATGTCAATGGATTTGGATTTGGATTGGATATTCCTATTTATAATAGGAATGCTAGTTGTGGGTTTGAGGCTATATATAGGTGTCTCCTGGCCCTAAAATATATCTCTCAACAAGGAGAGAAAAGGAGGCAAGAGTGCCATTGCAACATTGGAGAGGAGAAAGAAGGATTGGAGGCCGTTTCGAAGAAGGAGATCAGTTTCGGGTATTTCTCGTTGTCTTTCTTCTGCGTGGTTATAATCTATTTTCTGTTCCAAAAGAGTTGTAGTGATCCGTTTGAATCGGTGAGAAGTTTGTAAGGAGTCGGTGTATTTCTTATTTCATTAGTGGAGGCTTTTCAGGGTTGGACTCTGCAAACCCCCAGATTTTGCAAGAATTATTAAATTGGGATTTTTCACAATTTTTTAGAATTTTCTGGGAATTTTCTGTAATTAAAATCAGGATTCTTAATTTTTAAATGATTTTTAATTGATAATAAATGATATTAAAATATTATGAAAATATTATTTTTGGGTGTAAAATTAAAAACTGGACTTAGGGTAATTTTTTTGGATTTTTCTGGGCCTCAGACCTATTTTAAATGCCTAAAAACTATTTTTAATTAATTAATTAATTAATTAACTGTTTTATTATTTATTATTATTATTATTTTTTTTATTTTTCTGGCCCATTGGGCCTGATCCGGCCCAGCCCAGCAGCCCAACCCGCTTCCCTTACCGGGTCAGGTCGGGTCTGCCCGAACCCGACCCGTCCGCCCGCCGACCCGGTCTCCCCAGTACCCCCCCCACGACCGCCAGACCGGCTCCCCGCTCCGCTCCCGCCGGCCGCGCCGCCTGCCGCTCCGTCCGGCTCGCCCCACCCTCCGCGGCCACGACCCCCTCTCCCCTCCGCCTCCCTCGGCCCGAGCCACCGCGCATCCCCTTTAAAACCCTCACCCCTCCGGCTCCCTCACCCCTCCGATCTGCCACCACCGGCTCCGCCTTCCCTTGCCGCCGTGCCACCTCCCTACGCCACCTCCGTCTCCGGCTGCCCCGCCCTTCTCGACGACCGCCTCCGGCCAGCGCCCCAAGCAAAAGCAGCAGCAACAGCAGCGGCTGCGCCGCCTCAGCAGCCACCGCCCGCGGCCACGCGCAGCCGCCCAGCCCCGGCCGGCCTCCCCCGCAGCGGCGCCACCCTCTCCGGCGCGCCCCCGGCCGGCTCCACCATCTACGGCCGGAAAACCCTAACCCTAGCTCTAATTCTTCCCGTGTCGGCGTGTCGGACACGACACGGACACGGTAAAACCCGGTTATTCAGACCCAGTTCAGGTACGTGTATCTTGCTCCTCGCTGCCCCGTTTTTAATTCCGTAAATTGCGTTGCGAAGCCTGTATGACCCTCTCGGTGCTCGGATAAACCGCTCGGGGCATCGCATCCTGTGGCGATCGCACACCGCGATCCAAAAACAGGAAAAACAACGACCCGATTCACCCCGGAACTGGGTACGCCCCGCCAAACGGGACGACTTGGTCGTGCGCGGTCTTCACAGATACGTGCGCAGCGTTGATACGGACGTGTGAGAATTCACGGAAGCTGATTCGGGTGTGCGTGCACACCGGAATCAACGCGTATCCGCGGACATCGCCCCGTATCCGACTTTTCTGCAATTTACCCTAATTTCGTGCACACACGTCGGATCGAAACGAAACTTACGCCATCAGACTCGTAGCGATACGCTGGTCCTGTGGGTCAAGTTTGGTTCGATTCTGAGAATGTTGACGAAATCACGTGTCGTGGGCCCCACAAGCCCCACTCGACGGGCGATTTTGTGATCGGCTCATCGGAATCCAAATCTGGAAGTTCCGTTGGATTCGTATCAGCGTTCCTGACCTGTTAACACTAAGTTTGGTGAATTTGGAGACCGTTGACCCGGATACGTTTTTCGGTGCAAAACGGGCCCACCGGCGGATCCCGTTTTGACCCGAAACTGCCGTTTTTGCCCTTGTCTCCAAATTGGACACAAGGACAGGCGTTTCTAGCTATTTGACATCTTCTGAGTGTGATGGTAATATCTATTTCAGCTTTTGGACTCATCTCTGAAAATTTCCTCGAGATACAAACCATATTTGGATCCAAACAACAGGCAAGTACCTGCACTTCAAGTTAATCTTTATATTGTGATAATTAATTCCCTGCTTTACTAGTACCATTGATGATTACACGTAGTAGTAGAACACTGGATTTTATGTCTTGAATACTGGAGTTCATGTCTTGTTTTTCGTGTCGGATGGGAGAATACTAGAAGGCATGTAGTTTACCCTTTCCCCCTATCGTGTTTAATAGCTGTTGGTGCACGACTGTACCCTCAGCCGGATCTCGATTATTCATGTTTAATAGCCGTCTATGACGGCCGGATTAGCCTTATAAACCCCTACATGCCAACTATGTATTCTAAAACAAACACAAGTTCACACAGATAGTTTCTGGTCTTGTTATATTTCTTGCTGACTGTTGTAGTTTCTTTTCCTGTCTCATTTATTTTTGTTTTCTCATATTCCTGTTTATAGCATTAACTCTGAGATACTATTGTTCTTTTATACATATTCTCAATATGATACTCAATCTAATTGTCATAAATATTTAGTTTAATCTTGTTGTGCATTGTGTACTTTGCTCCTTTCCTGACTGGATCCGTTATTTTAGGTGATGATGAGGACCTTGCCCCTACCTATTATGGCCACTATGAGTTAGCAGGTGACCCATATGAGGAGCCAGTTCCCACCCAGGAGGATACTTCTGCAGAGTAGTTAGTAGTAGCTACTTATTTTATTTCCTTTTCGCATATACTCGGGTTTGTCCCCGATTTATCTTCTGGCTTGTATTAACTATGGATTTGGGTTGTCATAGATTAACTATTATGAAAACTTAGCATTCCTATTTCCTGTGATTATTCTTACATGTTCATTATTGTGGATGAGATAGATACTTAATGACCCCAGAAATGACCTAGACAGCGTACTACCGCCGACACTGTGGCGTAGGCTGGACGTGCCCACGCATTCGTGCCCGAATATTCGGGTGCGGGTCATGACACGTTTTTGTGGTAGCCCATGCAGGTCCAACGACTAAATTGTTCGGTTCCAACTTAGGGACCGAACAGGCCTACAATAAGATTGAGGATTTTAGGAAAAGCTCATCCACTTGATTGAATCGTTCTTGATATTCATAGCGATTTCGAATCATTTTATTGACTTGCATTCTGCCTTGATTCCTGTGCGCCTTGATCGTTTATTTTTGGATGCAGAGTAAAGAATCTACCAGTAAGCGACGAGGTTCCTACAAGATCACCACGAGATGCTCTACCAGCATGACCGTGGAGAACGCGCAGACTCTTGAGCAGCTAATGCGCGTAAGTGAATCGTAGATGCCGTTTTCTAGTATTGTTTTAGCTTGTGCCTACTGGTTCGTGACCTCAGCCCAACCTAGTAACTTAAACTTGCTAATAACCTGGTATGCTTTTATATTTAATAACTGTAGAGATTGTAGAGTCTTCTGTTATTTTGCTTATTGTGTGAACTTTAATGATTTGTACCTCCTTTCATCATCATCTAGCGCACTTAATTTTGCCGTACTTGATTTATGCTGCTAGTCTATAGCCTAGTTTTGCAAGCTTACTCTTTATCGAACTTGTTCATGACAAGTGTATTATTGGGGAGGCCCACAATGATACATTTCAGAATCAGTGTATTACGGTCTGATCAACCATAGTGCGCTTGATTCGCCCTTCGAATTAATACTTTACGTGGATTGAGATATAGTTGACTAGTATACTTGCCCTAGACATTTCTGAACATATCGTATCGATTACATAACTGTATTAATACGAGCATGTGAATAGGAATTACCGAGATAGGATTCAATCCACAATCGCTTGACAATTCCCACCTGAATACTTTAAAACGCCTTGACCCCGATATTTCTTTTCTATCACCCCACCCTTGAACTCTTTATTATTGATCTTCGTCTTTCCTTATTTCGGAAAGACGAAATCTCGTGCCTGGTATAAGTTAGCACATAGATAGTACTAGATATGCCACATAGGCCGATCACATACTTGAGGATTAAACTTTCATAATTGAGGACATATTGTATGTGATTTGATCGGCGTTGAAGTTCGAGGATTGAATGACATAGGTAAACATATTAAGGAATATTTTTCTTAAGGTATATAGTCTTTTGTGATGAATGGGTAAACTCTAAGTTGGGTAGCAATGCATTTGTCAACTCGAGAGGAATGTCTTTTGGATCGTGACCGAGTAAGGTTAGATTGGAAGAAGCAAGCCATTATAATTTTGAAACTTTAGAGGAGTGACTAAAATGATTAATGAATTGATATCGAGGACCCAATAAGTTGTATCTTGGATACATGATTTAAATTTTAAATTATGAAAGTAAAATCATCAATTTGAATTTAGAGGATAGAATTATAGAATTTCAGACTTGAACATCGGTGAACTACATCTAAATTATTTTTCAATTTGATGATTTGATTTAAGAATTAAAATTTGAGGGTTGGACTACCTAGTTAGAATATTGAGAATATGAATGGAATTTAAAGAGTTGAAGCATACAATTGTGAATAGGAATACTGTTGGACTCGAATCACTTCTAGAGGAATTTATGATAATTAGAGGCAAAGTCATGTGCAAATCTTAAAAATGCTATATGGACTTAGTCTAAAATCTGCCTGTGGGTAAATTGAGGAAGTAAGAAGTAATAACCATAGGTTGAATTCTTGATTGGAACAAGTAGTCGTCTTAAACTTTGAAGTGATTGTAGTGGATATGATTAGGCTTTTAATTATCACAAAGAGATGACGATCGACTTGCCCTATGTACATAAAGAATTAACAGATTATGGCTTAATTTTAAATTTTGAGGACGAAATTTCTATAAGTTGGGTAGATTGTAAACCCCCAGATTTTGCAAGAATTATTAAATTGGGATTTTTCATAATTTTCTAGAATTTTCTGTAATTAAAATCAAGATTCTTAATTTTTAAATAATGTTTAATTGATAATAAATGATATTAAAATATTATAAAAATATTATTTTTGGGTGTAAAATTAAAAACTGGACTTAGGGTAATTTTTCTGGATTTTTCTGGGCCTCAGACCTATTTTAAATGCCTAAAAACTATTTTTAATTAATTAATTAATTAATTAACTGTTTTATTATTTATTATTATTATTATTAATATTTTTTTTTATTTTTCTGGCCCATTGGGCCTGATCCGGCCCAGCCCAGCAGTCCAACCCGCTTCCCTTACCGGGTCGGATCGGGTCTGCCCGAACCCGACCCGTCCGTCCGCCGACCCGGTCTCCCCAGCACCCCCCCCCCACGACCGCCTGACCCGCTCCCCGCTCCGCTCCCGCCGGCCGCGCCGCCCGCCGCTCCGTCCGGCTCGCCCCACCCTCCGCGGCCACGACCCCCTCTCCCCTCCGCCTCCCTCGGCCCGAGCCACCGCGCATCCCCTTTAAAACCCTCACCCCTCCGGCTCCCTCACCCCTCCGATCTGCCACAACCGGCTCCGCCTTCCCTTGCCGCCGTGCCACCTCCCTGCGCCACCTCCATCTCCGGCTGCCCCGCCCTCCTCGACGACCGCCTCCGGCCAGCGCCCCAAGCAACAGCAGCAGCAACAACAGCGGCTGCGCCGCCTCAACAGCCACCGCCCGCGGCCACGCGCAGCCGCCCAGCCCCGGCCGGCCTCCCCCGCAGCGGTGCCACCCTCTCCGGTGTGCCCCAGGCCGGCTCCACCGTCTACGGCCGAAAAACCCTAACCCTAGCTCTAATTCTTCCCGTGTCGGCGTGTCGGACACGACACGGACACGGTGAAACCCGGTTATTCAGACCCAGTTCAGGTACGTGTATCTTGCTCCTCGCTGCCCCGTTTTTAATTCCGTAAATTGCGTTGCGAAGCCTGTATGACCCTCTCGGTGCCCGGACAAACCGCTCGGGGCATCGCATCCTGTGGCGATCGCACACCGTGATCCAAAAACAGAAAAAACAACGACCCGATTCACCCCGGAACTGGGTACGCCCCGCCAAACGGGACTACTTGGTCGCGCGCGGTCTTCACAGATACGTGCGCAGCGTTGATACGGACGTGTGAGAATTCGCAGAAGCTGATTCGGGTGTGCGTGCACACCGAAATCAACGCATATCCGCGGACATCGCCCCGTATCCGACTTTTCTGTAATTCACCCTAACTTCGTGCACACACGTCGGATCGAAACGAAACTTGCGCCATTGGACTCGTAGCGATACGCTGATCCTGTGGGTCAAGTTTGGTTCAATTCTGAGAACATTGACGAAATCGCGTGTCGTGGGCCCCACAGGCCCTGCTCGACGGGCGATTTTGTGATCGGCTCATCGGAATCCAAATCTGGAAGTTTCGTTGGGTTCGTATCAGCGTTCCTGACCTGTTGACACTAAGTTTGGTGAATTTGGAGACCGTTGACCCGGACACGTTTTTCGGTGTAAAGCGGGCCCACCGGCGGACCCCGTTTTGACCCGAAACTGTCGTTTTTGCCCTTGTCTCCAAATTGGACCCAAGGACAGGCGTTTCTAGCTATTTGACATTTTTTGAGCGTGATGGTAATGTCTATTTCAGCTTTTGGACTCATCTCTGAAAATTTTCTCAAGATACAAACCACATTTGGATCCAAACAACAGGCAAGTTCCTGCACTTCAAGTTAATCTTTATATTGTGATAATTAATTCCCTGCTTTACTAGTACCATTAATGATTACACGTAGTACTAGAACACTGGATTTCATGTCTTGAATACTGGAGTTTATGTCTTATTTTTCGTGTCGGGTGGGAGAATACTAGAAGGCATGTAGTTTACCCTTCCCCCCTATCGTGTTTAATAGCTGTTGGTGCGCGACTGTACCCTCAGCCGGATCTCGATTATTCATGTTTAATAGCCGTCTATGACGGCCGGATTAGCCTTATAAACCCCTACATGCCAACTATGTATTCTAAAACAAACACAAGTTCACACAGATAGTTTCTGGTCTTGTTATATTTCTTGCTGACTGTTTTAGTTTCTTTTCCTGTCTCATTTATTTCTGTTTTCTCATATTCCTGTTTATAGCATTAACTCTGAGATACTGTTGTTCTTTTATACATATTCTCAATATGATACTCAATCTAATTGTCATAAATATTTAGTTTAATCTTGTTGTGCATTGTGTACTTTGCTCCTTTCCTGACTGGATCCGTTGTTTTAGGCGATGATGAGGACCTTGCCCCTACCTATTATGGCCACTATGAGTTAGCAGGTGACCCATATGAGGAGCCAGTTCCCACCCAGGAGGATACTTCTGCAGAGTAGTTAGTAGTAGCTACTTATTTTATTTCCTTTTCGCATATACTCGGGTTTGTCCCCGATTTATCTTCGGGCTTGTATTAACTGTGGATTTGGGTTGTCACAGATTAAATATTATAAAATCTTAGCATTCCTATTTCCTGTGATTATTCTTACATGTTCATTATTGTGGATGAGATAGATACTTAATGACCCCAAAAATGACCTAGACAGCGTACTACCGCCGACACTGCGGCGTAGGCTGGACGTGCCCACGCACTCGTGCCCGAATATCCGGGTGCGGGTCGTGACAGACTCCGATCGTCCCGTGGTTTTTTCTGCAAGGATTTTCCACGTCAAAGATCTCTGTGTCTGTGATTTGTGTTTGACATTTTTGGTTATGCATTTTGCTCGGTTCTCTCGCAGGTACTCTCTAGTTTGGGGAACGGTTTTCGCACTTTCGTTTCCAACAAATCAGTCCACATCAAAGTTTATTCTAATTCATAGCAGTTCACTCCAGTTCGAAATTCTGATTCGCACTTATTCGGCACAGTAGAGTGTGTTGTTCCTCACGAATTTGTATGTCCTCCCAGTGGGCCAGGTGGGGCTGGGGTTCGTGGAGAGCTGATCTGTTGTCCAAAAATACATGTCCAGTATTCTGTTCCCTGTCTACTTTTTGGAAGAAAAAAAATTAGACGGTGGGCCCTATGAGACAAATAGGATGAAGGACAAAATACCAGACAGATATTTTCGCGCAGATATTTTCGGACAGCAGATTTGATCTGGGGTTCGTGTGGCCGGCTCGGACGAGCTATTTAATACTTCTCCATGAAGTATCTATCGAGTTTTTTTTTTGGCTAAATTGCAACTTGATACCCTAAACTTTTTTTATGAACAACTTAATACCCTCAACTCTTAAATCTTTTTAGCTTAATACAAAAAAAAAAAAAAATTTACAAACTACCCTTCCCCCCTCCCTCTCCGGCCGGCCGGTGATGACCCCCCTCTTCCCCCCCCCCTCTCTCTCCGGCCGGCCGGCGATGACCCCCCTCTCTCCATCCCCTCTCCGGCCAGCACACGCGCCCAGGTTGGATGCGCTAGGGCTGGAGAGGCGCGCGGGTGGGCGAGCGGACGTCGGAGCGCGCGGACGGACTGCGCGGGGTAGCTAGAGGCGCGCGGGTTGGCTCTCGAGGGCGGGCAGGCGTCGGAGCGTGCGTGCGTGCGGGTTGGCGAGCCATGGCTGGAGGCGCGCGCAGGGGACCGGAGCGTGCGGGCATGCGGCGCACGCGGGCGGGCAGCGTGCAAGGGAGTGGAGGGGCGCTCGACGACGAGACGGGAGGGGGGGCGGCGCACACGACGGCAAGATGGGACGAGAGGAAAGGGGGAGGAGGAATATTTTTATATATTTTTTTCTGATATTATTGTCTATTTTAAAAGTTTAAGATATCAAGTTGCCAAACATAAATAGTTGAGAGTATCAAGTTAATTTTTTTTTTAATTTTATTTGGATGAACATCTCATAAATTTGGACAAATATCTAATGCACAAGTGCGCATGCATGCTGAGCAAGTAGACACTGTGCTTGTCTCCTATTCTCGTGACCGATGGCAAAGGAGGAGATCCAAATTCCCATCCCCCCAAAGAAATGGCAGAGCAATAGATTGAGAACACATGCAAAAGATGGCAAATAACATGGTTGCAACCAACCCAAGTAGAAGAAGAAGGGCCCCACAATGACATTTGGGAGGAAAATTACAAACCGAGCACTTTATAGCTCTCTACATCACCATCTAAAGGACCCCAACCCCAATGGAGGGAATGCTTGGCCTTAAGTTTCGACACTTGGCATTGTCTAGCGGGAGACTCTTGGCGACACCTAGATCACATACTTCTTTTGTGACTTTTTGCTACTAGGTTCGATACTCAAATTTTAAAAAAAAAGCTAATTAACGTTTAGATTCTATATTTTTTTATCAGTATTGAGTTTTTTTTTTTTTTTTATATATATACGTTCTTGCCATAGGATTAGAAAATAAATTTTCAACGAAAAATTTGAATCGTGTATATTCGTACAGAAGTCTCCATCGTAACCTATATGCCACAATTCCAACGAATTAGAGTTTAAGTTTAGATATGTCTGATTAAAAATTTTGTGTCCTAAATTTTTTTTTTATATATATATTCGAAACACTGTACAAGGACAACAAATAATACATGTTGAAAAAAAAAGTATGTTTATATTAAAGTTAACAATTCACCTCGTTTGGCGTGACGAAGGTTTCGGATTAACTTGCATGATTATTTGTAAAGATGAACACAATAGTAAATTGACGTCCATTGCTTGTTGGGTTCAGTTTAGATTTGATAACAGTATCTTTGTAGGGTCCAAATTAAAATAAAATATTTGATTTGATTTAGATGCCTAAAATTAATATTGGATTATTTTAGAATTTTCTGCTACCTAAGATATGGTCTCTTAGTAATAGGGTTTCCTATTTTAGTGTTTCTTATTTTAGGAATTACAGCACAAAGTCAGATCTATGGTATTTGTCCACAGAAAATCTAAGTAAAAGTTCGTAATTTGCTAGATATGTTCGTGGAGTTGTCTTCTTCGATTATGAAAATTGCTAGGGAGTTGTAGGAATGATTTCAGTTATAATATGTCTTTTCCTTCTTGAGTTCAATGAGGGGTTGAAAGGTACAACATAGTTTTTATCAATTTTGTATCTTTTGTCGGAAGTTATATAGATTTAAATTTGTCCAGTGACATAGTCACCGAACATATATTGCGTCCGATCTATCTTGACGTTCGTGGTAGATTGGTTCGTTATCTTTAGGTGGGTTGGCATCGCTTTCGCATCCGTGTCAGTGGTCGAATCTAGTTGGGTCACGTACGAGTCCCCAACCTTACTTTGTTATTTGAAGTAGTATTCCTTCCTATTTTAATTTAGTAGAATTTGTTGTAAAATTTTTTTTTCCAAGATACTGTAAATTATTCTTTAGTATTTTATTTCTTCTAAGAGGCACCGAACACTTGATCTTTACAATAGTAGAGAGAAAATAAGTGAAAATAAAATTTTGGGTGTGTTTTGAAAAAAATTGAAGGCCCTTCTTCTATAACATAAATTAAGTACTCCTTCGATGCATTCATTCTAAGAAAAAAAGACTCCATTAGAAATGAACATTTACCCCTGCAAAAGGAAGATGCATCTCTTTTCACTAGGATTTTTGTTTACTATTAAAAATTAAATCAGGCATTTGGAGCTAAACTCTAGACCTCTTCATAAAACAACCAACTAACCACTTGACCCAATAAACATTTGTGAAAGAAATCTATAACTAACTCATTTTATTATTCAAATATTATTTACTGAAATAAAATAATAATACTTTCCACCAATTTCAAAATAAAATAATAGTATTATACATCTTTTATTTTCCATAATATAATAAGACTTCAAAATGACTCAAAAGTGAGTCGTGTAAGTCGTATGTATATCATCATTTAATTATTTTTAAAATTTTAATATTATGTAAAAAAATTATTAAAAAAAATTAAATTTGTTCTACATAATACTACAAGGATTTGAAGTCAGCCAAAAAAAATATATATATCCCCCACATTAACCACATGAGTTAAAAGGCATATTTGTTTATAATTAGATAATATTACGTAGATAACCGTATTCAAGACTCTTTATAAAAAGTAGAAATATATCTATAACTAATTATAATTAAAATGTAATCAAATACATAATAAATTTTAGTTAAAATATAATATAATATATATATATATATATATATATATTAAATTTTAATTTAATAATATTTAATTATTTAAATAATTTTATATTAATATGAAAAATATATATATATATTTTACGTTCATTCCACGTAAATTTACTTAGTTCCGGTAACGAAGCTGTGTACGTACAATGAAGATATCTTGTGGACATCAATCTCCACTTGAGCGCTATTACATCAAAATTCAAAAAAGGTGCATAGTGACTTAGCCCTGAACTGATGACTAATTGTGAATAAACCAAATATACTAATGCTATACTAATGCGCACATTGTCGGTCGAGTTATTTAAAAAATATTTCCACTATTCTGGCCATGTGCATGTCCCGGTTTTCATGCTCATTCATCACAATATTAATACAACCTATCAAGAGTAATAAAAAATAAATCGCAAAAGAGACGTGGAACGATAGTTTCCAATGATATGCAATAAAGCATATACAAACATTTCCTTCCAATGATAGTTTTCAATAATATTTTTTATCGAAAAATACTACGCCTACAATCAAATACTCATATATTTTTTTACACCACGTGACAGAAGAAAGAAAAGGTTGTAATAAAGTTGTAAACATTGATAGTAAACTAGCATTTTCCTTCTGTGCATGATTACTTCCACGTACTCTTTAATTGAACTCGCAGTACTTGGATAAAGAGTATTTGAGTTTGATCACGGAGATATCTAATTCATTTTGTAAGGTTTGAGACATATGGCCCACTGATAACATCTATATCAAATCCATTGAAAGTTTCTTTGTAAAAGAATCTGCAATATTATGATTTCTATGCCCATAGTTAGTGTAAAACAAATAATCATGTTTGCCGTAAACAGAATATAAAAAAAAAGTTAGTGTTATCGGTGTTTTTATTGAGTCGTGTAGAAAATATTGTCCTAAAAAAATTATTTAAAGTTTATATATATACAAAAAAAATTCAAAATTTTTCTAGAGATAAAATCTCTGTGCTACATACTTTCTCTCATTGCACACAATCACGAAAGAATGATCATGTCACTTCATGTTCCCAAATATACGTATTTGGAGAGTATTATTTTCTTGCTTACATGTTTAGTATATTGCATGAGAATATATTCATTCTTTGGTTATTTTGGTTCATGGTTTATTTGTTGGGTTGGTTTAATCATGAGTTGAACCCATGGTCTAAACCTCAACCCTCCATGTATATAAGCCAACATCTAATTCTCTCTCTTCATTACTTCATTTTTCTTTCTTTCTCTTGTGTTTTCTTCCTCCAAGTCTTAGGCAAGTACATCTTGCATGAGAAATGGAAAAATCCGCCATTTTATTTGGTTTATTATGTTTGTTATGTGTTTCTAAACGATTTTAACACTTGGAGTTTTCGGTTTTGATGGGTGGATTTGAGTAGATCTACATTTGAAGTTTAGGGTTTTCATGGGTGTCATGTGTTTTTCGGGGTTTTGATCTATTAAAACATGATATTTTAGAAAGAAAGAAAAAAACTGTTTTGGGGGTTGATGGAGCACTTCATTTCCAGTATTTTGGCTTTTGGTTCACTTGATTCAGAGTTAAAATAAAGTTTTTTTGGAGAAACTAAATTTCGATTTTGAGAGCTTCCGTCATGGCTGAACTTGCTATTGGAGAAGACGGAGTTTTCATGCGGCCAGCGAACTATGCGGCTGAGAGTGTTATGCAGCTTGAGAGGGCTATGCGGCCTGAGCTCTTTGCCGCATACTGACAGTATGCGTCCATCTTGTTGGATGCATGACTGCTTATTTACACAAGTATCCTTGAACTCCTTGTGTTTCCACTCGCTGAACGAACGAGAAATTCGCTAAGTCCAAGAGATATTCATATGCGGACGAGTGACATATGCGGCAAGCAGAGTATGCGTCCACCTTCCTTGAACGCATGACTCTGAACCGTTGTCGCATATTTATATAATTTTGTCATTTCTCTCTGACACACTTTATTGCATGTCACATCAGTCACATCAATCACTTTATGTCACTTCAGTGATACTTCATATGCGGTCAAGACTTCATATGTGGCATGGATATTCATATGCGGCCTGGATATTCATATGCGGTCTGGATACTCATATGTGGTATGGATATTCATATGCGGCATGGATATTCATATGCAGCCTGGACTTCATACGCGGCCAGGACTTCACATGCGGCCTAGAGACCCATGTGGCCTTGATTGTTTTGATTGAATATTTTATGGTTGATTTGGGTTAATGCTTGTGTTATGATTCTAAGGAAGAATGGATTTAGTAATCAGACCTCGTGCTAAACATGACCATGAGCTAAGATTGGCTATGAACATGGCATGAGTTGAACTGAGATTTTAATATGAACCAGACTAAGTAATAAGTGACTACCCAACTATGTGCATGACATAAGCTTCGTGTTACAATATCATCTTGATTCATATGACCCAATGTATAATTCGTAATTGGAATCGAATACTGTATCCGTGCTGATATAAATTATTGCCTGAATGTATATATGATTGGATGTGCACTGAGGTGCGACATACCGTGTCACGTGTTAAGTAATCTATATTTGGATTGTGCATCGAGAATGCCTCCAAATTCCTGAATGCGTGATATTATATATATATATATATATATATATATATATATATATATATATATATATATATATATATATATTATCTAGCACGGGCATGATATGTGAGTCAAGTACCAAAGTGTGACTAGGATATTGATTGATTGAATGTTGCATAAACGCTCAAGTAAATCCAGATTGAACTTTCGTAGATTCGTATCTAGTGTGCTCGTACTCTGTACTAGATCTTAAGGGAAATTCACTAACAGAATAAGTCAAATTAGCGACGTCTGGAAACGTCGCTAAAGGGCCTAAAAATGTCGCTAAAAAAATTAGCGACGTAATTAGCAACGTTTCAATGAAGTCACGTTTAAGCTAGTCGCTGACAGAAAAAATGTCACAAAATATCGCTATAGCGACGTTTTTTAGCGATGTATTTGCGTCACTAATATTTTCCATATTAGTGACGTTTAGCGACGCGACATCGTTAAATTAGCGACGTGTTTGTGTCGCTAAACGTCGCTAAATTTTTTCTATTTAGCAACATTTTGCAACACATTTAGCGACATTTTATTGACCTGACAAATACTGCCATGTCAGCAATTTAATGACATTCAGCGACTTATTTAGCGACATAATTAGCGACGTATTCAGCGACAAATTTAGCGATGAATTTAGCGACGTATATAAACATCGCTAAACGTCGCTAAATTTTCAGTGAAAAAATAAAATATAAAATATAAAATGGTTTCCAAACCAATCTTCCTACAGTTTATGAATTCATAATTTATATAAATAGATACGGAGCAACCCTACGTTGAATTCGCTGGGTTCGCCGACCCCTTCGGTGGAACACTCAACACCAGTATATTAACATACATTTAATATGAATAATATAGTAAAATTTGAAGAAAACGAAACATTGGGATTAGAAACCGAGTCAGAAGAAATTTCATCGTAAAGAATACAATAAATATTCACACAACTGAGTGCAAGAAATAAAGTCTGAAAGCCTCAAAAATAAAGAATATTCATAAATGATCAAATATCATAGGTCAAAACACAAACAATCAGTAAACTATCCTAACCCAGACTACTACGGACCTGCAGGAGGCTGACCACCGTCGCGCATCAGGGATAAGAACAAATCATACTGCTTCCGTAAAATTGACACTGATGTCGATGGAGAAGGCAGTGACGTCGGTGGAGTCTGTGTCGATAAAGGCGCACCAGGAGGACGTATATACTCCAACGCTGCTAGTCGATGGTTGTATGAATCCATGGTAGATAACAGTCTCGCACTACTATGAACCATTGAATCCTACATCATAGTCAGCCTCTCGTCCAAGGACAGTTGTGATACCTGCAGCTCCATCATGCTGCGCTCTGTCGACGCTCCAAGATCAGCTGTCATATCCCTGAGCTCCACGATGTTGCGCTCGAGTGTATCAAATCGTGAGATGAGCGTCGCATCGTCTGTCTGCGGCTGGAAAAGGGGCTGCTCCTCCATCCTTCGCAGCAACTCGTCACGGAGAGACGCAATATGACGGTCAACGGTCTCCTGGACTCGGGTCGACGCCTACGAGGGCTATAGTAAATGCACACTTGCAGTGGAGGCCCTAGAGGACTGTGTCGCTACAAGGGTGCCATAACATCCCGTACCATAGTACGTACCCCTCTGGAGACCACCAGCGGCGGTCACCCACAGCTCGTCCTCCGATGGAGCTGGAGAGGGCTGCGAGAAAGTACCAGCCTCTCCCGTTGTAGGTGCACTAGCAGTTGCCCGCTCATGCAGCCTAAGATACTCGGCCTAGAAAAGTTTGGATACTCGATAATTGCTAATGTGTCTAAGGTACTTATTACTAACTATATGGATATTTATTTGCATATTTTCTAAGTTATATTAAAATTAATACAAAGTAAAGTAAACTTACATAGGTCTGCGAGGCCCTCTTATCAATGAGATTCCCGCCCTTTTGATGGGTGGTCAGGAAGACGCTCACTATGTTGGCATCCTCATCTCTATGTACCTGTTAAATATATATTATTTAGTACTAAAATTAAATATTTTATCCTACTACCATTTTATCGTACTTGCATTAAAATAATATATCTGAAATAAAAAATATACCAAACGATAAAAATATTTTGCCATCGGAATTGAGCCACCACACCACTTTGTTGCCTTCTTTCTAGCCGCCTTGGCCTTCTCAGGCCTTTCCTTATACCTCGGATCGTCGAATCTAGCCCTCATCGTAGTCCATTGCTCAAGCATGATCCAACCTTGGATTGGTTTTTTTTCGAGATCACGAGCCTTCTGGTCATCCAAAGCATCACGGATCAACTTGGCGGCAACAGCAGAAAATATCTGCTTGATCAACTCGGCCCGGTGTGGTGGATAGAAATACGTTTGCTACAAGAAATAATTTAGTAAGTTATATAATATGCATAAATTAGATGATTGATATAATATACTTTTACCTTGAAGTGCGCAAACCATGATGCCTTTCTCTCAACCGGAGTATCAGAGTAGTTGATCCAAGGGCCACCATAGTTGTACCTTAGAAAGTAGCCCAGGCGTCTCTGTACCGAAGAGAGACGATATCTATACAGAGATAATTATTTTTATCTAAAAAGTGAATATATGATGCATAAAGAAATATATGATATATATGATGCTAAACCAACTAATTAACTTACTTTGTACCGTCGGCCCAAATCTTCGTCCTCGTCTCGTACGGAGGTGTGTATGGAGGATCTTGCTGATGCTGGGACGACGTCGGCTCAACCTCCACCATATGCTCATCTGTCTCCATGGTTCCGTCAGAAGGAGGAACGCTGGACGAGGGAGTAGTCTCAGGCCTGGAACTACTCGTCCCAGGACTGCTGCCACATAACGTCATCGCAGTCGGAGATGTGACTGGTCGATATACTAGAGTACTTGGCGCCGAGTATCCAGAACCAACAATAGGCAGTACCGGAGGAGCACTCCGTCTACCTCGGGACCTGCCGAACGCTCTGCGTCATTCTGTCATACCTGGTAACAACATATGATGATAAAACAAATAATCAAATATATAGTAAATTCTACAGTCAAAATGTTATGCATATCTCACAATATTAATAGAATTACATAGTAAATAACTAGTAGTGTCATAAGTCTAAATTGATAGTACATTATACAGTCAAAATATAATACATGTCACAAGTCCAAATAGATTTATTTTATATTAATCATCTTCAAAAAAATTATCTTGTTCGCCTTCCTCGTCCTCCTCTTCCTCTTCCTCTTCCTCTTCCTCTTCCTTCTCATTTTCACTTTTATTTACTTCATCTTCGTCTTCGTCTTCCTCTTCGGATAATTTTACCTATTCTATATTATTAGTCGTGTAATAAGTAACTTTCGTTGAGTCCACATCTATAATATTTGTTACAATAGGTAGCTCGTCCTCCTGATAAGCTATTTCGTCAACGTCAAAGGTATTTCTAGCTTTAGTCTTGCATACTGTCCACCAATCCGACCTCGCGGTCCCCCGTCTAGGATAAGTTATGAAGTACACGAGCTGAGCTTGACTTGATAGGACAAATGGTTCGCAGCCTTGATATCTACGCTTGTAGTTTATATCCACAAGACTATACATGTCAATTTTCCAACCTTGACCTTGAATCAGATCGAACCATTCACACTTGAATAGCACGATCTTAGCAGGTTTTGTGCCATAATTATATGTCAACTCCATAATCTCTCGTAAGATTCCAAAGAAATTATTGCCTGGATTAACGTCTTTGTAGTTCGAAGATTTAATACACAAACAACTATTTTTCATGGAATCAAGATCTAGAAAGCTGTCTCTGATCGGAGTATTTGTTGACTTGAACCTAAACCCATTCACACAGTAACTTGGCTATATTTTGACGGTAGTAATTGGTCCCTTGGCTAAAGTTCTAATAGATTCAGTCTCGGATGTTATTAGACGATCGACCTAAATACCAAAGTAGAGATAGTAAGTTATTTATTGTGCAAGTGCATACAGAAAAAATAATTACCGAACTCCTAACATATGCGCTCAACCAAGAAGGAAAATGACGTCTCATTTCTTGTTCTACTTCTTCGTCTATTATGTAGGGTCTAACCCACCTCAGCTCATCATTATATGTGCTAAAAAATAACAAAGCAATCGCTAATTAGTAGCATAATATTAGCTTATACTATTACATTGAGATGACATAAACGTGGACGCATTAATTACTTACCCCTCTAGCTTCTCCACTTTATCCTCATCGCAATTGAGTAATATATACAACTGAGCAGCCCTTAGCTCGTCGTCATTCAAATATCTCTTCTTCATTTTCCCCGAAGGCTTTTCGGACGTATTGAATACTTTCAGTATTGCATCATTAGATTCCTGATATCCGTCGTCATTTCTCGGAGCTCTTGTTCTATTAGTAGCAACATGAGGTTTGAAATACGTCGAGCAAAAATTTGTAATCTCCTCGAGAACATAAGCTTCACAAATCGAGCCCTCAACCCGTGCCTTATTTTTTACCTTTCTCTTTAGGTGATTCAGATGTCGCTCAAATGGGTACATCCACCGATAACCGACAGGACCACCAACATGTGCCTCATAGGAAAGATGAATTGGCAAATGCTCCATGGAGTCAAAAAATCCAGAAGAAAACACATTCTCGAGCTTACACAGTGTTACCGTAATGTCCTTCTCTTGATTTTCTAGACGATCGATGAGCAACTTAGTACAACAAAGATCTCTGAAGAATATGTTGAGCTCTGCCAATGGATCTTAAATGACCTACGGAATTCCCAAAATGCAATCAGAATTAACCTCTCCATAAATACATGACAATCGTGGAAATAACCCTCGTCTAAAAATTATGCTTTCTAGAAACATCGTACATGTTGGCACCTTCTTCCCACAGTTGATTCAACTCATTTATCAAAGGCTGTAAATATACATCGATGTTCCTCTTCGAATTATTCAAACCCGGGATAATAACGGTTAGAAACATATACGGAGTCTTCATGCACATCCAAGACGGTAGATTGTACGGAGTGATGATCACAGGCCAACACGAATACTAGGAGCTCGAAAGTCTGAATGAGGTAAAACCGTCGGAGGAGAGCCCCAATCTGATATTATGCGGATCCGAAGCAAAATCTAGATACTCTCAATCAAAGTGCTTCCATGCTTCTCCATCGGATGGTTGATCCAATACTCCTTCGATCTGTTCCCGCCTGTGCCAACTAATGTTTTTTGCAGTCTCATTCACCATAAATAACCTCTGCAACCGCAACGTCAAAGGCAAGTAGTGCATCGAATCGGTAGGCTTCCTTGTACCGACAAACTTTTTTCTACCAGTGGCCTTGTAGCGATCAGTACCACAGAATCTGCATGTGTCTTTATCCTTGTCGTCTTTATAGTACAATATGTACCCATTATGACATACATCAATTTTCTCGTATTCTATCCAGAGCGATCTCACTATCCTCTTAGATCGGTAGAAGTCTTTAGGCAACTTTGCACCCTCTGGCAAGATCTCTATAATCAAATCCATCAGTCAGTTATAACATTCTTACGATAAGTTAAAATCGGACTTGATACTCAATAATATTGTAACCACCTCCAACGGTGAATGATCCTCACAACCGGGATATAATGGAGTCCTTGCATTCTCCAGCAACTCCATATCGACATTCGTTGCCTCCTCAGTTACATCATGATTATCCGGATCGAAACTAGGCCCCACCGCATCAAAAATCATATTCATCCACCCGTCGTCGTAAGCAGCGTGGTTGTAGACATCCATATACGGCTCCACATAAGGCTCCGACTCCGATGCTAAAGGTATAAGTTCTCCATGCGCGGTCCACTGATAGTAATTCGGCGTAAAACCCTTCGAGTACAAATGATACGTGACGTCCACTTCTTGATGATATTTCAAGTTGCGATATCTCACACATGGACACTTAATTTTTACTACCAGAATAAGCGGGATTAGCGACATTTTTTAGCGATGTCAACAAAAAATTTCGCTAATATAATATATATTAGCGACTCCAGGTAAAAATGTCGCTAGACGTCGCTAATTAGCGACATTTAGCGACGTTTAGCGACCGTAATTAAGTTTTTAAAAGATTAGTCACTATAAGTTCAATTAAGGTCGCTAAACGTCGCTAATATATTCTATTTAGCGACGTTTAGCGACGTATTTAGCGACGTATTTCTTTTAGACATTTAGCGATGTCAGTTGGGACGTTAAAGACGTTGCTAACTTAGCGACGTCATTAATGGTGTCGCTAAAACATTGCTAAATTAGTTTCATTTAGGGCTGATTCCCCCCATTTCCTTCGATCTCTCCCGCTCCCTCTCCCAAATTTAAAACCCCCCTCCCTCCGGCTCCTCCTTCCTCCGGCTCCCTTCTTCCCTCCGGCGACCCCCTCCGGTCGAGTCCTCCCCCTCCGGCTCCCTTCCTCCCTCCCGGCGACCCCCCTCCGGCCGCGTCCTCCCCCCTCCGCCGTCAGCTCCTCCTTCCTCCGGCTCCCCTTCTCCCTCCGACGTCCTTCCTCCGGCTCCCCTCCTCTGTGAGCTTCTCTCTTTGTATCCTTTCTCTATCTCTCTCTCTCTCTCTCTCTAGCACGACACGACATGATACGACATGACACACACTAACCCTAACCCTAACTCGAACACACACACACACGCACGCGGACACACTAACACATGTGGACACTAACCATAATACTAACACGGACACACGGACATGGACATGGACATGGGAATGCTGCTCTTGCTTTTATACGGACACGGATACGACATGCCGCTTGCTGTGCATTGCTGCTGTAGTTGCTCTTCTTGCTGCTGCAGTTGCTCCCCTTGCTGCTGCTGTGAATCCCCTTATTGCTGCTACTCTTTACTGCAGTGCACAAGAGTGCACTGCGACTCCCTCTTGGCCTGCACAACAATCCCACATCTCATACTCAAATCCTGGCCTGCCCACTGCCCTTAGTTGCTACTGGCCTGCATCGGGGCACCAAATCTTTAAACTCCATTGGACTGCCTATTATTTACTAATATCTATTTATGACTGATACTTTGGTATCAGTCGAGATATCAATCTACTGATACCTCAAGTCTCCTAGAACCTGACACTCAAGCTTATCAGCAATAACACTGTTTACCCCAAATCAGGTTCCACAACCTATGCATATTGTTGCACATAAATTATGCTTAGCCTACAGGGCCTCCCCCACTGCCCTTACAGTTTTGCAAACCTCTTCTCGATACCCTGCATTCAGGAACACCTACCCTCACACCCAACTGAATGCATCCCTGCATTCAATCCAACAGAAAACGTATTTCACTACAACTTACAATCCACACTTATAGTGCACCAATGAGGTACTTCATGATACATTGAGGGGTACTTCATGATACATTGTAGTACACATCTTCAAGCTTCCTCTAGGTCCAACGGGTGCTCTTCCTTCAGTTGATCATTGCTAAATAATGCACTCTGAAAACTGTGAATCATACTGTATATAACGATTTATAGGACACATACTGTCATTTTTGTAGAAGTATCTAAAAATGGATATGAATTACTATCTGCGTCATCGTTCGTGGATGTACAACCGTCATCCTGATGACATATATGGTGTACGAGATAAACTCATTGAGGGTGTACAGTAGTTCCTACAGTTCGCCAAGGCGTTCCCTCAGTACATGGACGGTACCAAAATTAAGTGTCCGTGTGTGAGATGTTGCAACTTGAAATATCATCCAGAAGTGGAAGTCACATATTATTTGTACTCGAAGGGCTTCACGCCAAATTACTATCAGTGGACCGCGCACGGAGAACTTGTGTCTCTAGCATCGGAGTCGGAGCCTTATGTGAAGCCGTATATGGATGTCCACGACCACGCTGCTTACGACGATGGGTGGGTGAACATAGTTTTTGATGCGGCGGAGCCTAGTTTCAATCCGGACAATTATGATGCAGCTGAGGAGGCACCGAATGCCGATGCTGTAAAGTTTATGGAGTTGCTGGAGAAAGCAAGGACTCCACTATATCCTGGTTGTGAGAATCATTCACCGTTGGAGGTGGTTACAAGATTATTGAGCATCAAGTCCGATTTTAACATGTCGCAAGAATGCTATAATCGACTGATCGATTTGATTATAGAGATCTTGCCCAAGGTTGCAAAGTTGCCTAAAGACTTTTATCGATCTAAGAGGATGGTGAGATCGCTCTGGATGGGATACGAGAAAATTGATGCATGTCACAACGGGTGCATATTGTACTACAAAGACGACAAGGATGAAGATGCGTGCAGATTCTGTGGTGTTGATCGCTACAAGGGCAGTGGTAGAGAAAAGTCTGTCGGTACAAGGAAGCCTACCGATTCGATGCACTACTTGTCTTTGACGCCGCGGTTGCAGAGGTTATTTATGGTTAAGGAGACTGTAGAAAACATGAGTTGACACAGGCAGAAACAGATTGAAGGAGTATTGGATCATCCATCTGATGGAGAAGCATGGAAACACTTTGATCGAGGGTATCCAGATTTTGCTTCAGATCCGCGTAATGTCAGATTGGGGCTCTCCTCTAACGGTTTTACCCCATTTGGACTTTCGGGTTTCCAGTATTCATGTTGTCCTGTGATCGTCACTTCGTATAATCTACCACCTTGGATGTGCATGAAGACTCCGTATATGTTCGTAACCGTTATTATCCCGGGTCCGAACAATCCGAAGGGAAACATCGATGTGTATTTACAGCCTTTGATAGTTGAGTTGAATCAGCTGTGGGAAGTAGGTGCCAACACGTACGATATTTCTAGAAAGCAGAATTTTCAGATGAGGGCAGCACTTATGTGGACCATCAACGACTTTCTGGCCTATAGAATGTTATCGGGATGGAGCACTCATGGTCGTCTCTCATGTCCATATTGCATGGACCGTACTAAGGATTTCCATTTTAAACACGGAGGCAAACTGTGCTTGTTCGATTGTCATCGACAATTTCTGTCGAAGGATCATCCGTACCGAAGGAACATGAATGCTTTTCACGCGGGCGTTGTGGGGAAGGCCAACCCACCGCTAAGGTGGCCCGGATACACGATATGGGAAGAGAAAAGATTTACCAAGTGCTATCGAAGAGCCTGCTAAGGGGTACAAGTGTGACGGATTTGGTTGCACCCATAACTGGACGAAGAGGAATATATTCTGGGATCTGCCATATTGGAGCACCAATCTGATCAGACATAACCTTGATATTATGCATATCGAGAAGAATGTATTTGATAACATAATTAATACTGTAATTGAGATAAAGGGGAAGACGAAAGATAATCCGAAAGCCAGGTTGGACTTAGAAGAAATATGTAGACGTCCTACGTTGCATTTGATAGATGAGGGGAATAGAAAGTTAAAGTAACCTACGTCAGTTTTCTCACTGGAGAAAGAGGATAAAGGGAGACTTTGTAGATGGATTCAGGGTCTAAAGTTTCCAGACGGGTACGTGTCGAACTTGAGAAAATGCGTCGACCTCAAGGAGAACAAACTGGCGGGTATAAAGAGCCACGATTGTCGCGTATTCATGGAGAGGTTAATTTCGATTGTATTTTGGAAATTCTTATCGCAGGTCATTTGGGATCTATTGACAGAGCTCAGCATATTCTTCAGAGATCTTTGTTCTACTAAATTGCTCGTCGATCGTCTAGAAAAGCAAGAGAATGACATTGCGGTAACACTATGTAAGCTCGAGAAGGTATTTTCTCCTGGATTCTTCGACTCTATGGAGCATTTGCCAATTCATCTTTCCTATGAGGCACGTATTGGTGGTCCTGTCGGTAATCGGTGGATGTACCCCTTCGAGCGGCATATGAATCACCTAAGAGAAAGGTAAAAAATAAGGCACGGGATGAGGGCTCTATTTGTGAAGCTTATGTTCTCGAGAAGATTATAAACTTTTGCTCGACGTATTTCAAACCTCATGTTGCTACTAATAGAAAGAAAGCTCCGAGAAACGACGACGGATATCAGGAATCTAATGATGCAATACTCAAAGTATTCAATGTGTCCGGAAAGCCTTCGGGGAAAATAAAGAAGAGATATTTGAATGACGACGAGCTAAGGACTGCTCAGTTGTATATATTACTCAATTGCGACGAGGATGGAGTGGAGAAGTTAGAGGGGTAAGTAATTAATATGTCCACGTTTACATCATCTCAATGTAAGTATAAGCTACTATTATGCTACTAATCAGCAGTTGCTTCATTATTTTTCAGCACATATAATGATGAGTTAAGGTCGGTTAGACCCTACATAACAGACGAAGAAGTAGAACAAGAAATGAGATGCCATTTTCTGTCTTGGTTGAGCGCATATGTAAGGTGCTTGGTAATCACTTTTTATTTCTGCACTTGCAAAACAAATAACTTACTATCGCTAATTTGGTATTTAGGTCTTTCGTCTAATAATACCCAAGACTGAATCTATTAGAACTCTAGCCAAGGGACCAATTACTGCCGTTAAAATATGGCCAAGTTTCTGTGTGAATGGGTTTAGGTTCAAGTCAACAAATGCTCCTATCAGAGACAGCTTTCTAGATCTTGATTCCACGAAAAATAGTTGTTTGTGTATCAAATCTTCGAACTACAAAGACGTCGATCCAGGCAATGATTTTTTTGGCATCTTACGAGAGATTGTGGAGTTGACATATAATTATAGCACAGAACCTACTAATATCGTGCTATTCAAGTATGAGTGGTTCGATCCGATTCAAGATCAAGGTTGGAAAATTGACAAGCATGGCCTTGTGGATATAAACTACAAGCGTAGATATCAAGGCTAGGAACCATTTGTCCTATCAAGTCAGGCTCAGCTCGTGTATTTCACAACTTATCCTAGACGGGGGAAAGCGAGGTCGGATTGGTGGGCAGTATGCAAGACTAAAGCTAGAAATACCTTTGACATTGACAAAATAGCTTATCAGGAGGACGAGCTACCTCTTGTAACAAATATTGTAGATGTGGACTCAACGAAAGTTACTCATTACACGAGTAATAATGTAGAAGATGTAAAATTATCCAAAGAGGAAGACGAAGACAAAGACGAAGTAGATGAAAGTGAAGACGAGGAGGAGGAAGAGGAAGAGGAGGACGAGGAAGGCGAACAAGATGAATTTTCTGAAGATGATTGAAAATAAAATATTTTGCCTGTAGAATGTAACTATATTTTGACTGTAGAATGTACTATTTTGACGAATATATGTATTATATTTTGACTGTAGAATGTACTATCCATTTAAACTTGTGATACCACTAGTTATTTATTGTACAATTCTATGAATGCTGTAAGATATGCATAACATTTTGACTGTAGAATGTACTATATATTTGTATATTTCTTTATTCATCATATGTTGTTATCAGGTATAAAGGATGACGCGGAGGGTTCGGCAGGTCCCGAGGTAGACAGAGTGCTCCTCCGGTACTGCCTACTGTTGGTTCCGGATCGTCGTCGCCCAGTACTTCAGTATATCGATCAGTCACATCTCCGACTGCGACGACGTTACGTGACATCACTCCTGGGACGAGTAGTTCCAGGCGTGATACTCCCTCATCCAGCGTTCCTCCTGCTGACAGAACCATGGAGATAGATGAGCATGTGGAGGAGATCATGGTGACGTTGTCCCAACATCAGCTAGATCCTCCATGCGCACCTCCGGAGGAGACGAGAACAGAAATTTGGGCCGACGGTACAAAGTAAGTCAATTAGATGGTTTAGTATCATATATATCGTGTATTTCTTTATTTATCATATATTGACTTTTTTAATCAAAATAATTATCTCTGTATAGATATAGTCCATTGCCGGTTCAGAGACGCCTGGGCCTATTTCTGAGGAACAACTATGGTGGCCCTTGGATCAACTACTCTGAAGCACCGGAGGAGAGGAAGGCTTTCTGGTTTGCGCACTTCAAGGTAAAAGTATATTATATAAATCCTCTAATTTATGTATATTATATTACTTACCCATGATGCTCACTTACTAAATTATTTATTGTAGCAAACGTATTTCTATCCTCCGCATCGGGCCGAGTTGATCGAGCGGATATTTTCTGTCGTTGCCGCCAAGCTTATCCGCGATGCTCTGGATGACCAGAAGGCTCGTGATAGTACTGGAAAACAGATCCAAGGTTGGATCATGCCTGAGCAGTGGACTGCGATGAGGGCTAGATTCGACGATCCGAGGTATAAGGAAAGGTCTGAGAAGGCCAAGGCGGCTAGGCGGAATGTTGCAAAGTGGTATGGTGGCTCGATTCCGATGACGGAACATTTTTATCGTTTGGTATGTTTTTTATTTAAGATATATTATTTTAATGTAAGTATGATAAAATGCATGGTAGTAGGACAAAATGTTTAATTTTAGTACTAAATAATATATTTTTAACAGGTACAGAGGGGTGAGGATGCAAACATGGTGACTGTCTTCTTGGCCACCCATCGAAAGGACAGAAATTTCATTGATGAGAGGGCCTCGCAGACCTATGTAAGTATTACTTTACTTTGTGTTAATTTTATTATAACTTAGGCAATTATTGAGTATCCAAAATTTTCTAGGCCGAGTATCTTAGGCTGCGTGAGCGGGCGACTGCTAGTGCACCTACATCTGGAGAGGCTAGTACTTTCTCACAGCCCGCTCCAGCTCCGTCGATGGACGAGCTGTGGGTGACCGCCACTGTTGATCTCCAGAGGGGTACGTACTACGGTACGGGATCCTATGGCGCCCTGGTTGCGATGCAGTCATCTAGGGCCTCTCCGACAAGTGCACATTTTCCACAGCCCTCGCAGTCATCGGCCAGAGTCCAGGAGGCCGTTGATCGTCAGATTGTGTCTCTCCGTGACCAGTTACTGCGAAGGATGGAGGAGCAGCCCCGGTCCCAGCCGCAGGCGGATGATCCGACGCTAATCACACGATTTGATATGCTCGACCGCAGCATCACGAAGCTCCGAGATTTGATAAATAATCTTAGAGCCTCGGCAGAGCGCAGCGTGACGGAGCTACAGGCATCACAGCTATCCATGGGCGAAAGGCTGACGATGATGCAGGATTTAATAGTTTATAGCAGTACGAGGCTGTTACCTACCATGGATTCTTACAACCAGTGACTCGCAGAGTTAGAGCGGATACGTCCTCCTGGGGCGCCTACATCGACACAGACTCCACCGACGTCACTGCCTTCTCTATCGACATCGGTGTCAATTTCATGGGAGCAGTATGATCTGTTCTTATCCTTCATGTGCGCTGATGGTCATCCTCCTGCAGATCCGCAGTAGTATGGATATTTGCATGGATATTTGTTGGATATTTGCTGGATATTTGTCTTCTTTGTATTATTTAGGATGAGACTCAGTTGTATGGATATATATTTGCTGTATTCTTTAAGACGATATTTGCTGGATGTTTTATTTTCTTCAAATTTTATTATATTTTTTATATTAAATATATGTTAATTTACTGGTGTTGATTGTTCAACCCAAGGGGGTCGACGAACCCAAGAAATTCAACGGAGGGTTGCTCCGGGTCTATTTGTACAAATTATGAATTAATAAACTGCAGGAATAATAGTTTGGAAACAATTCTATATCGATTTTTTTTATTTTTTTACTGTACATTAGCGACGTTTTTAGCGACATTTAGTGACGTTCGTACATGTCGCTAATTTGCGACGTTCTTCACGTCGCTAATGACGTCGCTAAACTCGTCGCTAAATATCGCTAAAAATGTCGTAAATTGCTGACATGGCAGTATTGCCAGGTCCTAGTAACGTCGCTATAAAAGTCGCTACTTACATCGCTAATTTGCGACGTACAACGACAAATGTATACGTCGCTAATCTAGCAACGCATTTACATCGCTAGAAAACGTTGGTATAGCAACGTTTGGCGATATTTTTTCTGTTAGCGACTAGCTTAAAGGCGACTTCAGTAAAATGTCGCTAATTACGTTGCTAAAATTATTTAGCGACTTTTATTGATCATTTAGTGACATTTTTTGCGTCGCTAATTTGACTTTTTCTGGTAGTGTTTGGTACCGTCCATGTACTAAGGGAACGCCTTGACGAACTATAGGAACTGCTGTACACCCTCTATGAATTATCTCGTACACCGCACATGTCATCAGGATGACGGTTGTACATCCAAGAACGATGACGCAGATAGTAATTCGTATATATTTCTAGATACTTCTGCAAAAATAAATAGACATCGTTCAAGTATATACTCATGTGAATATTTGGTAGTGTATATTATCCAAATGGCACTCACTCCAAATATAGTTTATTTGACCCTCTGATCGAGGAGGGGGGTCGTCGGGGCTAAGGGAAGCCGAAGGGGGTCATCGAGGCTGAGGTGGACGTTGTGTCCTTGGTTATGCGATACATACACCAATGTCATGCCATAACCACCCAAACACAAACTCTTGTGTCAATGATAGGTTTGACACTGCTCTAACCCAAGTTGAATACGAGTTTTATAAGAAGCTAATATCGCGTCGTGTCTCGACTTTGAAGATTCATTCCTGTGTCCGTGTTTACGACTCTCCTTGAGTCAAGATCTGCATCATATTAAACATGACGCTGATACCCAAGACTGTATCTAATTAACTCAGATAGGGTTAGGGTTTGTGTCGTATCTCGACTTTGGGTTAGGGTATGAGTCATGTCCTGTGTCGTGTCAGTAAAGAGAGATAGGGTTAGGGTTAGGGTCTGTGTCATGTCCCGTGTCGTGTCAGTGACATATCGTGTCAGTGTATGTGTCTGTGTCTGTGTCGTATCCCGTGCTATATCTATGTCTGTGTATGTGTCATATCCACTATCAAATATCGTGTCTGAATCTATGAGAGAGAGAGGGGGGGTTAGGGTTAGGGTTAGGGTTCGGGTTTACCTAGAGGAGGAGGATAAGCCGAAGTCCGAGGTAGTAGGAGGGGAGGAGACGCGCGAGGGGAGCAGTCGCACGAGGGGAGCAGCTTCGCCGGATGGGAGGAGCCGTGCCGGAGGGGAGGAGCCGTGCCGGAGGGGAGGAGCTGCGCGAGGGGGGGGGGACTTCGCCGGAGGGGGAGGACTTCTCCGGAGGGAGGAGGATGCCCTAGGGGGAGGGGACTTCGACGGAGGGGGGGCTTTTGAATTTTTTCATCGAGAGAATGGGGGAAAATGAAATCCTGAACCATATATAAAATAATTTAGCAACGTCTAAAATAGATATCGCTAAACGTCTCTAATTTATTAATATACTGCGACTTGAATACAAAACATCGCTAAACGTTGCTAATTGAAAAAGTTTGCGACGTTAGCGATGTTGCTAAAAATATTGCTAAATAAAAAAAGTAACATCGGTAAAAACGTCGCTAAATGTCTCTAAATCAAAAAATTCAGCGATGTTTAGCGACGTTAAAGAAGCTTATATCGACTATTCTTTAAAAAAATCTAAGTACAGTCGCTAAACGTTGCTTTGCATCACCAACAACGATGTATAGCAACATTTATTTTTGGAGTCGCTAAAATCTTTAGCATTAGCGACGTTTTATGACGACATCGCTAAAAATATCGCTATTTTATCATATTTTGGTAGTGATACTCATGTGGCCATGCCTTGAGATTTCAAACACAATATAGGGCAAATTAAGTAACTAAAAGTGGTAGTAACATTTGGAGGGAACGGTATCCCGAGGTCATGCCAACGAACCTTTCAACAGAGATTCATTTTAAGTGCGTTGTGGGCTGGCTACCACAGATAATGTATATCATTCGCCTTAGTGGAGTGTAGTATCTGACCAATTATAAATAACGCCGAGCTATTGTCTCCTTATAGGAGCACTGAAATCGCTAATACTTTATTTTATTGCAGTGGCCCTACATGAAACTGGTGCATTCGTGAAGTACCTATATATTCCTTATTTGGATCGGTTAGCTCATGTTCGGCAATAGTGTGATCTGAGATACCTATTATGTATTATTTCTGAGATAATCTCAGAGACCACAAATAGCAAGCCGTACAAGTGATTGGCCGATATAAAGAAAATGGACTTGGTTGTGATTGTATTATTCCGTTAGTAGTCTAGGGAAATGGACTATTATAGTGTGATGGTTCAACCCTTGTCCTTGTTTAGTTGTAAGGTTGGACCTTGGTGCTAGGATATACCATGGACCTAAGTTAAGACACTGAACATATATATATATATATATATATATATATATATATATATATATATATATATATATATATATATATATATATATATATATATATTCTCTATTTCGTGCTCCATTGTGGTACTTGCTATTTGGGGTCTAACCCCACTGGTTTTGCATGGCTAGGTTTCGAGCCAGCACCCGAGGATCCAGCGTATTATCCCCCAACTCATGGCGCGTACTAAGAACATGGTTGCCGAGGATAACGAGTGGGTTTTCGTCTTCCCTGCTCATCATTCGACAATTCCCAGCTTCAAACCTTTCATGTTGGGCCTCATATCAATCATTCTGATTTTCGAACATAGAAATCAGCCTATCGATTTGGTCATTGCTCACGCTCGCTGCACGCGATATCCCTTGGCTGCGTGCGATATCATCTTGCTGCAAAAGAGAGTAGCTTACATTAGTTTCATAACGTATTATGGACTTATTGCATGGGACGTTGGGTTTTCATACTTTTCAAGAGCAGGACATTAACACCTTTGATTTACTTATATAGATTCGCAACCATTTTCGAAATTCGGGACTTTTGAAATCACTTAAAAACTTATATCATTTTTTAAAACGATATTTAAAGAGGCCAAGGAAGTAAAGCCGTGCTCTGATACCGCCTGTCACACCCCGGTCCCGTAAGGGCCGATCGTCCTCGCTTGATCCTTACGGAACCGATCGTCCCTGCTTGGGCGCGAAGTCATGCAAGTGTCACGCCCCAGTCCCAAAATACGTAGGACTAGGATACGTAACGATGCCAGCCGCCCGTATATATGGCAACTCCAATATATGAAAACCATATATACGTGCGTACGCTGTATAATGAACAATAGTTCACCAGTGGTATAAATAATCACAAGTCACAGGGTAATATCTAAATCTCATCCACAGAAATCACATAGACATGAATAACCAATAATCAGGTAACTAAAACTCAACAGTAAATAACTAAAGAATGACAGTCGGATGGAAACAAATCCACTGCCGAAATAGAATATAAAAATGAACCAGATACACACCATATAAGAACAACATCTGACAATCACGAGGCTCGAAGAGAAGACCTCCTCGGGATATACGTAACATGTCCGGATCTGCTCTCCTGCGAATACTCAAGAACATATACACCTGGCAGGGGACCAGGTCCTCAGAGGGACATAGCAAGATACAGAAAATAACATGCCATAATGTAAATACTGAATAAAATCAATGGGGGTGTGCTAACCATCTAAGTGAATGCAATTTGAAGACCTTGTAGTACGCATGGGGATGTGTAGGCCTGACATATGCTGACGTAATTCACCAATCGTCGGGACTGGCTAGTATATGTGTCATATGCCCCCGGACGCACGGGTAACAGGAATACCCCATCCTCCTCGGAGCACAGTAACGGGAACAAGAAAAACTACTACCCCATCTCCGAGAAGCATGGTACAGGAAAACCCCATCTCCGAAGACTATGGTACAGGAATATAAGGAGGGGGTGTCCCATACGCCTACTAGATGTCTTCCCCACCCAATGGAGATATACAAGTCGTGAAAACGACGTGGACATCTCGTATAATGATGCAAGTCTCCATAAAAATAAACAACTAAGCTAGACACCGTTACACGTGTTGCTCATACCGATGGCCAGTCGAATATGAGGCACGTGTCCCTACATGAACTCACTCTGTGATGTGTACTGATACGTGTCAAGGCCTGGGAAGTCATACCAATAACTTCACAACTTTAGGTGGGTCTACTAGACACTAAGTCAGACATCAATCCTAACGTCAACGCCTTCGTTGACTGCACCCGAGTTTTCTCGGACGCGCACATTTATATAATGAATAAACATGTAACTATCAATAACTGAATTTAAACAGTACAACAAGGCAAGGTATACTTGCCTGGCGGGAGAGCTGCAAATATAATGTCCAGATGTCAAATACCAAGTGTCAGAACTATGGCTTCAGAATAAATGTCTCCGGATACTGAAATAAACATCACTAACAGTCTCAGAAAATATCAAATAGCTAGAAACGCCTGTCCTTAAGTCCAATTTGGACACAGGGGCAAAAATGACAGTTTTCGGTCAAAGCGGGGTCCACATGTGGGCCACTTTGCACCGAAAAGTGTGTCAGGGTCAAAGGTCTCCAAATTTGCCAAACTTAGTGTCAACAAGTCCAGAACGTCGATACGAACCCAACGGAACTTCCAGAATTGGATTCCGATGAGCCGGTCACAAAATCGCCCGTCAGGTGGAGCCTGTGGGGCCCACGATACGAGATTTTGTCAACGTTCTCAGAATTGAACCAAACTTGGCTCACAGGACCAGCGTATTGCTACGAGTCCGATGGCGCAAGTTTCGTCTCGATCCGACGTGTGTACACAAAGTTACAGTGTATTCCAGAACTGACGGATACGGGGCGGTGTCGGCGGATACGCGTTGATTCCGGTGTGCACGCACATCCAAATCAACTTCTACGAAATCCCACACGTCCGTATTAACGTCGCGCACATTTCGGTAAAGACCGCGTGCGACCAAGTCGTCCCGTTTGGCGGGGCGTACCCAGTTCCGGGGTGAATCGGGTCGTTGTTTTTCCTATTTTTGGATCGCGTGCCGCGATCGCCACAGGACGCAATGCTCCGAGCGGGTTGCACGGGCACCGAGGTGGTTACATAGTCTACACGACGCAACTGACGGAATTAAAATCGGAATTACGAGGAGAGAGATATCGTTACCTGAACAGGGCTTCGGAAACTTGCGTTTCTCGTGTCCTGAACGCTGGATCGTGTCCTGTCTTGAGCTGATGTGTCCGTTGTCTCCTTGACACGAGTCATGTCAGCGTCGGGGCGTCTGTGCCTAGGGCTTGCTGGGGCTGGCCGTTCTAGTCGGCGGAGGAGGGTGGCTCGTCGGCCGGCAGCGGCGAGGCGAAGACGGCTTGGCTGGCCGCTGCTGCGGAGGGGAGCGGGTCGCTGGGGTCTGCGGGGATGAAGGAGGAGGGGAGGAAGTCGACTGGAGGTGGCGGTGGATCTGGGGAGGAGGAGGAGGAGGAGGAGCCGCCGCGGGGGGGGGGGTCGCTCCGGCGGCTGAAGGGGGGGGGTCGCTCCGGCGGGCGGGGGAGCTGCGGCTGAAGGGGGAAGAGGAGCAGCTGGGGAGGCCGAGGGAGGAGAGGGAGAGGGGAGGCTCACCGCGGCGGGGCTCCGGCGAGGCGGAGCGGCCACGGCGGCGGGGTCGGCCGCCGCTCCGGCGAGGGGGGGGGGTGGCTGCGGCCTGAGTCAGGGAAGGGTTTGGGTTTTTTTTTTTTTCTTTTAGTTTCTTTTTATAAAGAAATTATATTATTTAAATAAGTAAATATCTATAGATATTTTTAGGATATTTTTAGAATATTTTCGGGATATTTTTGGGATGTTTTCGAAATCTTTTCGGGTGGGTCCCGCGTCCAAATGGGCGGCGCAGGTTCACCGGCCAATGAGGGGGTGACACCTCGCACTGCAATTTGCAGAAAAGTCCCTATAATTTTATAAATTGCGTAAAGTCCTAGATTTGGGAAATTGCGCAATTACAGACTTGTCTGGATAAACACCCGATTCCTGAAAATGCTAAAATTCACAGAATTGAAAGAAAAAGCTGTGTGAGGGTCCCGAGGGGTGGGGGTGAGTCTGGGCAGGGGTTGGACCTGGTTTCTGGGTGATACGGGCCACCATATTTATTAATTAATAAATACTGCGCACGGTGTTCTCTAGTTATTTAGAGGCAGGTAGGGTCATAATTTTTCTACGGTGTCAATACACTAAATGTAGTATACTCAGTGTAGAAAATTAACGTATTTTTGTTTGGGCAAAACAGGTGCAGGTTGGACCTCAAATCTCTATTGGTACAGAGGTGGGTAAAGAGCAGAAAATTAAATAGGAAATAATTACGGACTTTTGTAACGATATTTGTGCGTCTCACTCGAGACTCAAAACAAAGCATCTGGGGGTTGCACAAAATTTAAGAAAATAGTCTGACATGTCTAGGACAGGTATGTAAACTTTATTCGGGGATAACAGTCAAGGTAAAGCTCCAAATAATTCGGTGATGGACAGGTGCGCAGGTCAACAGGATATGTAGGCAAAATAAATTAAAAATATTGCCATAAATCCTAAATTGTTAAAATAATCCTGAAAATACTAAAATCTGGTCGAGGGGGTTTACAATCTACCCAACTTATAAAAATTTCGTCCTCGAAATTAAAACTAAGCCATGGTAGAAGGGAAAGACGGCATAAGATATAATTTAACAAAGTAATTTATATCTTGGTTTACGAATATGTTCAAAAATGTTTACACATGTCGTCTACACTCTTCCAAGTAGATTCTCCTGGCGCGCCATGCTTCCATGCCACGCAGATCAAGGGAATAGACTGATTCTCAACACTTTCTTAATGATCAAGGATTCCCACTGGTTGCTTTTGATACGACAAGCTCTGCCTAATGGTGATCTCTGAATGGTTGAGAACCTGACTGCTGTCTGTCACATATCGCCTGAGTTGCGATACGTGGAATACATCAGGTACTCTCTCAAGGGAAGGTGGTAGCGCAAGTTGATATGCCACTACTCCCACTCTTTCTAGCACGTAAATGGTCCAATATACCTTTGCCTCAACTTGCTGCGTCCTCCGAATCGAATGGTGTCTCTAGTAGGTGATATCCTCAAGATGACATGATCGTCCTTTTTGAATTCCAAGGGACGATGATGACGGTCTGTCCACTGCCTATGTCTGTCTTATACTGCTTGCCAGTGCCCTTGTATTTACTTAACTGTCTCTACGGTATTGACCACCAACTCTGGTCACGCGAATCCTTGTCTGGTAAAATGCTGACTGGTATGCCGTGCAATCTTACGATTTGCCTCATATAAGTACTGTCTTCGTATCTTCAGAGTAATTACGACGGTTGCAAGTTCCAAATTCTTTTCATGTACTCATAATTGTCTAGATGCATATGCCATTACCTTGCTATCCTGTATTAGTACGCATCTCAAACTTTTTCCTGATGCGTCTGTAGATCACAACCGTCTGATCCGGATGGAATAGTCAATACGGTGCTATGGTCAGTTGCTTCTTCAACTCCTCGAAAGCAGCTTGACACTCGTTGGTCCGTAAGAATTCTTAATCCTTACTAGTCAACCTAGTCATAGGTGCTGCTATCCTTTCAGGAGTCAATCAATTGTTCATCCAGGTGAAATCCATTTAGACTCCTGATAGCAAAATGATACTTCCTTTTTCGTAATACTTGAGTTCTGAATCTTGCTCCAAGTTACGAGGCAAAAATAAAATTTTGCTGTCATAGGGATGTACGTATCAGGAACGTAGGTAGGTAGGTAGGTAGGTAGGTAGGTAGTGAAGGGTCATCTAAAGGTAGCACCATCTTAAACTGCAATCTAATCTAATAATAGGGTTTAGTAATTACCCCAGAAATAAACATAAATGGCTACAGAAACAATATACTTTCGTATTTATACTAAGTACGAGGTTTCGTCTTTCCGAAATAAGGGAAGACGGAAAACAGTAATCAAAAGTTCAAGGGGAAGGTAATAGATTAGAAGTGTGGGGATCAAGGCGTTTAAAGAATTCAAATGGGAATTATCAAAACAGTTGTGGATTGAAATATTATTTTTGGTAATTCCTATTCACATGCTCGTATCAGTACAGTTACGTAAGTGATACGATATGCTTAGATATATCTAGAGGGCAAGTACATCTGTCTACTAATCACTATATATCTCAATCCATGTAAAGTAGTTATGCGAAGGGCGAATCAAAATGCACTAAGGTTGATCAGACCGTAATACACTGATTCTGAATAGACAATTGTATTAGTGGGGTGGATCAGGCCTCAATAACACATGTGTCATGAACAAGCTTGATAAAGAATAAGCTTGCAAAACTAGGCTATAATAGCAGTATAAGTCAAGATAGTACAGTAAATATAAGTACGCTAGATTATGATATGAGAAATTACAAACAATTCACAATCACAAAAAAAAGACAAGACTCTACAATCTCTACAGTTAATATTCTAAATCCTTCCTAAGTTGCTAGTTGACCCAAAAGAGGTATGGCCTTCTAAGTTCTACAATCTTAATATAAACTATATGTTGTCTGCCTAAAACAGAGATTTCAAGAAAGTCCGCGTAAAGTAGGGGTTCGAGGTTGTCTGTGTCAAGCAAAGATAAAATAATTTGACGTAACGCATGACGTCAGAGCTATCCGCGTAAAAAGTCTGTGCGTAACAGTCTGCGCGTAAAAGTTTGGGTGAAAGTCTGAGCGTAAAAATTTTGCGCTAAAATCTGCGCAAAATATCTCCTGCGTAAAGTCTAACATTCGTTGCAGCATAAAGTTGTACGAGTAACTCATGAGTTTGTCAGTCAAATTAATGAATCCTGACATCTGACAAAAGTACTTGTACAACGATCGAGGGGATAGTTATGGTGATAAATTTGCACGGAGATCTGGGTTTGTCGTTAAGTGACAGATTGGATACAAATCATCTACGCTTGAGATGAGACAAAATCGAATGTCCTGTCAAAAGCTGTTCCTTTTTGCACAGGGCTCGAGGCGTATCTCTGTGCAAGATTTGGTCAACTGGGGAAAGCTAAGGCCGTAATAATTATGCTCACATCTTATCATTATATCTTACGCCTACTCAGGTTATTCTACGTTGGTTATCTATTTTTCTAGAATTATCAGGTTTACGCAGGGCAGTTACCTACGTGGCTTGCATGACGCAGGATAAGGAAGACTAAGGGCGGCGTAAAGGGAATAAGCTTCTACATGATTTAGCTTTTACGCCAACTAGGCAGGGGTTTGGCTCTTACGCTAACAACGGTCAAATGGGTTTTACGCCAACAAGGGTAAAGAGTCTCTGGCGTAAAACTCTGATTTATCCAAACTTAGGATGAGGTTTCCGTCCTAGTATTCAATCTTGGATTTTCTATTGGTTCCTCTAGACTAGGGTCAATACTATAGTCAAATATCTAATAATCCTATCTCTAACTAATCCTAGTAGTGTTTATACTACACTCAAGTCATACATAAATACGTCAAGGGATAATGGTAATTTAATCTATAGGTAGTGATGCTAGGGTTCATTTAGGAAATCTGGAAGGCTAGGGTTCACTAAGTAGTCTGAACTTAATGATATGTCAATGCCCTAGTTGTGTTCTTAATAGGAATACTACCCTAAGTATCATCCTATCAACAGGGGTTTCTATATTCTAGCAGGGCTAAGCTCAAGGATTTATCAGGGAAGCACATGAATCAAGCAGGATGCAATTATGTAAGTAGGATAGACTGGAAGGAAGATAAGTCAGAGTCAATTATGGATGAGATTATATATTCTAATCCTAGGTGCAGGCTTGCTCGGTACAGTAACGTAACCGAGACAATATGCTCTGAGACGCAGGCTTGCTCGGTACAGTAACGTAACCAAGACAATATGCTCTCGACCTGCATGGGCCACCACTAAAAACACTGTCACGCCCCAGTCCCAAAATACGTAGGACTAGGATACGTAACGATGCCAGCCGCCCGTATATATGGCAACTCCAATATATGAAAACCATATATACGTGCGTACGCTGTATAATGAACAATAGTTCACCAGTGGAATAAATAATCATAAGTCACAGGGTAATATCTAAATCTCATCCACAGAAATCACATAGACATGAATAACCAATAATCAGGTAACTAAAACTCAACAGTAAATAACTAAAGAATGACAGTCGGATGGAAACAAATCCACTGCCGAAATAGAATATAAAAATGAACCAGATACACACCATATAAGAACAACATCTGACAATCACGAGACTCGAAGAGAAGACCTCCTCGGAATATACGTAACATGTCCGGATCTGCTCTCCTGCGAATACTCAAGAACATATACACCTGGCAGGGGACCAGGTCCTCAGAGGGACATAGCAAGATACAGAAAATAACATGCCATAATGTAAATACTGAATAAAATCAATGGGGGTGTGCTAACCATCTAAGTGAATGCAATTTGAAGACCTTGTAGTACGCATGGGGATGTGTAGGCCTGACATATGCTGACGTAATTCACCAATCGTCGGGACTGGCTAGTATATGTGTCATATGCCCCCGGACGCACGGGTAACAGGAATACCCCATCCTCCTCGAAGCACAGTAACGGGAACAAGAAAAACCACTACCCCATCTCCGAGAAGCATGGTACAGGAAAACCCCATCTCTGAAGAGTATGGTACAGGAATATAAGGAGGGGGTGTCCCATACGCCTACTAGATGTCTTCTCCGCCCAATGGAGATATACAAGTCATGAAAACGACGTGGACATCTCGTATAATGATGCAAGTCTCCATAAAAATAAATAACTAAGCTAGACACCGTTACACGTGTTGCTCATACCGATGGCCAGTCGAATATGAGGCACGCGTCCCTACATGAACTCACTCTGTGACATATACTGATATGTGTCAAGGCCTGGGAAGTCATACCAATAACTTCACAACTTTAGGTGGGTCTACTAGACACTAAGTCAGACATCAATCCTAACGTCAACGCCTTCGTTGACTGCACCCGAGTTTTCTCGGACGCGCACGTTTATATAATGAATAAACATGTAATTATCAATAACTGAATTTAAACAGTACAACAAGGCAAGGTATACTTGCCTGGCGGGAGAGCTGCAAATATAATGTCCAGATGTCAAATACCAAGTGTCAGAACTATGGCCTCAGAATAAATGTCTCCGGATACTGAAATAAACATCACTAACAGTCTCAGAAAATATCAAATAGCTAGAAACGCCTGTCCTTAAGTCCAATTTGGACACAGGGGCAAAAATGACAGTTTTCGGTCAAAGCGGGGTCCACATGTGGGCCACTTTGTACCGAAAGTGTGTCAGGGTCAAAGGTCTCCAAATTCGCCAAACTTAGTGTCAACAAGTCCAGAACGTCGATACGAACCCAACGGAACTTCCAGAATTGGATTCCGATGAGCCGGTCACAAAATCGCCCGTCAGGTGGAGCCTGTGGGGCCCACGATACGAGATTTTGTCAACGTTCTCAGAATTGAACCAAACTTGGCTCACAGGACCAGCGTATTGCTATGAGTCCGATGGCGCAAGTTTCGTCTCGATCCGACGTGTGTACACAAAGTTACAGCATGTTCCAGAACTGACGGATACGGTGCGGTGTCGGCGGATACGCGTTGATTCCGGTGTGCACGCACATCCAAATCAACTTCTACGAAATTCCACACGTCCGTATTAACGTCGCGCACGTTTCGGTAAAGACCGCGTGCGATCAAGTCGTCCCGTTTGGCGGAGCGTACCCAGTTCTGGGGTGAATCGGGTCGTTATTTTTCCTGTTTTTGGATCGCGTGCCGCGATCGCCACAGGACGCAATGCTCCGAGCGGGTTGTACGGGCACCGAGGTGGTTACATAGTCTACACGACGCAACTGACGGAATTGAAATCGGAATTACGAGGAGAGAGATATCGTTACCTGAACAGGGCTTCGGAAACTTGCGTTTCTCGTGTCCTGAACGCTGGATCGTGTCCTGTCTTGAGCTGATGTGTCCGTTGTCTCCTTGACACGAGTCATGTCAGCGTCGGGGCGTCTGTGCCTAGGGCTTGCTGGGGCTGGCCGTTCTAGTCGGCGGAGGAGGGTGGCTCGTCGGCCGGCAGCGGCGAGGCGAAGGCGGCTTGGCTGGCCGCTGCTGCGGAGGGGAGCGGGTCGCTGGGGTCTGCGGGGATGAAGGAGGAGGGGAGGAAGTCGGCTGGAGGTGGCGGTGGATCTGGGGAGGAGGAGGAGGAGCCACCGCGGGGGGGGGGGGGTCGCTCCGGCGGCTGAAGGGGGAAGAGCACCGGCGGGCGGGGGAGCTGCGGCTGAAGGGGGAAGAGGAGCAGCTGGGGAGGCCGAGGGAAGAGAGGGAGAGGGGAGGCTCGCCGCGGCGGGGCTCCGGCGAGGCAGAGCGGCCACGGCGGCGGGGTCGGCCGCCGCTCCGACGAGGGGGGGGGGTGGCTGCGGCCTGAGTCAGGGAAGGGTTTGGGTTTTTTTCTTTTTCTTTTTCTTTTTCTTTTAGTTTCTTTTTATAAAGAAATTATATTATTTAAATAAGTAAATATCTATAGATATTTTTAGGATATTTTTAGAATATTTTCGGGATATTTTCGGGATGTTTCCGAAATCTTTTCGGGTGGGTCCCGCGTCCAAATGGACGGCGCAGGTTCACCGGCCAATGAGGGGGTGACACCTCGCACTGCAATTTGCAGAAAAGTCCCTATAATTTTATAAATTGCGTAAAGTCCTAGATTTAGGAAATTGTGCAATTACAGAATTGTCTGGATAAACACCCGATTCCTGAAAATGCTAAAATTCACAGAATTGAAGGAAAAAGCTGTGTGAGGGTCCCGAGGGGTGGGGGTGAGTCTGGGCAGGGGTTGGACCTGGTTTCTGGGTGATACGGGCCACCGTATTTATTAATTAATAAATACTGCGCACGGTGTTCTCTAATTATTTAGAGGCAGGTAGGGTCATAATTTTTCTACGGTGTCAATACACTAAATGTAGTATACTCAGTGTAGAAAATTAACGTATTTTTGTTTGGGAAAAACAGGTGCAGGTTGGGCCTCAAATCTCTATTGGTACAGAGGTGGGTAAAGAGCAGGAAATTAAATAGGAAATAATTACGGACTTTTGTAACGATATTTGTGCGTCTCACTTGAGACTCAAAACAAAGCATCTGGGAGTTGCACAAAATTCAGAAAAATAGTCTGACATGTCTAGGACAGGTATGTGAACTTTATTTGGGGATAACAGTCAAGGTAAAGCTCCAAATAATTCGGTGATGGACAGGTGCGCAGGTCAACAGGATATGTAGGCAAAATAAATTAAAAATATTGCCATAAATCCTAAATTGTTAAAATAATCCTGAAAATACTGAAATCTGGTCGAGGGGGTTTACAGCAAGCCTAAGTTGTGCTTGCACCAGGCATAATACATGCACAAGACACAAGTTAGACAAAATTATACATATATAGGCACATAATTTAAATGCAGATAACCCAAGTTGAACACATATGATAGGAACATAAAATACTTTTTTATTGAATACTTTAAGTTTGGATTACAAAGTACTTGCTTGGCTGAGTTACAAAATATGCCATAGATGGCTTACAACTCTTTTTACAAACCCAAAACTAGCCACAAAAATAAAACACCTAGCAGGAGAAAAGCTTGCACAATGGAGAGGAAAGCCTTGGGAAGCAGCACGAGCATGGTTCCGCCTGAAGGGATGCGCTCCTAAAGCTTCAAAATGCTTGCCAAAATCTTCCTACCAGAACCTGGAGATTTTGCCCACAAACGTGGGTTAGTACTACAACGTGTACTGGCGAGCGACCGTGGCCAAACTCACCTAGAAATTCACACTAAGTAAACAAGTGAAGCTAGCATAATTATTTGTGATCTTTCTAGTTATCTAGTTTCTTTTTAACAATTCATGCAAAGAAATATAAACGATAAATGGAACCATGCATAAGATAATTCTTACCCACGGCCGAATGGTTATCCCTGCAGCAGACACACAAGTTAGCCATAATTTGCATATATGAATAAACTTATGGACTAATTCTGGCATCAATTATTAGGTATGCAAGAAGGTAAACCTAGCATGCGACCTAACTACATGATAGCCCATGAGTTAACCCAGTGATGGACAACAACACCCCCTAGATCCTGTAGGACTGGAACATCAGGGTGGTCTCACAATCTCCTCCAGACCGACCGATTCCCAGTGCCCCAAGAATCGTTCGAGAGACTATTACCTTGTGCAAAAATTGTCCAAGACCAATGCATGACAAACAACATCTATCAGATAAAAACTATTAGGATGCACCAAACATGAACAAGCATATCACTATCTAATAGCCACACACCCCTAGATCCCGTTGTAGAAGCATAAAAAATACGCTGGAGAATTATACGCGTAAAACCCCCAACGTGCATGAAGCACGCGTAAAACAGAAGCTTCAGCGCTGTGTGGCGTAAAACATGACTTCAGAGTTGCCCGCGTAAAGCAGCGCTTCAAGACTATTTTGGCGTAAAAAGGTTGCTACACCTCCCTCCGGCGTAAACTATGTCTGCTTTTAATGCAGCATAAAGTTATACGAGGAACTCTTCGTATTTCTCGAATAAACTTGTCAGACAGAACAGTGAACCTGACTCCTGACAAAGAATATTTTACGATGATCGAGAGGACGGCTGTAATGATGATTTCGCATAGAAGCCCAGGTTGTCGTTTAGTGACATATCCTTGATACAAGTCATTTTTACGCACTCAAGGAATATGCTGCCTATTTTACACAGGCAGAAATGAGCCTTTACACTCAAGATGAGACTAAATCAGATGTCACGTCAAAAGCTGTTCTTCGTACAGAACTCGAGGCATATCTCTGCAGTTTATGCGCGAGATGGGGGCAGATCTCTGTATTTAATGCATGAGATTTTATTCTATTTTCAAAGACTGAGAGAGCTAAAACTAGGGTTAATACGCTCACATCACTATCCCTGCATGTTACGCCAACCAGGCTATTTTCAACTATAGGAGTACGCCGTATGTTATCTCCTCGAAATACGCCAACTCTGGCTATATTTGCAAAGGTACGTGATAAGGCTATTTGGTCCAAAATACGCTCGAGATCTTAGTCAAGGAAGGGTAATTGGCTATCTTTACGCTGGTTACCTATTATGCAGCTATTTGGCTTTTACGCCAACAGAACAGCTATTTGGCTTTTACGCCAACAGAACAGCTACTTGGCTTTTTACGCCAACAAGACAGCTACTTGGCTTTTACGCCAACAAAGACAGCTATTTGGCTTTTACGCCAACAGGACAACTACTACTTGGCTTTTACGCCAACAAGACAGCTATGTAGCTTTTACGCCAACGAGATAGTTATTTGGCTTTTTTGCCAACCATCTCTACCCGAGGGGCAGTTACCTACGTGGCTTGCATGCCGTGGTCTTCGAAAAGCAGTTATACGTGTTACCTCATAATGGGACATACGTCACACGCGGATTCAGGAGATCATTCAGACGTGGGTAGCAGTTATTATAACCACCGCGTAAAAGGTGCAACTCTCTCCACTAATTGGTTTCTACGTCGACTGGTCAGTTACTGTGACCGAGCTCTATAAATAGAGACTTCCGGTCACAGGAGAGGAAGGTCGAAAAAAGGTCGAAAATGGAGGAGATCAGAGAGAGAGAGAGAGAGAGAGAGCACATACAGAGAGTGTTTATTGACAACTTTGGCAACGAGAGTTCAATCCCTCCTGCAACCTTTGAAGCTTCTTCTTCTTCTACAACACTTCTTCGTCATCGTGTGGTCCAAGGGACAAAGTGATCGACCGCAGATCAGACTTCTATAGCAATATTTTCCCAGAATCATTTTTATTGTACTTAACATCCTCGTATAGGATTAATTGTACTCTCTTTTTTCTTGTTTGTAAACAAAGAAAAGGTTTCGTATAAACCTAGTTTTATTTCTCTGTTTATCGTCAAACACCCATAGGACCAGAATATCAGGGCGGGCTACTAGTCTCTTCTCTTTCAATCTTTTACACGGGACACAATGACTAACCATAAAAGGTTCAATACACGATCTAGTGGCGCAGCAGGTGAGTAAGGACATAATATTAGCTGAAGTAAAGCAGTAACTCTATATATATTTTTGCATGTAGTTCGTTTCTTTTAGCATATCTTATAGTGAGTTAACATATAGCTAAGGAGCATGCAACTGAGTATACTAGCGATCATTTTATTAGACGTGCAGACTAAATGATTCATCGAAGGGCCAAAGCCACTCACTGAATGAATCAACGAGAGGATAGGGAAGACTAATGCAACGATCACTCCTTGGTTATGCGTCCTGAAATTGTAGCAATACTTGGTTAGCATCTTTTGATCTCTTTCTCTTACGAATCGAAAAGAATGCGCAAGGGCAAAAAGCGAATCATGAAATCCAAGTCATCGAAAGCAAGGCAAAATACAAGGCAACACAAAACCAAGCAGAAAAATAACCAACAAAAACTCTTGGAATCATTTTAATAGAAGTCGTTACATCAGTTTAAAGGGTTCATTACATTTTGTCCGTGTTTGATTTTGCGGTAAGATTTTCCCGAGACTCGATTCTCAACCGAGTCAAAGTAACAAGTGTTCCGTAAGTAAACCGCTAGAAGCGGGGCTTTACATTGTAGCTGATCACTGTCATATACTTTTTCTACTCTTCCAGCTACTTATTTTGCACAGCTGGTCTCTAGAACATTTTAAGAAAGTAGTTTGGGATGCATTTTGCTTTATCTTATATGCTCTATCACTACAAAAATACTAGAAAATAGCGACGGATCTAAGCGACAGATTATCGACGGACTAACGACAAATTCAATTATGTAAAAATGTATATAAATTTTTGTCGCTAGTCCGTCGTGGAAATGTCAAATTTTTCACAGCGATGGACTAGCGACGAAAAATTCGTCGTTGTGAAATATTCAATTTTCTGGGACATTTTATTTTCCCCCATTCCCAACTCCACACTCTCTCTCTTCCCTCTCGCCCGAACCCTCCTCTCTCCTCCAGCGACCCGCCCCTCCTTCGCAGCGGGCCCCCTCCTCTGATGAACCGCCCCCTCCTTCGTGGGGACCCCGACCCGCCCCGTCCTTCGCGGCGACTCTGATCCTGACCCACCCCCTCTTCCGACGATGACCCGCCCTCGTATCCTCCCTTTCTCCGGCGATGCGCCACCACTTCCTCTCCCCCTCCGGCGACCCGCCAGCCCTCTCCTTTCAGCTCCTCCTCCGGACGACTAAGGTAAACCCTAAGCCTCATTTTAATATTGTTAATTATTGCATTTAGATTTTGGGTGCTGGACACGTATAGACACGATACATTGGACACGAACACGTACAAACATGATACACTAGACACGGACTCGTACGGACATGATACAAAACACTGGTAGCTTTGGCTAATAGTTATTTTCTAAAAACGTATAACATATGTATAAATGTATGGACACGATACGAAACAATAGTATTTATTTTAAAAAAATACTAGATACGGACCCGTAGGGACATGATACGAAACACTAGTTTTCATTTTCAAAAATACTAAGAAATAATACCAAAAATACTTAAAATTATGCATAAATGTATAACATATATTTTCTAAAATTTTAATAATTTTCTAATAGTTATTTGCTTTCCGATACAAAAAAATTTGATACTCCAATCTGAAATCGTCGATACTACCGATTAGTTGTTTCTTAGTAGTCACCCTTGCCGATTAGTTTACATGTGATAGATAAGTTTATTTTTTACTTGCTTTTACAACCTTACTTTGCTAAGACATATATCGACCATATTCGGATGAGTGTCGAGGAAGTATGATTTTGGATACGTGTAAAACAACTATCATAACTCTAGCTTTTACAATATTTAGTTCTTTATGAGACTTCTTCATCAAGTATCCTAACTAACTAATCCTTTAGACAATATCTTAACTCATCTTGAATCTAATTAATCCATATTATTTGAATTAATATATATGGTACATGCAGAATCAATGAGTCGATTCTTAGTTGACCGATCATGGATGTACAATCGGCGACATGAGAGTAGGATTGGTTTGACAGATGATTTCATGACAGGCGTTGAGGAATTTCTCAAATACGCCCGTAGTCAACCTCATTTCATGGATGAGAGGCTCATCAAGTGTCTTTGTCTCAAATGTCATAATATACCATTCAAAGTGGTGGATTTTGTGAGGGAGCATCTATACAAGAAGGGTTTTGTACTGAACTACAAGGAGTGGACGGCTCAAAGAGAACCTTTATTTTAGCAATATAATCATTCCTCCTTCAATATGAAGGTAGAAGAGTCTACTCTCGGAGATAACTTTGAATATCGATCGCAAAACCTGGCGCGTGAGTTGGTATTTGATGCGGCCGGTCAAAGTTTTGATCCGTAGGATCCTAATCATGATGCAAAATTTTTTTATGATATGTTCAAGAATACCGATACTCCGTTATACCCGGGTTTTGATTCTTATTATAACATGTCGATGGTGATGCGGCTGTTGAACCTAAAGTCTGATTTTAACTTGCCGCAGGAATGCTACGGCCAGATAATTAAGTTTGTTAGAGTTGTTACCAAAAGGATCGAAGGAGTTGCCTGAAAACTTCTACAAGTCGAAGATGATGATACAAAAATTCGGATTAGGCTACGAAAAAATAGATTGTTGTCAAAACGGTTGCATGTTGTACTACAAGGAGAACAATAATAAAGATAAATATATTTTCTGTCATGCGGACCGGTACTAGCCAATTCGAGACAAAAAAAAGTCAACTGCTCGAACAAGGTTGCGTCCCTACAAGTACATGTATTTTTTGCCGATAACAAAGAGACTGCAGAGGATGTATATGTCCGCAAATACATTATAACACACGACATGGCATAGCGAGAAATGAAAGATGGATGAAGGAAAATTATCTCATCCTTCCGATGGAGAGGCATGGAAATATTTTAATCTGTGTCATCCTGAATTTGCTGCGGAGCCCAGGAATGTCCGGTTGGATTTATGTTTTGATGGATTTACTCCTTTTGGACAGTCGGGATCTCAGTACACTTGTTGGTTGATGATTTTGACTCCTTATAATCTGTAACCTGGGATGTGTATGAAGACTCCTTACATGTTCTTGAAACTTATCGTACCCGGTCCAAAAAATCAAAAAAAGAACATCGATATCTACTTGCAGCCGTTGGTGGATGAGTTGAAATAATTATGGTAATTCGATGTTCGGACATATGATATATCGAAGCAACAGAACTTTAAGATGAGAGCATCTCTCATGTGGACCATCAACGATTTTCCAGTATATGGGATATTATCGGGGTGGAGTACTCATGGTTCTTTATCTTGTCCGATATATATGGAAAAGAGTAAGGCATTTCGTCTCCAGAATGAAGGAAAAGTATGCTTTTTTTTATTGTTACCGTCAGTTTCTTCCTATGTCGCATCCGTGGAGAAGGAACATAGATATCTTTAGAGCTGGTAAACATGAACTATCTCCTCCCCCGTTGAGACTGACATGAGATAAAGTTTGGAAAGAGGTAGATAGATTGCCGACTGTGATGGAAGATCCGATATCGACCGATCACTTTGAAGGGTTGGGTCGTATGCATAATTGGATGAAGTAGAGTATCGTTTGGAACTTATCTTATTAGAAGAACAATCTCATAAGACACAATCTTGATGTCATACATATCGAAAAGAATGTATTCGACAACATCTTCAATACAGTGATGGATATCAAGTAAAAAATGAAAGACAATGTCAAAGCAAGACAGTACTTGGAAATTATTTGCAGGCGTTCAGATTTGCACCTAAAACGAAGTGGCAATGACAATTGTGTCACACCTGATTCCAGATATAGTATTTCTTGAATTTTTAGAATTTAATTTTTTCTAATATGTATTCATGCTGTATTTCTTATGTTGGTTCATGGCATTTTATTTATTATTTTATTTATTGTTCTTGTTGTTGAAAGAGACCACCCGAGACTAGTAGAATATCTATTGGCTTTGCCATAGACCCGGTTTAGGACCACATAGAAAATTACCGATTTAGGACCACATAGAAAATTACCGTATAGATCTGCAAGGTGCGGTTGGCCAAGTCAGTCCCCGTATTTATCCAGTATTCTGGGAGCGAGATGTGACAAGTTTTCTTGGTGGCCCATGCAGGTCTATTTTTCAGACTTGTGGGATGACTCATCTTGTTAGAATCTCAATCCTTTACTTATCTTCGATTGAACTGCACTTGTAACCTGTACCCCTCGCTCTCCTTGAACTTCAAACATGCTTGACATGATTGTTCCATTCTCGTCCCTTGTTGATATCCTTGTGTCCTTATCCTTCAGGGACACCCCACATGCTCCTCCTCCGAGGGTTCTATTGCACCGATAACTCCAGCAGATCCAGTAGGCGAGGGCCAGATTCCGATATTGAATCAAGGGCAAGTGTCAGTAGCTTTTCATCAGCCAGCTCCTCAAGTCACGCATGTCCAACCAGCACAATCTGCTCCACCAGTCTTGCCGGAACAGCCAGTTCAGCCCGCTCCGTCATTCATACCAGCCCAGCTACCCCAGACAATACCACCAGTTCTTCCAGTACAACCAGGGCAGGCAGGCTCACAGGCTATGTTAGAGGTGATCCAAGCTATGATGATCGTACAAAAACAACAGCAACAACAACTCCAGCTTCAGCAACAAGTGGTCCAATTTTGTCGACAGTTTCAGCAAGGACAAGAACAAACCAACACCACTCTTTGCCAGGGAGTTAGAGTAGCACTCAAGAACAGTGGGCATTATACTCATAACTCGGCGACCAATGTTAGTCGCATGTGCCTAACTAAATTCCTCGGCACGGAAGATGCAGTTTCAGCAGATTCTTGGCTCAGGACTTTGAGGCCATCCTGGATGCAATCAAAACCCCAAAAGATGAGAAGGTAGCAGTCGTAAATCTATAATTATCAGATCTTGTCCGAGATTGGTAGGCAGCACAAGAAATAGCGCTTCCAAAGCCCATTGACTGGCAAACGTTCAAGGAGCACTTCCAGGAAAAGTATTTCCACACAAACGCTAAGTTCTAGCTCCAGCAGCAGTTCATCAACCTCCGACAGAACACAAGATTGGTCGACCAGTATGCGGCCGAGTATTGCTGACTTAGCCGGTTTGCTCCCCATATGGTAGCTTTCGAGGAAGTCCGAGCCAAAAAATTTGAGCAAGGGTTACATCTAGAGCTTCAGCAGTTTACGGTGGGTCATAATTATACCACATACGATACAGTATTCAGGGCAGCTAGGTCCCAAGAACTTGCCAACCAGAGATTAGTAGCAAGGACCGGAGGCCAGAAGAGGTCGCACTCATCCCTGAGAAGCACTAGTATTCAGTCATCTCCTCCAGCACCAGCAGTCAGAACTCCTCACCCGCCAACATCTCCAACCTCCACAGTAACCTCAGTACAATCTACCAGGCAGTCTGTATTGGCAGGATGCAGCCACTACGGCAAGCTAGGGCACACCAAAGAACAATATAGGAGGGCCAATGGCCAGTATCTCAAATGTGGGGCCTCCGACCACATGATTGGTACATGCCCAATCATGTACCCAGGGACTTCTTCAATCAGACAGTTACCAGCTCCGCCTCGGACAACGATTGAAGGCCCGCGAGGACCAGTATTAGCAGTTCGACTCCTAGCCCAACGTCCTTCCCTGACTCGGGCTCAGTAGTTCTAGCAGCAACGTCCGACGCAGTATACGCAAGTACAGCAAGCCCAACCTGCAAGACAAAACCAGCACCAAGTTAGAGCTACGGCCCCTGGACGATGGCTTGACGAAATATTTGGCAACCTAGAGCAATTATTAGCCGAATGCGCTATAATTATCGGTAAGATTTCTGAGATCTTTTTAGCTTGTCTTATTCTTGGGTTCTTGTCCAACGATCTAGTGTTCCGACATATTCAAAATATGATAGTTGTTTCGATCCTTTCGTTGAGCAAAAGGCAAGTTCATCACCCCGCTCTTCTGCCTTCGTGACTCGTGGTACGTGGTATCAATCATGTGTACCGACTGTGAAGGTATGTCCTGGATTAGAGTCATGTCCTCGATATAGTTGTTGGTACCGACTTACCTCCAGGTTTTGCTCTTGTCTATTTGTGTGACTCAGCATAGGCAAGCGAGGATGAGTTCCTATTCGACTGACTCAGGAGCATATGTATCAATATGCCTCCATTTTCCTGTGTGTTGCTTTTGTGCATTTATTTATTAGTTACTTCTGCAGCTATCTTTTCTATTTTAGTTACTTGCTTAATGTAATCATTTGAATTATGATTTAATTTTTTGAGCATTCTCGTGTGTTCCAACTCGACTAGCCTTGGTGAAATTCTGAGGACAAAATTTTTCTAAGGAGAGTAGTGATGTCACACCCGATTCCAGAGTTAGTATTTCTTGAATTTCTATAATTTAATTTTTCTTGATATTGTATTCCCGTTGTTTTTCTTGTGTTAGTTCCTGTCATTTTATTTATTATTTTTGTTATTGAGAGAGACTGCCTAAGACTAGTAGAATACCTATTGGCATTGTCATAGATCCGGTTTAGAACCCGTATGTAGAATGGACACTTGGTTCGGTTCATTTTGGGTAAACCCATGACTAAATCCTCTTTCTCTCCTTGTATATATATGAGTTTTTCTCTTTCTCTCCTTTCTTTCTTCTTCTTCTTCTTCTTCATTTTTTTCCTTCTTCCTCCTCTCCCTTAAGCTTCCTCTAACTCTAACCCTAAGGAAAAGTTGTTGCGACTTGGACCATGAAAGGTAGAGGCTAGGAGCCACCCAAGGCAAGTACATCTTGCTCAATGGTGAAGCTTTGAATTTTTGGATTTTTTATATATATGTTGTTTTAAAAAATATATTTGATGAAAAATATTTTTCTTGAGTTGCTGATCATGTTTAGTTCTTGGAGTTTGGGATTTTGATGTATAGATTTTTGTATATCTGAGTTTCAAGTTTAGGGTTTTCTATGTGTTCCATGAGTTTTTTTTGGTTTTGATCTATTAAAACTGAGTATTTTCGAGAATTAGTGCTTCCTTATGTTAGAGCATTTTATTTCGTGCAATTTGACTTTTGTTTCACTTGATTTGGAGTTAAAATAAAATTTTATGAAGAAAATAAATTTTTGGTTTTTGGAGCTTTTGGCTATGGCTGAACCTGCTATGGGAGAAGACGAAGTCTTCATGCGGACAACTATCTATACAATAGAGAGCGCTATGCATCCCGAGAGGGTTATGCGACCTGAACTCCTTACCGTGTACTCACAGCATGCGTCCATCTTGTTGGATGCATGACTATACATTACACAAAGTGTTCTGGAGCTATCCTTGAATTGCTTGTGTTTTCACTCGCTGAACCAAGAGGGGAGTTTATGCGGCAAGCAGTTTGTGCAGTAGGCAGTTTATGCGGCCACGAGATATTTTCCTTAAACGCATGACTCTGAACTGTTTGGCACATCTTTTTATGATTCTTGTCTTTTCTCCCTGATACACTTTTCGGTCTGTCAAATCAATCACTTTATGTCACTTCACTGACACTTCATTTATTGACCCATCACTCAGCACTTTTCCCTAGGAGTAGACTTTAACCTTGAGCATGCGGCAAGTGAGTCCATGCGGCAATTGGGTCCATGCGAAAATTGGGTCCATGCGACCAGTGGTTGCATGCGGCAAGTGAGTCCATACGGCCAGTGGACGCATGGGGCCAGAAATTTTTGTGTGCATTTTGTGTTCCCTGTTGTTATATTCTTTTAGTAATTCCCTTTAGTGATTATTGTTGTATGCTTTCTTATGTTGATACAGGTTTATAATACCAGACAAGTTTTGCATGTGAGTTCACAAGACAAGTTTATGTACAAGTTCACAATCGTCATGACACCATGAAAATATTTGTGTATGAAATCCATTGCATTTGGCATCTGGCAATTGAGTGTGAGTATTGTCCAGTGTATCATGTGTCACGAATATGATAACTCATAAAAATCTCGTATTTGCGACTTTTTATTTTAGGGAGTTCTCAAGTGTCCACGACTCGAGAACTTGAAATAATTTAGCAATGATTAAACAAGATAAGATTCACCTAGATCATTGGGAGGACAGAATATTGTGCTACCGGCTACCCCGATCCCCAACGGCCCCATGCGACAAGGACGATCCTGCTAGGCAAGAGCTCCATGAATGACCAAGTTTACGCGTGGTACGTCACTTACAAGACAAATTTATATACAAGTTTATGTTTGTAAAGAAAGCTTATGATTACAAGTTCAAATTTATGCTTTTGAGTTCAATTTTTGTTTGTGACAAATAACAAGTTATGTTGTTGTATGGTTGAATGTCCATTTAAATTTACAAGACAGGCACACCATTTGCCATCCGGGTTAACTCTAGTGTCAGTGGTGGCAATATTCTTAAAGCATTAATTTAGTTATTAATGTCTGTGACAACCCTAGCTAGTTAATCGTAGCAAGCGTAAATTTGTTTGGCCATTCGATAATGATGTTACTTTCATTATAGCTCGCTCTTCTAGTTTTTATTTTTTTTGGCACGTGGTTAGGGTGATAAGTTCTGCTCAGGTGAAGGTTTGCAACTCCGGTCCTTGTTTGGTTAAAGGGTTGTGGTCCCGATCCAGAGTAGTTCCTATAATCTCTTGCCGCTCGTCGCCTTACTTTTATTTTTGCACTTATTATCAGTTCTTCCAGTATTATTCTTGAGACAAGTACGTTGGTACAGTACAAGTTTCGATCTGCATTTATTTCATATATGTCTCTTTCTGCTTATGTTGTGATGTGTCTGGTCTATCACCTCGAGCTCCTTTGTGGTACTTGTTGTTTGGGGTTCTGACCCCACTGGCTTTGCATGGCCAGGTTACCCCAAAGAGAACCAGGATCCACCATGCTTCCAGAAGATGGCTCGCACTCGTAGGACTGCAGTCGAAGCTCACGAGTGGGTTTTCTTCTTTCACCCCTCGTCTTGATTACTTCTTTTGTGGTATTTAGCAAGGTGCAGAGTTAGCTCCTTATATTTTTGAGACTACGGTCAACATGATGTATATATTAGACCATGGATGGTATATTTGATCATGTATATTTTAACTCTGCTAGTGCAGTATTTTGTATTCACTAGCTTCATGATTATATGTGACATGTAATTTGGGATGCCTCTTTACATTCATATATGATATACTCTTGTACTTGTATTGTTGGATTAATATTATATGATTTATCGGCCTTAGGACTGACGTCATAGCAAGCTAGAGTTCACCCATCTGTCTTTATGACAACCTTAACATATTGCGGCTTAGTTTGGTATTCTTTAAGGTACGGTTGGCCATGTCAGTCCCCGTATTTATCCAGTATTCTGGGAGCGGGACGTGACAAATTGGGTCAAGCCTCCAGCGCCATTTATATTGAGTAGGGAGGATAAATTAATAATATGCAACTGTATTTCAAAGTTGAGATTTTCTGACGGCTATGTGTCAAATTTGGCAAGATGTGTTAATCTCAACGAACGCAAGCTGACAGGGATAAAGAGTCATGATTGTCATGTGTTTATGGAGAGGTTACTACATATTGCTCTAAGAGAGATGTTGCCTCTTCAAGTATGGACTCCATTGGCCGAATTATCTATATTCTTTAAATATTTGTGTTCAAGCAAGTTGATGGTGCAAGATATAATAGAACTTTAGGAGAAGATTGTATTGACATTATGTAAGTTAGAAATTGTTCTTCCCCCCAATTTTTTTGATAGTATGGAGCATTTGCCAATTCATCTTGCATACGAAGCATGCGTCGGTGCTCTCGTCCATTATCTATGTATGTATCCATTTGAGAGGTATAAATTTTTTATACTAATAATTTCTTTATTTAAATAATTCTAACATTGAATATATTATCTATAGGTATCTACATCACCTGATAAAGAAGGTCGGCAATAAGGCTCATGTAGAAGCTTCGATATACGAAGCATATATCATTGAGGAGGTTTCAAACTTCTGCTCCATCTACTTTGATACTCATGTCAGAACAAATCACAATAGAGCCACAAGGAATGATGACGGTGGGGTTGATGCCCCGAATAGTGTAATCCACACTATCTTCAATATGGGAGAAACGCCTACAAGTGCTACTAAAGTACGTTGGTTGAAAGACGATGAGTTTGAAGCCGCTCATCGGTATATATTGTTAAATAGTGGTATAAAATAGATGCAAGATATTGAGAAGTAAGCGACACATCTTTCCTAGATATTTTAATTTTGTATATACTTGAAAAAGAATTGCTCTAACTGTTCTCCTTATTATTACAGTACTTTTAGAGCTGAGGTAAAAATGGAGAGACCTAATATTAATTAAGACGATCTTGCGAAAGAGGTTGATAAAAAATTTCCATCGTGGTTTCATAATTATGTACGGATCCTAAACATTAAGCATTCTAAATTTAGCATTCAGACCAATCTTTGTCTAATGTCTATATGATACGCGATGTTTCAGGTTTTTCGTCACGGTACAGACTTACAGAATGAACGAATTCGAGCATTAGCTATCAGACCAAGCAAGAGGGCAAAGTATTGAGATGGATACACCATCTATGGCTTAAAATTTAGAACCATTGATAAGTCTATTAATCAATTATTTGTCGATGAAGAGGCTAATTGTACAAAGAATTCTGGAGTATATATGAGGGGTTCAGTCTACGATGTCGATCCAGAATTCGACTATTACGGTGTACTAAGAGATATCGTGGAGCTGGATTACTCTTATGGGACAAAAATTGTGTTGCTTAAATATGATTGGTTTGACACAACACCCAAGCAATGATGGAAAATTGACAAACAGTTTGAGTTTGTTGATATAAAATATACAAAAAGATATATAGGTTTTCAACCATTTGTGTTGGCTAGTCAAACGGTTCAAGTGTATTATACGAGCTATCCTAGTCGATGATACAATAATAAAGATTAGTGGACTGTATGAAAAATTAAAGCTAGATACACATATAATGTTGGGGATCTAGCATACCAAGAGGATGAGGTGGTCATGCCTCAACTTGAATATATGTGGTGGCCCATGCAGGTCGAGAGTATATTGTCTTGGTTACGTTACTGTACCAAGCAAGCATGCAAATAGGATTAGAGTATAGGATCTCATCCACATTTGACTATGACTCACCTTCCTTCTAGTCTGTTCTATTTAGATAATTGCATCATGCTTGATTCATGTGCTTCCCTAATAGTTTCTTGAGTATAGACTTCTGCTAGAATATAGGAATCCTTGTTATTATTATGATAATTAGGGTAATATTCCTACTAAGAATACAACTAGAATATTGAAACATCACTAAGTTTAGAATACCTAATGAACCCTAGCATCCCTTACCTGTAGGTTAATTGACCACTATCCCTTGATATATTTATGAAGGACTTGAGAGTAGAGTTAGTAAGAAATTTGACCATATCGTTTAACCCTAGTATTGAAGAACCAATAGAAATCCAAGATTGAACATTAGGACTAAATCTAACTTTCATAGTGAGATAATATTAGAACTATAAATTTAGATCATTGTCTTGATATTAGCAGAACAGTACCTTAGGAAGCCAAGAGGAAAGAATATAACACTTCCCTTGATCATACCTAGAACACAGAGATTAGCATACCACCTTTCCCTAGAAAATCATGATATTATCAAGAGTCTCTATATTTAATTTCATATCTTATTCCTCCGAAACCTTAACGCTCGCTATTGGTGCGACGACTAAAATTTTCTTTCATCTTTCAATTCGTGCCACCTAACCCTTCTGATTGTAGGCAAAGTAATTTTCTTTTATGTTAGGATACATAGTTTGGTAGGATTATAGTTTGTTAATCTTAAATTATGTTCTTAGTAGTTAGAACTTGATAGTTGAGTTGTTCATTTAGATTGTGATTTTATGATTATCCTTTAGATTCAAATCACGTAATTTGTACTTTCACCCATCATAATCCAGCGTACCTATATTTTCTATACTATCTCGACTTATGCTGCTATTTTAGCCTAGTTTTGCAAGCTTATTCTTTTATCGAGCTTGTTCATGACATATGTAGTATTGGAGGCCCACATTAATACATTGTCTAAATTAGAATCAGTGTATTATGGTCTGATCAACCTTAGTGAGCTTGGTTCGCTCTTCGCATGACTACTTTACGTGGATTGAGCTATAGTTGACTCAACTTGTTAGACGAATATACTTGCCCTCTAGACTGGTCAGAGCATATCACGTCAGGTACATAACCGTTCTGATGTGAACATGCGAATAAAAATTTACCAAAATAAGATTTCAATCCACAACTGCCTTGGCCACTCCCTTTTGAATTCTTTAATCGCTTTGAACCCTGTACTTGTATTCTATCACCTCCTCCTTAAATTCTTTATTGTTGATTTTCGTCTTCCCCTATTTCGAAAAGATGAACGCTTGTGGTTGATATAAGTTTGATACACGGAGAGTACTAGATATACCCCACAGGCCAATCATATTACTTGGTGACTATCTTTTTGTAATTAAGGACATAAAACATGTGAGATATTTTATGGATTGAATAACACGATTAAATAATTTGAGGAAGTTTTTCTTAAATGTATAGCCTATGTGATAGATCGATAAATTTTAAGTTGGGTAGAAGTTACATTGTCAACTTGAGGTAAAAAAAATTAGATTGTAATCAAGTGAGATTAGATTGAGAGATTTAAGTCATTTTAATTTTGAGAATTTTTAGAAGAATGATTTAGATTATGAACATTTAACTTTAAAGATAAGAATGCCTTATAGAATGAATTTTAAAACTTTGATATTGCAGACCAAATATTTATAATTTGAGCACATAATTTAAATTTTGAATATTGGGGATTAAATTAACAATTTAAATTTTGAGGATAATATATATATATATATTTATAGAACTCTAAACATGAACATTGATGGATGAAATTCAAAATTTTATAATTTGATGATTTGAATTAAAAGTTGAATTTTGATTGTTGGATCACCTATTTGAAATATTGATAATAAAAATTGAATTTAAAATTTAAAGAGTACAAAATTCTTAAGTTAAAATATAGGAATAAGATTTGATTATAATTGTTTAAAATCTATAGGAGATTATGATAGTTGAAAATCGTGATATAAAATTTGATGTGGGTTATTTAAATCTTGAAGATGTCATATAGATTTGAATTAAATTTGGATGTTAATTATTTAAAAATCTAGAAGAGATTATGATAGGTTAAATTTTGATTTAAACAATGGTTACTTTAATTTTGAAGAGATTGTGATGGATTTGAATATATTTTGTCATTTAAATTTTTAAGAAGATTGCGGTTGACTTGCCTTAGATACGAATGTGAAAGATTTAACAAATTATTTTTTATTTTTAATTTCGAGGACAAAATTTTTGTAAGTTGGGTAGATTGTAAACCCCCTCACCCAAAATAGATATTTTATGTGTATTTTATATTATTACATTTATTATAGATTATTTTAAATATTAAATTACTTTAGAGTATTCTCTTAGTTAATTAAAAAATAAATTTCTTAGTATATTTATTTATATAAATATTTATTTAGAATCATTTTTAGGCTATTTTAGATTTTTGGATATTTTTCTAGAATTTTTAGGTAATTAAAACATAGGAAACATAAATTTTTAGGACTTCCATGATTTACTATGAGACCGTACTTGCATGTTGTTCCTACCAAATATTTATTTTAGGTTAAAATATTTAATTATATTTTTCTGTAATTTATTTATAATTTTAAGAAATTTATTTAGATTTTTGAAATTATTTAGGATTTATTTGGATATATATAGTCTTAATATTAGATAGAAGCTAATTTAGTGTTAATAGATATTAATAAAATTATATATAAATTATTTGTATTATCTTTAATTCTATTTAAGATTATAAATTATTGAGATGAACTCAAACTCTATTTTAAATTAATTCAAAACCTGAGCCTACTAGGAAAGCAACTTCATGCATATCCTATCCTTATTTAAACTGATCCTAATCATATCCAAATTAACCAATCCTAGTCATATTCAATTAAGTAGTCTTCATCATTATAAATATATATTATCTATTAGACTTATGGAATAAACTCTTCTTTCATATTTTTCTTCTCCAAACTCCTCTCTTTTTCATCCAAAAACAGTCAAAATTCGTCATAAATTCATCCTCATTTTCTAGTAGTTATGACGACTTAAAAAGACGATATCTCCTATCTCCGGACTCCAAACGTACTCCAGTTTTTTTTTGTTAGAACTATATCAAGGTTAGTTTTTTGAATATATAAATTATTTTAATAATTTATGAACCTATTTTTCCAAAAAATTCTAAAAATGCTAGCTGTCCGAAATCAGACGCGTTTCGGTATTTTCGAGATTTTGGGAGATCCCCAATTCGGAATTACGAACCGTTTAAAGTTTCAGAAATTTAACATGATGAAATTAAATAAAATAATATTTCTAGAATTTAAAATGTAAGTTTAATCTACTGTAAAATTTTTGCAACGTGGACGTAAATAGAAAATCACCAAAAAATGTCATATGTGCGCCCTTGTGGCCATAACTCTTTACCGACTTGTGATTTTATGAAACCGTCGATTCCAAAATTCATGTAGAGCTAAAATCTATAGGATTTTATACACAAATCTAGGATTTAAGTTGGTTGACTTTTTGGTCAACGGATTGTCTCGATTTACGTGCCACGAATCACAAATCCGTAAAGTTGACTTTCTTTGGACCAAAATTTGGGTTTAACAATAAAATCAGATTATAATAAGATTAAAATACTATTTTAGGTTATTTTATTCAGAGTTAAAATAGATTAAAATGGCGGAAACTATTCACCCACTTTTGTAACCTAACTTGTTTAATTTATGTGACGGGTAGATCGGACGACGCCTTGAGTTGGGACTTCATCCTTTTCAGACCAGGCAAGATACATTGCCAAATTGCTTACAGTACTTTGCATGCTTATTATATTTTTTATATGTTCATTGCATGCGTGTTTTTCTTTCCGTCATAATTATATACTATATATATGTTGACACACACTTGACACATAGTATCATGGGAGGGGAGGACAATCAGTAGGCGTATGGGCTATAACCACTCTGGTAAACCATAATATCTAGCACGCACTACGGTAGTGTGTCGTGCTGGTCGCTACCCCTGAGGTATGTCGATTTCTGGTGTCGTGCTGGTCGCTACCCCCGAGATATGTCGATTTTTGATGTCCCTACCGTGTGTGTAAGTTGTGAGATTTAGATCGAGTAGCCTACCCATGTCCATACGTCGAAAAGTTGTCCTCATTATGCATTCATATAGATTGTCTTGTACAGCGTACTTATATATTTTTTATCTATTATGCATGTTTACTATATTCAAATTGGCATGCTTCTATGTATCTTGTTACGTTCCTCTGAGGACCTGGTCCCTTTCCAGGTGTAGACGATCTTGACTATTTGCAGGAGCACGGATCATGACTTGTTACTTATCTCTTTCGAGGAGGTCTTCTCTTCGAGTCTCATTGTTCATTAGATGTACTTATGTGGTTTCTCTTATATTCTAGTTGTTAGTGGATTTGTCTCCACCTAACTACTTGTTCTTATCAAGCATTTTATACTTAATTCAGTTATATAGTTGATTGGTTATTTGATTCTGTGGATGAGATCTAGTTATGCCTTGTGACTTGTGACAATATATATATACCACATGTGAATTAATATTCATATTACAGCGTACGTGTGTATTATGGTATCCATATATTGGAGTTGTTATATACATACGGTTGGCATGCTTACGTATTCCTAGTCCTACGTATTTTGGGACTGGGGCATGACAATCTAGCATACCAAGAGGATAAGGTGGTCATGCCTCAACTTGAATATATGAGTTCGGCCGGTGTTGATGGTATGGGGGTTAACGTTACCGTAGAGGATGATAGAGTTAACGAAGAGATTTAGATAGAAGATTTACCTCATATAGAGGAAAACTCTAATATGGAGGTATCGAGCGAGGAACAATAATTGAAAGATGAAGGTGATAGTGATAGTGGAAGTAAAAATGAAAATGAAGAAGTAGAAGATGAAGACGATTCAGAAAATAATTCAGAAGATGATGACGATTCAGAAGATGAAGAAGATTAGTACGTACATACATATGCATTAACTTAGATATTTATTTAATTATTTCATGACACGATTATTATTTATTTCATCATCACACTAGTATTTATTTATTTTACCACACCATTACTTTATAATTATCTGTTTGATGACACCATTTTTTTATTTGCTGCAGATTTACCTATAGTATGGCGGGACGAGGACAAGATCGACGACAAGTTCAGAGAGAATTATCTTCGCAGCATCCTCCGTCCACTACATATGCTACCCCATATTCTCGCACACATCCTGAGGACGAGTTGTAGATGCGATGGATGGTTTATCCCCTCCATATACTCATTCTTCATTAGGAGGAGCTGCTCCATCTCTCAGATTTCCATCAGCTGCTACCCCTTCTTCTACTCCAACCACTACCTGCACAACTACACCGGCTAATCCACCAGTTGCTCCAACAGGGAAAAAATATATTTTCAGGCCTTCTTATGGACAACGGAGTATATATCCGCCTTCCAGGATTTGTAGACCCTCCTACTCTACCAGAGCGGCCAGCCAATATCTGTTGTCCCAAGCTATGGGTCGATGGAGCGACGTAAGCATTTATTTGTCAACTCACACATTTATTTTATAATTTTTATTCTAATTGTATATTGTCTACTTATTTCAGATTCTTTTCCATTAAGGCTGAAAATGATCAGGGGAGATCATGCGGGGTTACTTTGATGGACCTTATGTCAACTTTAGTGGCATCCCGCTCGATCGACGATTCACTTGGCTAGAGAAGTTCGGAGTATGTATATAAATTTTATTTATAATAATATATTTATTTTTATTACAATGATAAAAAATATTTTTCTAATTTGCAGAGGTTGTACTGGTGGACGGATCATAGAGATAGTGATATCCGAAAGTGCTAAAAGACCGTTGCCAACAAGAGTTTGAGAGATATGATCAATGACCAAAAGGCGCTGGCGTTAATTGGACTGGATCACCGCAAGGAGTGGCTGAAGGCGGAGTACTAGGAGGAGATGAAGAAGAAGATGGACACCCGGCCTACAAGGCCAAGTACGAGAAGGCGAAGACTGCCCGTGCTAAGGGTGGTCTCCATACTGGTGGATCCATTCCGACCGTCGAGCATTTTCGATGGATGGTTAGTATTAAAAAAATTTGCTAGATCAATTTTTTTATAATTCTAATTATTTTGCTTATTTATTAATTGCTTAATTTTACAGTGCGATAAGATCGCCAAAGCCAGAAAAGACCCCAGACTATCGACTTCCATCAATCTTCCAGCGGACCCACAAAAGAAAGAAAGATGGGAAGCTCGTAGATAAGCGGGCCGCCAAAGCATATGTAAGTTGTATTTATAAAATTTTATCAATTTAATTAGATTAATTTTATAATTTAATTAGATTCTAGGTTTCTAGGTCATAGGAATGGTCTGATACCGATTCTGATTCTAATACTTTGAAACTTGATTAATATCCTATTTTAAGATATCATGGAAATCAAATATAGCAAATATAACTCAAATTATATACATATACTATGATATCTAGTATATAATATGATACTCTAACCAAAATTAAATACATCACATATAACTCTAAAATCCTTAACTCTAAACCTTTTTATATAAATAAATATAGAATATGTATGAGACGTTTGACGGGGGGCGCTGAGAGCAATACGCCGACTGAGAGAAACGATCGGTGGGTACAAGATGTCGGGAGAGAGAAATGCAGCAGCGTGTACGGTACCGGATCGTTGGCATCGATGCCGTCGGTTCTTTCCAGAGCTCCTTCGACGGCTACTCCAGCTCCATCAGTGCCCGGCTCCGACATTCCTTCTGGTGCGATGTCTCTGGAGCAGCTCACGATGACTGTGCATGAGCTACATGGGCTGGTCCGACAGTTAATAGACACTCGTGATGCTGCAGCACCAGATCCTCCGACGGCTCCAGCTCCTTCGACGGCATCGATGGGTCATCCAGCTCCTTCGACGGCTCCTACTACTTCTCTATCTGTCGTTGCTCTTGATGATCTACATGATATCATCTCTATGGTTGTGGCGCAGTACATGGCTAGCCTACAGCTGCCTCCTCCTCCTCCGCCTCCATCGTCGACTTGATGGATTTTTTGTGTTTGTGAGATTTTTTTTAGTTGGTTATATATTTTAACCTGATTGTATTTATTTGACTTTGTGATATTGTATAACAGTTATTTGTACATGCTTGGATTACTCTACTTTATTATTTCGACGTGTATATAATATTTCTACATGTTTGTGTGGATTTTATTAGTTTTTGTGGAATTTGCTTGTGTAAAATTTATTTGTGTAAAAATTGGTGAATGTATAACAGGTATATGCTCAACAGAAATTAATTTCTGGAAAAAATATTACCTTTACCGACGAACATGCAACGTAATAGCGACAGAATATCTGAAAAATCTCAGGTTAGCGACGGATTTTTGACGAAAAATCTGAAAAATCTCAGGCCAACGTATAAAATCTGTCGCTTTTCCGTCGCTAAAACGTCTGATACAAACAAATGTGCCAAATATGTATCAGAATCCGTCGCAAAAATCTGTCGTTGATCCGTCACTTAGACGAACTCTGTGAGTCCTGAATGTGCAAAATCTTCTGAAAATTTTGAAAATTTTTGGCTCACAAAATCCGTCGCTAATCCGTCGGTAAGTAGTAAGAAATTTAGCGACGTAACTTATACGTCGCTGATCCGTTACTGGTTTTATGTCGCTCAATCCGTCGCTAATCCGTCGATATAGCGACGGATTAGCGACGAAATTTTCATAGTGACGTTAGTTATTCTGAAGGAACATTTTCGTCGCTAATCCGTCGCTAAATGCAAATAGCGACGAAAAAATATATTTTAGCGACGGAATTATCCGTCGCTAAAATGGTGTATTTGTGTAGTGTATGTTTACTGTTTATTGTTTGATTGATTGAGACAGATGTTTGTGTGACCCTAAGTAACTTGATTGTAGCATGCACTCCCTTATCTTATTATAGTCGTGATTATTTTATTTTATTTGTCTTTTCATTATTTATAAAAGAGTCATGAATGCTAGCAAACTCATTCATTCATTCATTCATTCATACATTCAAGCATCAAGTCCAAGAGAGAGAGAGAACCATCATTGCTTCGTCAGTTACTACGGTGTGAAGTACTGCTATCGGAGGAGGAGTATCGTTGTATTCTAGGAGACTAACGCCATTAAACCGTAAGCACATGTACGGGACGAATATTGTCTTAAGGACATTGAACCAAGTTCAAGTCTCGATATCGGTCACATTATTCATTTATATTTTATTCTTAGATTCTAAAATACTGAATTAAAATTATTTTTACTAACAAGTATATCTACGAAGTCGTCGAACTACATATGCTAAATTAGCTGTTGTAGTATGTATAAGGTCTAATTAGCTGTTGTAGTATGTATAAGGTCTAATTAGCGTTTATGCCCTGAATTTTATACCAACTTAGGGTTTAAGTCCTGACATGTTCAATTGGAGGATTTAGATTCAGAATTTTTATTTTTTTTGTATCATTTTTTTCCATTTTACCCTCAACATGAGTATAAATGTAAAACCAATTCATGTTGAAAAGAATGATATAATTGAAAAATTAAAAACAAAGATAAAAATTCAAGGTCTAAACTTTTCAATTGGACATGCTAGGACCTAAACTCTAAACCGATATAAAATCCAGAGACTAAAGGCTAATTAGCCCTACTTATAACATACATAAGACTTCCAATCACCCTAGCATATTTTAGTTGAGAAACTGCTCTTTTATCATTTGGAATTAATTTGGTGCTAGGATCAAATGGTGTAGATGCATGCAGCTTTCCCATTTAATTCATATATTGTATTTCTCCAATACATTTTTAACATATTGAGACTGGTTCAACTCTTATTTTAGAATTACCTTAATTCCTATGATAACCTCAGCTAAACCCAAAATTTTCATATCAACTCTGGAAGACAAAAATGTCCGTGTCATTAATTAGTTTAATGTCTGACTTAAGCTAAGCATGTCACCAACATAAAAGCATCCAATTATGATATTGTTATCTATGTATTTTCAAATTCACTAGTCAGTTTCTTTAATTTTGAAACTATTATAAATAAAGGGTCCTCCTCCGTAGAAAATTAGACACGCATGAAGCATTCCCATGCACATAAAGCATCTTCATGCGCAGAAAGCTCACTTAGTAAAGGGGAGGCTTCCACGAAGAAAACTGCACGCACAGAAAGCATCTTCATGCCACGTGGCCACGTCTTTGAACGCAATTAGCAGAAAATATCTATGGGGCATCCATCTAGTTCATCTCCCAGCGTAGAAATGGAGAAGCTTGATAAACAAGCTTCATAGTGATCGAGCTAGCCTCGTCAAAGTTTCCATGCTCGTTGAATTTGCCAGTATCGCAAAAAACTTTTAAGCTCACAAAATTTTGCACACTAACACACATTCAATATTGTAATGGCAGTTTTGACGAGATCTACCACTCATTTCTATGCAAATGACATCTTCTATAACTCAAAGGTGTGTAGCAAGACGGGCTGGCCCGGAACCCACGTCGGGTTGGGTTCGGTTCGGGTCGGCTCGGACCCGGTCAACGAATCGGTCCGCTCCGGTCCACTTCCTACATGGTTTCGGGCTGGGTCGGAGGATCTGACCAAAAGTCCGGTCCGACCTGATCCAGTCCATCCTCTGGTCGGGTCGAGTCCAATTCGGACGGTCAGGTCGGACTTACACGGACCGGCCCGGTTCTAGTACGGTTCGATTTTTTCTTTTTAGAAAATAATAATTGTAATATATATATATTAAAGTAAATAAAAAACTGAACCTGGTCGGCCCGAAAAAAAATATATATTTTTTTTCAATATAAAAAAAAAATCGGGCCGGTCCGGTCTGACCTTGGACCGGTCCGGACCAAGATCGGTTCGGTCCGGTCCTACCCTGACCAGGTCATGGATTCAGACTGGATCGAATTATTTGTTGACAGACGTGCCACTCTTTTCGAATTGAGTCCAGTTCTAGATCGGATTAAACACGATTGACCTGGACCGCGAGTCGGTACAGACCGACCCAACACACATCTTTATCTATAAGAACCCAATGGTCCTCTAAGTTTAAGAAAATGAGCTTCTTTCTGGGACTCTTGACTGCATTACAAAATACACTCAACAGCCACCAAGTGGCCATGTGGCGCTCAAAAATATGGCAAGCTCAACAAAATATCCACCACCTCTTCAAGAAAATGTACCCCACAAAAAATGCTAATTTTTACGAGGGTACCCTTATATGGCCTATAAATAGCACACGTGTGACTCATTTACAGAGGTTTAGAAAAATTAGCTAAAAAATATTCCAAATGAGAGGAGAAATTTCTTGTTTGACATGCATCAAACTAGTTCCACTGTGCCTTTGCCAGCAAGCAGCAGAGCCAGTATCAGATCGTCAATGAAGAGAAGGAATTGTGCATCGACCTGTAAAACCTCCATAGTCACAATATCCAGAACGAAACAAAAATCTGTCAACACAGGTTCCTCGCACTGTAGTCAAAATATTTTAATAACATAATATATTCAAGTAACCAAAGTTTTAGTTTCCCTCCTATAGTTTCACATCTCCCGCCTCTATTTTACATCAATTCTAATATCCCCAATCCTCTCTCTCCTAACTCCCTTCTCCATGTCTAAAGAGAAAATGGAGTTCAAGGGAAGGTAATGTATTAAGGTTTTGATGAAATGTTTTAATGAATTGTTTCTTCCATTTTTCCATCCAATTTCTTATATTTTTACATGCCCAATAGGTGTTTGAGAAAATGTTACAATGAATTTGAAGTTATGTTTTCTTGACTAGATGATGATAAATTGCTACTAGACCATTCCAGAATAGAAGGCACATCCTTAGTATGCATGTTCTTGTAATAATTTTGTTAGAGATTGTAGTTTAATAGGAGGCACATCCAGAATAGAAGGCACATTTCCAGATATATTAACCTGCCGGGATTTGTTTGGATTTTTGGGGTTGATTTCCTATATTCACGAGTAGCTTATTCAATGATGTTGCCACCCTCCTTTCAAACAAGCGAGTTTAATCTCTAATAGTTTTGTTAGAGATTGGAGTTTAGTCTCCGAAAATCGTCCTATTTCGTTGAAGCCAATTTATTTATACAATGGTCCTCTAGCTAGGCACCATTTTCTCCCAAGGAGTTGATGAGATTTAATTCTTAAAGGAGTTCTAGAAGGCTAGCAGTAACTGTTATTAGTGCAATTGCTTGTTCCTTGTTTCTGAGATTAAGTACACGTTGCTAGCTTGCTAGCTGTGTACTAACACAAGTCTTGAACAAAAGAAAGAAAGAAATGTGGAAGAGAGCCTTCCTCCTGGATTCAGATTTCATCCAATGCCCCAATTGGACAACTTGGCATCTGGTCTTGGCATCTACAGGTGTAAACATAATGGATACATAACAGATACCAAGGTTCAAAGTATCGGTATCGGAATCGGTATCGGACCATTCCTATGAGTATCGGGATCGGCGGTATCGGTAGTATCGGCGGTTTTGGATCGGAGTATCGGATTTTTTGGTATCGGAAAGCAAACAACTATTAGTAAATTATTAACATTTTAGAGGATATATTTTATACATTTATGCATAATTTAAAGTATTTTCAGTATTGTTTCTTAGTATTTTTGATATTGAATGAAATAGTAGTCATCCTTGTCGATTGATTTATATGCGATAGATAAGTTTTTCTCTTTTATATGTTTTTACAACCTTACTATACTTTTACATCATTTCTAATTGGTTTTTTTAATTCAAATTTTTTTGCCGAATTGACTGGAAAAGAGACCTCTAATGTCGGTATCGGTCAGTATCGGTCGGTATCGGATAGGTAGATGCCAAACTGTATCGGTATCAGCCGTATCGGATCGGTATCGGCCGTTACTTTAAACTATGACAGATACATGAACAACTATACTTGTATTTGTTTTCACGTTGGGAGTATGAGCAATATGGACATAATTCCAAGACAGAAACTAATGTTATTAATAGTAGATATGAGCTCAGATCCTTGGGTTGTTTTATCTTGGTCTACAGGTATGATGCTTGCATTTTTTGTTCATTTGGTGGTAGCCAAGCAGGTATCCTAATCCATATTAGGCTGTAGATGGAAAGCAAATAAGAAGATGCTCTTTAAGGATTTCAAACTTGATGTACAGCTCATCAAGAAGGTAAAAGTAAACCAAAACTTGAATTCGTTTGTGCCAAATTTTATCACTTTAAAAACGATTGAAATTTTTCTATTTTTTTTTTTTTTACTTTCATGTCCTTCTGTAAGAAAATCTTCGTTGCCGAATTTGTCAATAGCATCTGTTTACATCAATAAACTGCAAGCATCTATCTTTCACTATGGTTATATTAGTCTAATCAAGGAGCTTTGCAGATCGACGCATCCTGGTTCAAGGAAAATGACGGGACACGGATGAGTTTCTACATATCCAAACTGTCTGCAACTTTGTAACACTTGTTGGCCCTACACACGGGGTTTTCTATAATAATTGAACCTTTGATGAGAGAATGCCGCATATACCTGGCACTATACTGCAGGTTGCGGCTCTAATCTCTTTGAACTTACCATATTCAAATTGTTTAAGATATGAGCTCAGATCCTTGGGTTGTTTTATCTTGGTCTACAAGTATGATGCTTCCATTTTGTGTTCATTTGGTGGTAGCCAAATAGCTATCCTAATCAATATTGGGCTGTAGATGGAAAGCAAATAAGAAGATGCTGTTGAAGGAATTCAAATTTGATGCAGAGCTTATAAAGAAGGTAAAAGTGAACCAAAACTGAATTTGTTTGTGCCAAATTTATCACTTTAAAAATGATAGAATTTTTTTTTTTTTTTTTTTTTACTTTGATGACCTTCTGTAAGAAAATCTTCATTGCGAATTTGTCAATAGCACCCGTTTACATCAATAAACTGATGGAACTGTTTGCTGAGTTGCATGGACTAATATTGCTATTTGGATCCTGGTTCGACTGTATAAGTTGCATGGACTAATATTGTTATATTTCATCTTTACTATTCAATCTAATTATGAGTTGCTTTTGGATGAATTTAGTTAATTGTTTGATACGTACATATTACAACTTCTGTTGCAGTTTGCATCCTGGTTCTGCCTCTTGCCTACTTGAATTTAGGTTGTTTATGTAACGTTGATATACGCTTCTTCCTGGTTCTGCCTCTTAACTTCTGAATCAGAAGGTACAGCTGTAAAACTATATTCCATGCTTAGAGTTTCTTCCTTTTCATGTTATTTTTGTTAATTTCAGTTAAACTTTGAGTTCAATTAACCATTTTGTTCCAAACAGTTCATTTCCCCCTGTCAATCCATCCTACCTTTAAGGCAATTCTAAGACTAGGACCCAGGGATTTGAAAGACAAGAGAAGAGAGAAATAAGTTAAGACATTTAAAGGTAAACTTACTAGCCAAATACAAATTGACTGCATCAAGATAGAAAAACAGAACAACCAGAGCATTATGAAGATTATGAGACTGTTTAACAATAGGAAGCGTAAAATGATGCAGTATGGAGCTCCTTTGTGGTGAAAGATGTGTTCCCATCTTTTCCTTTTACAAGTTAATTTATCAATCTTTCCACTAATAATGATAGTATTAGAGCTCCTACGCCATCAGTCCGTCTTAATCTTATATTCCTTATTATGCAAGCTCTTGTTTGGCTCTGATAATGATAGTATTAGGGCTCCTAAACCATCAGTCTGCCGTAATCTTATATTCCTTATTTTGCAAGCTCTTGTTTGGCACTGATAATGATAATAATGATAGTATTTTATAGCTTCTGCTTGACCAAGCTATTAGCAATTTTCAATTATCTATGTTGCTTCTATCCTTCTGAGAAATTTCTTGTTTTAGAACAAGAGGGAAGCACTACATTATGAAACACATTAAGCTATTATAGGAACTTCATGATTAGGAGAAGGCATGACTTCCTATTTCGACTAAAGAGTAAATACTTGCTGTGAGTTGCACAATAAATAAATATAAGTGGGGGTCTTTGTGGTTCCATAACATCAGTATTTCCTTGCTAGCACTGAAAGGTTATTCCATAGGGGTCAGGCTGAGAAGGAATTCTAGGTGGAGGTTGAGGCCATTGGAAAAGTATGGCATAAGAACCTTATTGGCCTGATTGGGTGTTGTGCTGAAGGTCCTAAAAGGTATATATCTATTTTCCTTGTTACTTATGTCCAAGTTTTTCGATGTGATTGTGGAAATATCAAGGTTCAAAGTATCGGTATCGGAATCGGTATCGGACCATTCCTATGAGTATCGGGATCGGCGGTATCGGTAGTATCGGCGGTTTCGGATCGGAGTATCGGAAAGCAAACAACTATTAGTAAATTATTAACATTTTAAAGAATATATTTTATACATTTATGCATAATTTAAAGTATTTTTAATATTGTTTCTTAGTATTTTTGATATTGAATGAAATAGTAGTCATCCTTGTCGATTGATTTATATGCGATAGATAAGTTTTCCTATTTTATATGTTTTTACAACCTTACTATGCTTTTATATCCTTTCTAATTGGTCTTTTTAATTCAAATTTTTTTGCCGAATTGACTGAAAAAGAGACCTCTAATGTCGGTATCGGTCAGTATCGGTCAGTATCGGATATCGGTATCGGATCGGGACATGCCAAACTGTATCGGTATCGGCCGTATCGGATCGGTATCGGCCGATACTTTAAACTATGGGAAATATAGCATTTGCAATCAGTTTTCCTATTGATGTGGCTCAATCAGAACAAGTACTCATATGTGCTATTGCCCATTCAGGATGCTTGTATATGAATTTGATGGTAACTTGGAACAATGGTTGCACAGAGACACGAGCCCAATCAGTCCACTTACATGGGATATTCAATCAAGGCTCCAACTTCTGTTATCTCAAATTTCTAAAGAAGCATCTATATTTCAATTTATTAATTACATTCTGTCACTATATTATGAGTAGGAATATTCATAAAGTGTGATTGGAGAATGGGTAACTACTATTCTTGTAATTATCTTTGGTTTTTGTACAATGCACTTATGAAGAGCAATATTTTACCTAAATGGCACTACCATCAGACTCATATATATATTGCTCAAAATAGAATTTATGATGGTTCACTATAGGAGCACATCTAAGAATTTTCAATATCTGTTGATTCTCAATAGGCATAAGGCATAGTAAAGATACCTATTAATTTAATATATCTAACTTCGTTCCTTTGCAAACAAATACAAGCTTGTGTTCTTTCTTTGTTTGCTAGATCCATTTTCTATGGTTGCAACAAAGGCTTTTGAGATAATTGGAAAAAAATTTGCGCGCCCAATATGAACGGTGGCAACCTCGTGTAAGTAAGTGTTACAATTTTTTTATGCTTGATTTTGACACCTGGAATATTTTTTTTCCAGTCAAAATTGTAAGACCTAATGTATATCAATGTACAGATACCTGATATGATTTTGTAGGAAATCAAGTACAGAACAGATACCAAAATCTTGTTTGGTACTATCATCTTCAACGGAGGATTGGGACATGGGATCCTTCTACGAGAAAGAAACTGCTCGAGCCATGCTCATTTAGCCATGTACTTTGAAGCAGACATTACATATTGGTTGTGTCAATATGTATGGGTCTCTTTGTGAGTGAGTGAGGGTTTATAACGGTGCAATACTTTGCCAACTGTTTTGAACATTTAGTGTACCCTTATTCTACTCAGATATAATTATAATTATGTTTATTATGATTGGCAAAAATCTTAATTGGAGTGTGGTTTAATTACTTATCTTGAGAAGTTGTTTGAATACATGTTCATGGAAAATATATTAAAATTATTTTTTGCAAATAAAATTAGATTGGCCATCGCCTATATTGTAGTGATTTTGGTTGAAGAAACTGTGATTTCAAGAATGTGATTAAAACGATTAGCTTCTACTTACGGATCAAGTAGTCATGACTTGGTTTCTTATATTATTACTAACGGTTCAAGCAATCAGGAATATGGTTAAAAATTTCTGTAATTTTATTAATGATCCAACAGTAGTGACTGACTTATTAGTTAGTAATAATTATTAATGACCTAACAATAGTGACTGATCTATTAGTTAGTAATAAATATTAAAAAAATTAATATTGAAAGATAAATAATTATCTGCGTGGCATGTTTAATTATAGTAACGGATTTAGGAATTCGTCCGTCACTAATAGTATTAGCGTCGCACGTAGTAGTGATTGACACTAACTTCGTCACTCATGTGATTAGTCCATCACTAGTATCATTTCGGACAGAATTCAGTCATTATTAATATATATTAGTGACTGATTTTCGTTGTTATTATAAGCAAAATTTCTTGTAGTCTATATATATGTTGTAAAAGATTGGAAATCATCACTACAATTATATTTCGGTTGAAGAAATTCATATAGCTCTGCTGGTTCATTTACCATATTCATAGGAAAACCACTGTAACAATAACTTATAAACTCTAATAACATGTTTAAACTTTAAAGATCTGAAGTTTACTAATATACTTTTTGACCGGGCCTACTAGAACTATATGGTCTATTACTAGAAATATATAGAAGACTAATTGCGGTTAACTGTGACACATGCATAGTTTCCCTTTGGGTGACAAGTAGTAATGTGCATTCATGGACAAACCTATATGGAAGGCAAGTGGGGGCAACTAATTTCTAATTTTTTTTAATTAATTTTATGTTTTGTCCTCTCTAAATTTTTTAATTTTTATATACATATTTATATTATAATTTTTTTTTCTTCATAATTTTTATTTTTGTTCCTTCTAAATATTTGTTAAACTTGACAAAACATCTAATTGCTTAATAAAAGATATTTTTAACTAATATTTGGTTTAAAAAAAAAACTATGTCTCCAGTGTCCAAAAAAAATATCCAATTTCTCTAAGATATTTTCAAATCTAAGTCTCTAGAATCTATTTAGGTTTATAAAATATTTTGTAATATATCTTTGAATGAATTTTATCTCTCGATTATAAAATTGTGGAAAAACTTAAAATATAATCATCTTTTTTTCTCATTCTTTTTTCTTGAACTACATTGACCGGTTCTTCTTCAAGTGCAAAATTCGAATATTCAAATTTATAACCATCTTTTTTCTGATTCTGATCTGATCATCAATTGTTTTATAATTCGATATAGAAAGAAAAATAATAATGGAGAAATAATAAAATTTTGATGTAACTAATTTTATTTAACAAAATTTTAAATATTTTTACTTTTGAGTCAAGATAAAAGAAGAAGTAGACTTGAAACACTTATAATGCTTGTCACATAAAGTTCTCAACGGCATCACGCTGGGTGACGATTATCGATTTAGCGAAAATCAGGACCTGACATATTGGTAAGTTGTCCCGGTAAAAATTTCTACTCTTGCTTTTAAAATAATTTATTCATGGATATATTTATGCCTTGCATAGATTTTCGGTGAGTTTATCCACTGAAGAGGTTTATATCTGTATAATTCGACGAAAGGTTGCTTCGAGTGTGATTTATAATGTCGACCGGCTTTCAAATCAAGAAATATAAAGGGGACTGCCACAATTTTATGAATTTCGGAAGAGAGCCATTTTTTTATCAGAAAACTGTCAACGGTTAAAAGTTCTTATTAGCCAAAGGGGACTCTACCATGACTCATGCATGCCCCTCCTCCTCCGGTTCCTCATGCTCATGTTCGTGTCATTCTGGACGTCATGTAGCAGGCCTTGACTATAATTATTATGGAGTTCATACGTAGCCAGCCAGTACCAACTGCAGCCCCTCCTACATGCTGATGATTTGTTATCCAATTTGAGGGATGTATCGATACTATATCATTATTGTATTTTAGTATTGTGATATTATTGTATTGTATGGATATGTATATGGCCATGGACGTTACGGGAGTTGGTGTCCCATCCCTTCCAATTTATTTTTCAAACTTCTTCTCTCACAGTAATTCTTCAAAAACATTCCCCCCATATGTCCTCTCATTTCTCTTGGATTTGTGCATAAATTATAACAGATTTTATAAAATCCTTCTAAAACTTTTAAGTAAGGACATTGTTCGGTGTTTTCTTAGATATAATAAGACTATATTTTTTTATTTTTTTTTGTCTTCCAGAGTAGATTTGTTTTCTTTACATCAATTAGACTCTAAAGATGAGGTTCATTAACGAACTCAACTGAACTCAACTGACTCTTGTGATCAGTGAGAAGAGGTATAACCTGTTGGTTTTGCTCTTGTTTTCAAAAGCTCAAGCTTCCTCTTTCTTTCTTTAGTCCCACATCGGATGGGCCAAAGCTCTCTTGTGTACATATATTAGTTTCTCTTCTTTGCTCTCTTAAGTTGTTGTGTGGGGAACCCCTTGGACCACACGCGCGTGCCGCCGCCGCCGCCGTCCGGTGCGGTGCGGTGCGGGTACGAGCCCACATCTGCGGGCGCCGAATGCCAATTCGATTTCCTCTTCGGATTCGGGCTGGGACCCTAAAATTCTTTTTGCTCCTCTTCATTTTTATTTAATTTTCTAAACGTTAGAAAATTAAATTTCTAAACGTTACAATTGTTTCTGAACCGTTATTGTGTCCAGGTTCATTCTTTATTTTGTGTAACGGCTGAATTAATAGGAGAATTAATTCAGACCGTTACATATGAGTATTATATATATCGGACTGATTTCTTTGTAAAATCCATCAGAAAATTTCTTACTCCAAACCTCTGTCAACATTCTGTTCAATCTTCATCGTCTCCAAGCTCTGGGCAGAGCTAAGTCCTGGTCGTTCTCTCCAAGTCGTGAGCGGCAACGAGATACCGATAGTGCGGGGGTTTTACCACTAGGAGCTTCGGGAACGTCTGCACACAGATCCCGAATAAACTCTTAGGGCAGTGCTTCGTGCACGACTTCTTCAGAGGCCGGTAACATCTAATTTTATTTTTTGTATTCTGAAATTTTTCAATAAGAAAAGACAACAAAATTCTAACAATCTAAGAGTTTATTTTTGTTAGAATTGATTTACTGTTAGTTTAAGTGTACTATTGTTTCAATAGTTACTGTTAGAAAATAGTTTACTATACTGTCAATAGTTACTGTTAGAAAATTGTTAGAAAATTTTTCAATAGTTACTATACTATTGATTAAAACGGTTTCAATAGTTTTCAATAGTTACTGTTAGAAAATAGTTTCTGATTAAAACTGTTTCAATAGTTTTCAATAGTTACTGTTAGAAAATATTAGCTACTGTTAGAATATTAAGTTGATTGTCACGGTCAGAATATTAAATTGTTCAGTTAGAATTAGCTACGGTTAGAATTGATAGTTACTGTTCTAGAAAATATTCAAGTAGCTACTGTTTTACTGTAGCAATTTATTTTCTAGAAATTTGTTACTGTAGCAATTCATTTTCTAGAAATTTGTTACTGTAGCAATTTGACTTCTAACAATTTTTTTTTATATACCTACTTCTAGCAATTTGTTAATAGTTTCTCAAGCAATTTTTTTAAAAAATTCAAGTTAACAGTCATTGTAGCAATTTGTTTCAATTCCTCAATTGATTTATTTGTTTACTTATCAAATTGCTTACTATATTGTCGAATTGCAAATTTGCTTAAAGTGTTTTAAAAAAAAAAAATTGTTAACACATTTGATAATTTTGTCAATTGTAATTTTGATCACAAAATTTCTTTCAATTGTAACTTACAATTTGCTTCATTTTTAATCACTTAGTATTTTGAAAGTAATCTAGGACCAAAAAGAAAATAGTTTAGTAAAAAAAAAATTGCAAATAAAAATCTTCAAATCTAAAGTTTCAAAGTAGAGACAAACTCGGGCACAAGCCGAAAGGGTCCTTCTGTCAACCGGGTGTAAATAACCCTAAGCGACACGGTACTTAAGAGTCTTCGGACCACCGCTAGCTGGGAACCGGCCCCTACAGCTAACCTGAGTTGATCAACACTTGAAAAACTAAAGATTTTAAGATTAATTAGCAAAAACCACCTAAACTATTATCTTAGACATTGTTATTAAATAAATTTATATTTTTCAGACTGCAATCATGACTGGTAAGGAGGAATCCTCTACTGCAAAACCTGCTAAGTTTGATGGCTCATACTTTAAGAGATGGCAGAGCCAAATAAAATTTTGGCTCACGACCTTAGGACTTATTTCTGCCATTGATGGGTCCACACCCATCACAAATGATTCTGATGATACTGAGTCTGACATAGGAGTGTCCACCTCCTCGAAACCAAAAACCCCTAAAGAGATAGACTTCCACTGCTTTCATAGAATTCTAAGCGCATTATCTGAATCCTTGTATGATATATTTTTTGAATACAAGAGCGCTAAAGAACTCTGGAAAGCCTTGGAAGATGAATACGGCTGTGATGATGCCGGAATAGAAAGGTTTAATTCTTCAACCTTTAATAGGTATTTCATGGTAGATAACAAGCCAATGAATGACAAACTCCATGAATTCCAAGAATACCTTAGACATATTCAAGCCAAAGGGACATCTTTCTCCAATGAGCATAAAATAGCATGCCTAATAGACAAGCTACCTCCATCTTGGTCTGATATTGCTAAGGATCTTATCCATACACAAGGAGAACTTACCTACAATCAAGTCCTAAAAAAAATTAGAACCGAAGAACAAATTAGATTGAGGTCTAAGACTAAGACTGAATCTAAATCTAAGGTAAACCTTGTAGAAGGCCAAGGAAAACCCAAGTCTAATTTTTCTTATAAACCCAAAAAGAATTTCTTCAAGAAGAAGAAAAACTTTCAGCCTAACCACCAGAACCATCATCACCAAAACCAAAAACCTAAAAACTTCAGTCAGACTCAGGATCAAAAGAGATTTTGTTTTGTGTGTGGTAAAACAAACCATATGGCCACCAACTGCTACTATAGGAAGAAGGAAGCTGTCCAGACCTCCTACAAAGGAAAGGGATCAGTTAGACCAGAAGCAAACATGCTTCACAAAGGTTCTTCGAGTTCCTTCAGGTCTGTAAGCTTTCAACCCCTTATTAACCTCTCTTACCATTCTGATGATTGGTGGTTGGATTCTAAAGCTAATGTTCACGTTTCGTTTGATCGCTCCTGTATTTCAAACTATCAGGAATCAAGTAGAGGAGGTGTGACCCTAGGAGATGGCTCAACGGCACAAATTATTGGAAGAGAAAAAGTTGACCTGAAGATGACATCAGAAAAAATCTTAACTCTTCATGATGTTCTTCATGTGCCGTCTGTCAGGAGAAACCTCGTTAGTGGATCCCTTCTTGTAGCCTCAGGATATAAAATTGTAATGGAGGCTAATAAAGTAGTTTTTTCTAAGCATGAATCTTTTATAGGAAAATGTTTTGTAAAAGACGGTCTTTTCATTTTAAGCACAATGAATAAAAGGTCTAATTGTTCTCTCATTGTCTTTAATATAGAATCTTCAAATGTTTGGCATGGCAGACTAGGTCATGTGAACCTAGGTTCCATTAAAAGGATGATGACCTTAGATCTTATTCCTAAGACTCCAATAGATAAAAAACACAAATGTGAGATTTGTGTTCAAGCCAAACACACTAGATTACCTTTCAAATCTGTAGAAAGAAATTCTGACCTTCTAGAACTTATCCATAGTGATGTATGTGACTCAAATAGGATTTTGACCAGAGGCGGTAGAAAATACTTTGTTACGTTTATAGATTATTATTCAAAGTATTGTTACATCTACCTTCTCAAAACCAAAGATGAAGTTCTAGATAGATTTAAGGTCTACAAATCTGAAGCTGAGAATCAATTAGAAAGGAAGATTAAGATCCTTAGATATGATCGTGGTGGAGAATATATCTCAAACGAAATAATTAACTTCTGTGAAGAACATGGAATAATTCATGAGGTAACTGCTCCATATTCACCTCAATCTAACGGAGTTGCTGAACGCAAGAACCGCACTCTATTAGATATGGTGAATGCCATGTTTCTCAGCTTTGGTGCTCCTGATAACTTGTGGGGAGAAGCCATTTTAACTGCCTGTTATATTCTTAATAGGATTCCTAGTAAGACAAAAGATAAGACTCCCTATGAGCTGTGGAAAGGTAGAGCTCCTAGGATTAATTATCTTAGAGTTTGGGGATGCCTTGCTAAAGTCGGAATTCCCGAACCTAAAAAGAGAAAAATTGGTCCCAAGACTGTAGACGCTGTTTTCATAGGATATGCCTTAGACAGCTATGCCAATAGATTTCTAGTGACTCACTCAGAAGTAAATGAAATCTCTAACAATACCATTATAGAAGCAAGAGATGCAGTTTACTTTGAAAACATATTTCCTTTTAAGGATAGAAGTTCAATCTCTTCCTCCATACCCTCTACTAGTTCGCATATCCAAATACCTAGCTCACAATCTGAACAAGACTTAGAACCAAGACGGAGTAAAAGGAATAGGGTTGAGAAAAATTTAGGAGAAGGATTCTTCACCTTTTTGATAGAGGATGATCCCTCAACTTATGAAGAAGCAATATCGTCTCCTGATGCTCCCTTCTGGAAAGAAGCATTAACAGTGAATACAACTCCATCATGGAGAATAACACTTGGTTTCTAACAGATCTACCTTTAGGCAATAAATCAATAGGTTGTAAGTGGATTTTTAAGAAGAAACTCAGAGCCGATGGTACTATAGAGAAATACAAAGCTAGACTAGTTGCTAAGGGTTTTACCCAGAAGAAAGGGTTAGATTATTTTGATACCTACTCTACTGTGGCTAGGATCACATCCATTAGAACTCTCTTGGCCTTAGCATCCATTCATGATATGCTAATCCATCAAATGGATGTAAAGACAGCATTTTTGAATGGAGATCTAGAGAAAGAACTTTATATGGACCAACCTGAAGGTTTCATTGCTAAAGGTCAAGAAAAGAAAGTCTGCAGACTAGTAAAATCCCTCTATGGCTTGAAATAGGCTCCCAAACAATGGCACAATAAATTTGACAAAGTAATTTGTGAATATGGTTTCTTGTCAAATGAGTATGACAAATGCATATACTCTAAAGGTACATGTAAAAGTTGTGTCATTTTATGCTTGTATGTAGATGACATCCTTATCCTAGGTTCATCACTGAAATTGATAAATATTACAAAGAACTATTTATCTAGCCAGTTTGATATGAAAGACCTAGGAGAAGCCAACTTAATTTTAGGAATGCAAGTGACCAAAGGCAAAGAGGGTTATACTCTATCTTTAGCACATTCAATTGAAAAAATGCTAAAAAGATTTGAGTTATTTAATAAGAAACCTGTCCTTACTTCTTATGATAGCAGTATTGTACTGAAAAAGAATAAAGGACCACCTTTAGAACAACATAAATATTCACAGATGATAGGCTCCCTTATGTATATAACAAACAGGACAAGACATGATATTGTATTTGCTATTGGGAGACTAAGCAGATATACCAATAACCCAAATCAGTCACATTGGACTGCCTTGGATAGGGTATTTAGATATCTCAAGGGCACCCTAGATTACAAACTTTATTTTACTAGGCACCCTGATATCATAGAAGGTTATTCAGATGCAAACTGGGTAACCGACTCACATGATATAAAATCTACTACTGGATATGTATTTACTCTAGGAGGAGCTGCGATCTCCTGGAGCTCTTGTAAGCAAACTATCATAGCTAGGAGTACAATGGACTCCGAAATGATAGCTTTAGATATAACTTGCACAGAAGCTGAATGGCTTAAAAACCTTATTATGCATATACCTGTTTCTCTTAGTCCTGTTCCTGCAATTTTTATAAATTGTGATAATAAATCTGTTATTGAACTACTAAAGCATGATTCTGTGAATGCTAAGATGAACAGGCACCTGCAGCTGCGCTTCAAGTCAATAAAAAGCCTACTAGGCAAATATGTGGTTCTTGACTATATAAAGTCAGAAAAGAACCTTGCAGATCACTTGACGAAGGGTCTGTCTAGGAATTTGATCCTAGAATCATCGAGGGGGATCGGATTAAGCCCATAAGTTAGTCACCAGCAGTGGCAACCCAACCGAGTCTGACTGGAGATCCCAAGAAGCCGGTTCAATGGGTAGAAACAAGCTGAACTTAGGTGACTTTATGGAACACTGACTCGAGATTAAAGTCTCATTAAAATAAAGCCCAAGCGGCTGTACATGTGTACAATGACTCCCCATCCCTATGGTGACAGTGTTCCTGTGTGATATGGTTAGGATGAGGTTAAACTCTTAATAGGTCCAAACTGCAATGCTGGGTTGATTCATATCACCAACCATTAAGAACTTACCTATATGAGAGGTCGTGAAGGTCGCGACTATGGGACAGGGCGATCCCAGACAACTCTCATGAATGTGGACAGTGCGCATGGCCATTTAAAAGTGCCACCCGATAGACCAAGGACCTCTAGCGTACTATGTGTGCTATTTTTCTAAATCTGGTTCAAGAAGTCTGATTTAAGGCATAGTCCATCAAGCACTTCTTCAGATTAAGGCAATAGTCACTACGTGAGATTCAAGGCTGTAGTCCATCTCATCTATGCATAGTATTTTACTGTCCAGATGCTCTCTCTCTCTCTCTCTCTCTCTCTCCCTATTTACTTCACTCTTATCTCTGTTTCGAAACTTGACCTTTGGGGGGGGATTGTTGGTTTTGCTCTTGTTTTCAAAAGCTCAAGCTTCCTCTTTCTTTCTTTAGTCCCACATCGGATGGGCCAAAGCTCTCTTGTGTACATATATTAGTTTCTCTTCTTTGCTCTCTTAAGTTGTTGTGTGGGGAACCCCTTGGGCCACACGCGCGCGCCGCTGCCTGGCCCAGCTCGGCTCGGTTCGGCTCGGCTCGCGTAACGGGTGCGGGTACGCGCCCACATCTGCGGACGCCGAATGCCGATTCAATTTCCTCTTCGGGTTCGGGCTGGGACCCTAAAATTCTTTTTGTTCCTCTTCATTTTTATTTAATTTTCTAAACGTTAGAAAATTAAATTTCTGAACGTTACAATTGTTTCTGAACCGTTATTGTGTCCAGGTTCATTCTTTATTTTGTGTAACGGCTGAATTAATAGGAGAATTAATTCAGACCGTTACATATGAGTATTATATATATCGGACTGATTTCTTTGTAAAATCCATCAAAATTTTTTTTACTCCAAACCTCTGTCAATAATCTGTTCAATCTTCATCGTCTCCAAGCTCTGGGCAGATCTAAGTCCTAGTCGTTCTCTCCAAGTCGTGTGCGGCAACGAGATACCGGTAGTGCGAGGGTTTTACCACTAGGAGCTTCGGGAACGTTTGCACACAGATCCCGAATAAACTCTTAGGGCAGTGCTTCATGCACGACTTTCCCAGAGGCCGGTAACATCTAATTTTATTTTTTGTATTCTAAAATTTTTCAATAAGAAAAGACAACAAAATTATAACATAACCTTTCTGGCTAGACAGACGATCTCGAAATCAAACTGTAGAGACGATATGGAATAATAGATCCGAACAATATATAATACAGTGTGCATAAAATTTTGAGTGCATCGCCAGGCATCTAAAAAAAAGAAAGAAGAAGAAGAAGAAGAAGAAGTAGAGTTTCATTAGAAAAGAAAACTTGGGTCAAAGATTATGGTGCATGGTGTAGGATTTTCTTCAAAATGTGGACATCCCAGAAAGTCGGTCGTGGATAAATAGTACGAGATAGAATGAGATTAAACGAACATCACACAGTTGGTACAAATGTCCTTCTTCTTTTTTCAAGCACATATTAATGACACTCTGGGCCGACCGGAGGTTGAATTGTCCTAAGCTAAATTTGATTGTTCTTTGTCTTTGAGTCTAAAATATGATATAAAAAAATTTGATAACAAGTAAGGTTGGCAGTGGTCGTAGAAGTCTCCGGTTCTAACAACGACATGGAGTTTGGATTAAGCGTTCTTCTTGAGCTATTCAAGACATTTTCAGTGGAAACTAAAAATATGGATACGATGGATTGCTAGTTCAACTGACAAAGAGGAGTTGAAGTGGAACGCGGATGTTCTATTGGCGGAGATGTGAGAACTTAGACTTAGTTTGGTAAGAATGATGGAAAAGTGGAAGGAGGAAAAAGAAAGCAAAGAGATATACTTTGGAAAGGAAAGACTATTTCCTTTTTTGTGTTATACTTTGGAAAGGAAAGACTATTTCCTTTTTTTTATGTTTGGTAGGATGGAAGAAAAATAGAATAATATACTTTCTTTTGTTTGGTATAAAAGAAAAAAATAGAAAAAAATAAAATAAAAATATAGACTTTACCAATTATATCTTAAACTAACAATATTTATTTACCATTTGTCTTTATTAAACTACTTAATAAAAATATAATTCTTATAGGATATAATTATAAATTAAGATGAGCATGTACTTATTCTTCCATTTTTTTTTCACTCTTGAAGGAATTGATTTTCTTAGATTATGAAGAAAAACTAATATCTCCAATTTTTCTTTCATCTATTTTTTTTTCTATATAAAAAAAAAAAGAATGTATCCTTTTTTCCATTTTTTTTCCTCAAACTTTTTTTTTTTTTTTTTTGCTACCAAACAAATACTTAGAGACTTGTGGGTGTGAAGATAGGAGGTTGCTCTAACCAAATTATCCAAATCCGATGGCTTTCTCAGACTCATCTCAGTGTCGGTCTTGATGGAGAATGGCACTCTGAAGACGAACAATCTTATGACCATTATCAAATCAACTGCTAAGAAAAGTAATTTTAGGTTGAGCAGTTGGTGGTGGCGCCAAATGAAAGAATAATGTGATCAGGAGCAACATCATTGACTTTCCAAGACATAAAGGCATTAATGTTGCTAAATGTTTTATTTCGCTGTTAGATTGGTTTTTTTTTATTACAAAATACATTAAAGATGAAACAATTAGTTGTCACTTTCCGTTTTCAGTATACGTATTGGAAGAGTATTATTTTTTGTTGTATGTTTATTTTATTGCTTGAGAGTAGACCCATTCTTTGGTGGAAGATTGGTTCGGTTTATTTTGAGGTTAGGACTTGGTCATGACTGGAATCTTGGGTTAAGTGAACCAAAATACTCGATGTATATAAACCAAATTTTCCCTTCTCACTCTTCATTCCTTCTTTTCTTTCTTTCTCTTAGGTTTCTTTTCCTCAACCATTAGGCAAGTACATCTTGCATGAGAAATGAAAAAATCCTCCATAATATTAGCCTATTATGTTTATTGTGTGATTTTAAGCATGTTTAGAACTTGGTATTTTCGGATTTGGTGGATGAAAATGGTGCAGATCTGAATTTTTATGAGTGTGAGTGTTCTTGAGTTTTTCTTGGTTTTGATCTTCAAGCTTGTTGTCTTCAAAAACTAATTGTTCTATGTGATGGAGCACTTTATTTCGAACAATTTGGTTTTTGAACCACTTGATTTGGAGTTGAGATAAGAATTTTATGGCAGAACAAGTTTTTCGGATTCTTGGAGTTTTTTCATGACAGAACTTGCTGTTCTGGGACGATGGAGTACCATGCGCCCCCTCAAGCATGCGCCCATCTTGTTGGACGCATGTCTGCTTTGTGCATGCTTTCAAAAGTCGGACGCATAGTACCTTGAACGCTTAAAAATTCACTAAGGCCTGACTCCATGCGTCCAGGAGATTATGCGGCCACGAGCCATGCGTCTCTTCTTTTGGGCGCATGACTCTACACGTACGACTTTTGTGCCTCTGCACGACTTTTTGTACTTTTGTCTTTTCTCTCTGACACTTATGCCTTGTCACATCAATCACATTTATGTCACTTCCTTGACACTTTAATTATTGCACATCACTTCGGCACTTGTCCCAAGTAGTGGACTTTTGCCCCAACATGCGGTCTAGAGGAGCATGCGGCTGGATTGGTTCATGCGGCCAGACCTTCTTGTGCACGACTTAGACATGTATTATCCTTAGTGACTCCCTGTGTACACGTAGTACTTTCTTGTTAGGATCATATATTTTATTTGGAATATTTCTTACTCTATGTGGTTGATTCTAGTAATGCTTGTGTCTTGATTCTAAGAAAGAATGGACTTAGTAACCAGACCTCGTGCTAGACACGACCATGTGCTAAGATTGGCTATGTACGTGACATGGATATGTGTTGGACTAAGATTTCTGTGTGGACCAGACTAAGTAATAGTGACTAACCAACTATGTGCATGATATAAGCTTCGTATTACAATGTGATCAAGATTCATGTGACCCAATGAATAATTGGTAATTGGACTCGAATACTGTATCCGTACTGATACAATTATTGACTGATATTGTTCATGATCTAATGCGCACTGAGGTGCGAGATACCGTGTTACGTGTAAAGTGATTTATATTTGGGTTGTACATCAAAAATGTCTCCAAATTTCTGAATGTGTGATACTATAAATACACTTTTCCCCCAGTACGAACATAATATGCGAGTCAAGTACCAAAGTGTAGCTAGGATATTGATTTATTGAATGTTACGTACACGCTCGGGTGAATCTAGACTGAACTTTCATGGATTCGTATCTAGCGTGCCCGTACTTTGTGCATCTTAAGGAAAATTATCATGTGGCCACGCCTTGAAATTTTAAAACAATATAGAGTTAATTAAGCAACTAAAAGTGGTAGTAACATTGGGAGAAAACGGTATCCCGAGATCATGCCAACGAACCTTCCCACAGAGATTCATTCTAAGTACGCTGTGGGCTGGCCACCACAGATATTTTATATCATCCGTCTTAGTGGGGTGCAGTATCTGACCTATTATAAATAATGCCGAGCCACTATTTTGCTATAGGAATATTGGAACGCTAATACCGTGATCTTGCGCAGTGGCCCTACGAAAAACTGGTTCAATTCGTGAAGTGCCTATATAATCATCTATTGGCTCGGTTATCTCATGTTCGACAATGACGTAATCTGAGGATACCTATTATGCATTATTCTTGTAGTTTCCCGTTCCGCGTTGGCACCATGTATAAAAGATATCGGTTTGCTGACTCAAAAAGGATATCTTCCTTAAGAGCTCCTTATTGAAGCAGGAGATGACTGATCTAGGTAGTGGGCATAAACTTCATTCTCTGATTCTTTCATGCCTTAATAATGAATCTGAGTTTTTGTATTGCTTGTTTGCTTAATAAGATAAGTTTGCATGAATGATAGAACGAGAACCTACCCGCCTAAAGAGATAGAACCATTGCCATGCAAAGTATAAGAAATGTTGCATGCTAGTTACACTGACACAGCTATTGAACGGACATTGCCATGCTAGAAAATAAAAGAGTAGAACTGCATACTAACTTGGAGAGATAAATAGACCCGTGCCATGCCTACTTAAATCATAGACCGTTCATATATTTGCTTGTCATCGTGTATATAATTGCTTGTCTTGGATGCGAAAGCTTGATGGAATGTATGCTTGTTGTGTTATAAGAGTAAATGCTTGTCTTGTTTGTGCAGAGACTAGCAGCCCGTCCTGATGTTCCGGTCCTACGGGATCTAGGGGATTGCGGCTATTAGATAAGAGATATGTGTATTGAAAGCTTGTATTGTCACATTGTGCGTGTTATAAGATGTGATATGCTTGTTATCGAAGAGCTTGCAGGAGATGGAGGCTAAACGAAAAGTTGGAAGACTAATAGTGCGCCCTGAGCTCGGGACGTGGCTATTAGAATGGTGGATGGAGATTGATGGGGTGAGACTAATAGTGCGTCCTGATGCTCCGGTCCAACGGGATCTAGAGGGACATGGCTGGCGGTGCTTCTGTTGAGAAGAGTTGAGTTTGTGTTAGAGAAGTTAGCTTGTTCATGGAGATAGCCGCATTCAAGTAGTTAGGGAGCATGCTAGGCTAGCCTTCTTGCATACCTAACTGTTTAATGCAGAGACAGACAGGGAAAGAGAACCATATATTTATATATATGCATATGTTGCTAACTTGTATGTCTGCTGCAGGGATAACCGATCGGCAAGGGGTAAGAAACACAAAGAGTATATATATAGCCTGCTTGTTTATGAACATGTGCATCTTAGAGTTTATTTGATAATGTTTCATGCATTTTTATCGGTCAGACAATGGCTATTAGTGCAGAGCTGAACCATGAGTCACAACTGCTAATAGTATCAGATAAAGGAGTCATTGGTTAGCTGGATTACCGCTACTGATCCTGAGTTTCTCGGGGACCGACATCTTATTGATAGTTCAACTTGTGTGCTTGATTGAATAATAGTTCCTGAATGTTGCATTGACCCTAAAGTTCTTAAGTATAGCTCACGAGACATGCTGCGCACACCCTGATTGGTACATCGTGCTTGAACTATTTGCCTTGTATGCTTGGTTGTATTGAACCGAACTATGTTTTCAAAGATGTTTCTAAAAAGAAGTAATATGACTCAGTTCCTGTGCTCATGTAACGAACCTAGGTTAAACTAGAAAGATCACTAGTAATATAATATTTTATAACATGATTACTTAGTGTTGGTTTTAGTGAATGTTGCTTCTGTTCGTTAATTTTAGACTCACCATTACTTTCTTCAAAGTATTGACCCACCAACAGTTTGCTTGTTCGCAGGTACTAGATCGTCCGAGGAAGCGATAACCGTACCTTATCCCCAGGACCCGAAAATCTGGTTTCGATGCCTTGAGCCGTATCGATTACTTTGTGCTGCTTTTGTATAGAGGGACATAACGTATGGAACGATGCCATTGTATTCAGAGAATCTCGTGCCTTGAATTGCCCCGTATACTCAGATGGATTATTGTTTGCAACACTGTCCCTCCGTTGCGTACTCGATCAATACGATGATAGCCACAACTTCAACGATGTTGCCTTGTGCAAGCGCAACCCCAGGCTCGTACGGCATCACGTCCCGATGGCAAATGACAATACGTCCCGCGGGAGCATTGAGGCATGATGATTCGCGTCTGGCAGGGGCGTTGTCGGGACCTTCGGGATCGGGGCGTGACAATTCTGAGATAACCTCAGACTACACAATTAGCAAACTGTACAAGTGATTGGCCAATTTTATTAATTGGACTTGGTTGTGATTGTATTATTCTGTTAGTAGCCTGGAAAAATGGACTATCATAGTGTGATAGATTCAACCATTGTCCTTGTGTGGTTATAGAGTTGGACCTTTGTGCTAGGATATGCCATGGACCTAGGTTACGACACAAAACCTATCTATATTATATATTTAGTGCTTGGGTTTTTTGTTTCTCCATTTCATGCTTCCTTTGTGGTACTTGCTATTTGGGGTCTAACCCCACTGGTTTTGCATGGCCAAATTTTGAGCCAGCACCCGAGGATCCAGCGTACTTTCTCCCGACACAACCAAAATATGATAAAATAGCTACGTTTTTAGCGACGTCATCATAAAACGTCACTAATATTAAATACTTGAGCGACTCAAAAAATAAACGTCGCTATACGTCGTTGTTGGCGACACATAGCGACGTTTAGCGACTGTACTTCAGTTTTTTATTAGAATAGTCGCTATAAGCTTCTTTAAGGTCTCTAAACATCGCTGAATTTTTTAATTTAGCGATATTTAGCGACGTATTTACCGACGTTGTTTTTTTGATTATTAGCGACGTTTTTAGCGACGTCGCTAACGTCGCAAACTTTTTAATTAGCGACGTCTATTTATGACGTTGCTAATTTTTTTAATTAGCGACGTTTAGTGACGTCTATTGATGATGTCACTAATTTTTTTAATATAGGGTTCATGATTTTATTTTTCCCCATTCTGTCGAACTCCTCTCCAAAATTTTAAAACCCCCTCCCTCCCCCCTCTCCGACGAAGTACCCTCCCTCCGGCGTCCTCCTCCTCCCCCATCCCTACCCCCACCGTCGAGCGCCCCCTTCCCGTACGGTTCCTCCCTTCCAGCGTGGCTCCTCCCCTTCGACGACCTCGAGCTTCTTCTCCTCTAAGTAAACCCTAACCCTATCTCTCTCTCTCTCTCACAGATGCAGACACGAAATGACACTGACATAGACATGACACAGACACGATACACACACTGTCATAGACAAATCCTGACACGATACGACACACACACACTGACACAGACACGACACATACATACACTGACACAGGCATGACATACTGTCATAGACACACACACTGAGATAGACACGACACACACACACTGACACAAATACGACACGATATATATCTATGTAATTAATTAATTTACCATATTAACACACATTTTTGTTGTAAAATAGTATTGCATGTGTATATTTAACTTAATTGATAAATGATAGGTGTGACCATCCTAAATAGGATTTTTATATATGTATCGGGGAATCAAGTCGGAGATTTTACTTATGCATTAATGTAGTGTGCGAGATAAATTCATAGAGGGTGTAAACCCTAACTCTAACCATAACCCTATCTCTTTCTCTCTTTCTTTCTTTCTTTCTCTCTCTCTCTCTCTCTCTCTCTCACAGATACGAACACGATATTTGATAGCGGACACGACACATACACAGACATAGATACGATACGGGATACGATACAGACATATTCACTGACACGATATATCACTGACACGATACAGGACATGACACAGACACTAACCCTAACCCTATCTCTCTTCACTGACACGACACAGGACATGACACAGACCCTAACCCAAAGCCGAGATATGATACAGACCCTAACCCTATCTTAGTTAATTAAACGCAGTCTTGGGTATCAAGTGAGGTGTTGTATAGTGCACACTTGTGCACAGTGCAGTGAGGGTGTGTGTGTGTGTGTGTGTGTGGATATCTTGGTGCTGCGGATCCTAACCCTATCCTAATCCTAACTCGGACACACACACACATGCGGATACTAACACTAACCCAAACTCGAATACACGGACACACTAACACGCATACACTAACCCTAACACGGACACGAACACACACATATGATTGAGGAAAAGACGAAAGATAATCCGAAGGCCAGGTTGGACTTAGAAGAAATTTGTAGACGTCCTGTGTTGCATTTGATAGATGAGGGAAATAGAAAGTTAAAGCAGCCTATGACAATTTTCTCTCTGGAGAAGGAGGATAAATGAAGACTTTGTAGGTGAATTCAGGATCTAAAATTTCTTGACGGGTACGTGTCGAACTTGAGAAGATGCATCAACCTCAAGGAGAACAAACTGGCAGGTATGAAGACCACGATTGTCACGTATTCATGGAGAGGTTAATTTTGATTGTATTTGGAAATTCTTATCGCATGTCATTTGGGATCCATTGACAGAGCTCAGCATATTCTTTAGAGATCTTTGTTCTACTAAGTTGCCCGTCGATCGTCTAGAAAAGCAAGAGAAGGACATTGTAGTAATACTGTACAAGCTCGAGAAGGTGTTTCCTCCTGGTTTCTTCGACTCCATGGAGCATTTATCAATTCATCTTTCCTATGAGGCACGTGTTGGTGGTCCTGTCGATTATCGGTGGATGTACCCGTTCGAGCGACATCTGAATTACCTAAAGAGAAAGGTAAAAAACAAGGCACGGGTTGAGGGCTCTATTTGTGAAGCTTACGTTCTCGAGGAGAATACAAATTTTTGATCAACGTATTTCAAACCTCATGTTGCTACTAATAGAACGAGAGCTCCGAAAAATAACGACGGATATCAGGAATCTAATGATGCAATACTGAAAGTATTCAATGCGTCCGAAAAGCCTTCAGGGAAAATAAAGAAGAGATATTTGAATGACGACGAGTTAAGGGCTGCTCAGTTGTATATATTACTCAATTGCGACGAGGATGAAGTGGAGAAGCTAGAGGGTTAAGTAATTAATATGTCCATGTTTACGTTATCTCAATGTAATAGTATAAGTTAATATTATGCTACTAATCTGTGGTTGCTTCGTTGTTTCTCAGCACATATAATGATGAGCTGAGGTCGGTTAGACCCTACATAACAGACGAAGAAGTAGAACAAGAAATGAGACGTCATTTTCCTTCTTGGTTGAGCGCATATGTAAGGAGCTCAGTAATTACTTTTTTTGTATGCACTTGCACAATAAATAACTTACTATCACTACTTTGTTATTTAGGTCGATCATCCAATAACACCAGAGACTGAATCTATTAGAACTCTAGCCAAGGGATCAATTACTACCGTCAAAATATTGCCAAGTTACTATGTGAATGGATTTAGATTCAAGTCAACAAATGCTCCGATCAGAGACAGCTTTCTAGATCTTGATTCCACAAAAAATAGTTGTTTGTGTATCAAATCTTTAAACTACAAAGACGTCGATCCAGACGATGATTTCTTTGGCATTTTACGAGAGATTAAGGATTTGACATATAATTATGGCACAGAACCTGCTAATATCGTAATATTCAAGTGTGAATGGTTCGATCCGATTTAAGATCAAGGTTAGAAAATTGACAAGCATGGTCTTGTGGATATAAACTACAAGCATAGATATCAAGCCTACGAACCATTTGTCCTATCAAGTCAGGCTCAGCTCGTGTACTTCACAACTTATCCTAGAAGGGGACAGCGAGGTCGGATTGGTGGGCAGTATGCAAGACTAAAGCTAGAAATACCTTTGACGTTGACGAAATAGCCTATCAGGAGGATGTGCTACCTCTTGTAACAAATATTGTATATGTGGACTCAACGAAAGTTACTCATTACACGACTAATAATGTAGAAGAGGTAGAATTATCCGAAGAGGAAGACGAAGATGAAGTAGATGAAAGTGAAGATGAGGAGGAAGAGGAAGTGGAGGACGAGGAAGGCGAACAAGATAAATTTTTTGAAGATAATTGAAAATAAAATATTTTGACTGTAAAATGTACTATATTTTGACTGTATAATATACTATTTTGACGAAGATATATATTATATTTTGACTATAAAATGTACTATCCATTTAGACTTATGACACAATTAGTTATTTACTGTGCAATTCTATTAATGCTGTGAGATATGCATAACATTTTGACTGTAGAATGTACTATATATTTATTTATTTGTTCTATCATCATATGTTATTATTAGGTACGACATATCACGCCCCAGTCCTAAAAATACGTAGGACTAGAACACGTAAGCATGTCAGCCGCATGGATAGGGCAACTCCAATATATGGAAACCAAACCCATACATACGCTGTAATATGAATATCAAATCCACAAGTGGTATACATCTATCACAAGTCATAGGGAATAATCTAAATCTCATCCATGGAAAATCAAATATAAATAACTAACCAGTATCTATGAAACTAGATCTCAATATAAGTATCTAAGGATGGTAGTTGGATGGAAACAAATCCACTACCAACTCGAATGGAAAGTATAGCACAATAAACACAATATAAGAATACCAGCTAACGAACACGGGCTCGAAGAGAAGACATCCTCGAAACTAGGTAACCATCCGAATCTGCGCTCCTGCGAACACTCAAGAACAGATACACCTGGAAGGGGCCAGGTCCTCAGAGGGACATAACAAGATAGATAAAAGCATGCCAATAAAGTACTGAAATAAATATCCAATGGGTCGCCTAACCGTCTAAGTGAATGCAGTTAAGAAAAACTTTCCCCTCAAGTGAGCTATCTGGCTGAAAACTGAGATTTGGCATGGTTCTCTATTGGAGATCCAGGGGCCTAAAAGGCACGTCGTCTTTTGAACGGCGAAGGCCCGCCTGATAGTACATAATATATAGTGGTCATCACCACCTGTATCTTCGGCGGACAATCCGGGCGCACAGGAGAAAAGTGCAAAGGAGCTCAAATGCGGTACTTGTTGTTCTCCCCACCCCATGCTCTAAGCATGTCATATCCATGACACAATTTGGTTCATAGCCTATTCTTAGTACCCTAGCCCAATCCTGCAACCAAACAAGGACAAGGATGGGACCACCGTACTACAATAGACTATGTACATAGACCTCTAATAACTGCTAAGTCTTCTAGCATACAAAGTTTCTAACAGCAGTTATTCCTAACGCATGGCCCACACGTATAGGAGGCCAAACCCTGCACTCCAGTCCGTGATCTATATGAGACTCACAACTCGTGTAACAACTGTGTCACGGCCAATGAAACCTAATGATGCTTCATGATAATGGGGTAGTCTCATAAACAAGGTCAATGCATATACATAATAAAAATATACCGCGGCGACACCGTCGCGCGCATTTATATAACAGTTAAAATATATGAACTAAAGACAGAAAATAAGGATACATGCAACATATGTAATATAAATAACAGTATAATGGCAAGGTATACTTGCCTGGCAAGGAAGCTGCAATGTACCAATAACCTGCTCCAGAAGTCGCACAGAACAAATCCAATATCCTATGTACATATAATATAATACAATAAAATTATTGGTCATTACACTAGTACACACACAACAATATTTACACTGGACTCAGGGGGTACACTAGGGGTGACACAGGTCAACTAACACGATAAATTTGTGCGTTGAATTATGCAGGTGTCGCGTCTTCAAGTACTGTACGAAATCAGTCAGTCAAATGACAGGTGTCTACGCCAGTACGTTAATGTACACAAGGCAAGAAATTCACAAGTTCTTAGGGTCAACATGGTCAAGGTAAGTATGGGACAGTCCACGGTGTCCTAGGGTCGTACAGTCTGAATATATATAGTCATAATTATCAATTAGCATTTACTTACATATATATTCATATAATTATATAATAATATAACCAATAATTTATTTACATAACTATTTGAATACATATAGTAAATATGTGCATAAATATATATACCAACTAATAATATGCTAATGACTATCCAAATATATATACACTAAATTGAACAGTATACGCGTACGTGTACGTGCACGGACGCGAGTTAGGTTTACCGACTCAAGGTCTGCTATCCGCTAACTGTAGTACATCAATACTAATGTCATACTGGCACACACACGAACACACATAAAAGGAAAAGACGGACAGGTTCGTACCTCGGGGTACGTGTACGGGTACGACTGTAAGATTGACGACGATGGTGACGATGATGATGACGATGATGGTGAGATGATGGTGAGTTATAGTGATGATGAAGATGATGATGTTAATGGAAGAGGGTGATGATGACAATGGCCATGGTGGTGATGTTGATGATACAATGGTGGTGACGAGGTGGGTGCTGCTCCGGCCAGGGAAGAGCTCCGGCGATCAGGGGTGAATTCCAGTGTTCAGTCGACTGGGAAGAGGTTCAGGTGAGATAGGTTCAGTGATGACAGGGTGTTGTGCTCAGGCGGAGGACGACATCAAGTTGATCGGAGGTCGGGGTAATGGGTGTAGTTGCAGTTGACTCCAGCGGGGATGAAGGGAAGTCAGAGTTGGCCGTGTTGTCGGGGTGAACGGAGAAGGAGGGAGATGAACAGGAGAGTGTGGAGGAGCAGCGGTGGGTTCATCAGGCTGTGGTGGCTCCGGTCTACGACAACAGGGAAAGAGGAGGTGGTCGTTCAGTCGGTCCAGGCGGTCGGCTTGAGGGGAGTCGACGCCGGTGGGAGACGGGAGGATGAAGTTGGGGCGCTGGAGGCGTATACAGGGAGGGAAGATGGTTCGGGTGATTGTAGAAGCATGAAAAATACGCCGGATGGCTATACGCAGCATATTGGTGCAGAAAAGCGTAAACAGAGGCCTTCAGAGCCATCAAAGCGTGCAACAGAGCTTTTTCCGCTAAAAATACAGCGTAAAATATAAAGCTCAAAAAAGGCCATTCGCGTAAGGCAGTACGTCCAAGCCGCTTCAGTGTAAACATGGTGCTTCATCGCCTCCAGGGCGTAAAACTCATCCTCTTTCAAAACGCAGCATTGAGGTATACAAGAGACGCTTCATATTCTCCGAAGTGAACCTGTCAAACCCTGCAATGAACCTGTCAAGATCCTGCAATGAACCTGACGTCTGGACTTCTGACAAAGGGATACGGCTCGACTACCCAGACGACGGCTATAATGATGGCACAACACTGCGACCCAGGATGTCATTTACCGCCATCTCCTTTGCATAAACTTCTTTTACAAGCACGAAGGGGTACGCTGCTTTGTTTTACACAGGCAGACATGAGCTGTTTACGCTCCGCGGTAGACAAACCGCCTGCCACATCAAAAGCTGCACTCCGTACGGGATTTGAGGCACGTCTCTGCATCCAATGCACAGAGCGATGATAGTTGTTCGAGGCACGTCTCTACGTCTAATGCACAGAGCGGTGACAGTTTCTCAAGGCACGTCTCTGCGACTGATGCGCAGAAGGGGTTGCAGACCTTCAAAAACACGCCTCCATATTTAATGCACAGGATGGTGGCAAATCTCGGCATTTAATGCAAGAGATTTGATTATATCTTCAAAAGCCGTAATTCCGGCTAAGACGTCCACATCAGCACTCTGGCACGGTACGCAGCGGCTTCTACGCCCATCCAGCTCCTATGCTCACTCAGCCTCTATGACCGCTCGGCTTCAACGCCCATTCGGCTTCTACGCCCACTCGGCCTCTATGACCACTCGGCTTCTACGCCCATTCGGCTTCAATGCCCCTTCGGCTTCTATGCCCACTCGGCCTCTATGACCGCTCGGCTTTTACGCCTATCTCGGCTTCTATGCCTACTTGGCTTCTATGCCATGGTGACAGACATTGGCTTCTACGCCCACCTCTTCTACACAAGGGATACCTACCTACGTGGCTTCTACGCCCACCTCTTCTACACAAGGGATACCTACCTACGTGGCTTCTACGCCGTGATCTTCGTAGCGATTATACGCGTTTTGTCCCTTAGTTGGACCCGCATCATACGCTCATTCAAAGGATCATCTATACGCAGGCATTGGTTATTTTAACCGTTGTGTAAAAGGGTGCTGTACTTTCCACTCCTCGATTTCTACACCGACGGAGTGGTCACTGTCACCAAAACTCTATAAATAGATACCTCTATCAACAGAGGACAGGGTCGAAGAAATTCAAGGTCGAAGAAATTCAAAGCCAGAAAATTGGTCAAGAATACCAATATCAGATCCAAGGTCGACCAATTGGAAGATCAAACCAGAGAGAGAGAGAGAGAGTGAGAGAGAGAGAGAGAAGAATCCGGAGCTCAGGCAAAGAGTAGGGATCGACGACTTTGGCATCGTGCATCCACCCTCTTCTGCAACCTTCGAAGCTGCTTCCTATCTTCCACGACACTTCTTCAACATCGTGTGGTCCAAGGACTAAAGTGATCGACTGCAGATCAGACACCTATAGCAATATTTACCCAGATTAAATAAATTGTACTCCCATATCCTCGTATAGGATCAAATTATACAAGTTTGTTTGTAAACCAAAGAAGACGGGTTTCGTACAAACCCCATCCTGAATACATTTTCATTCTTTCGTTTAATACCACAAACAAGATGGCGACTCTGCTGGGGAAATCTTTCTCTTCTGATAAGGAAGTAATTGCTCAACACGATACGGTATCCGTGGGATCCGTGAAGAAGACACTGGTCGTCCAATTCGACCAGTCTGCCTACGAAGACATGCTTCGGACCGGGGGTAGCTCTCACCCTCTCTCCGTCCAAGACAACAGGAAGCTGCGCAAGGTCTGGATGCCCAAGACATCCTCTACCATTCCTGTGGACTCTCCGATCTCTCTGATCTCTCCGACTAATGAGGTTGTAGCATTGCTCCCTCCGTGCCCCGCACATAAAATTCAGTCTCCCGTTACGCGCGGTACAGACGAAACTTCGGACGAAGCCTCAGCGCTAACCCAAAAGTATCTACTGCGCTCTAGGCGTAGAAACCAGTCTCCCGCTACGCGCAGTACAGACAAAACTTCGGGCAAAGCCTCAGCGCTAACCCAGAAGTATCCACTGCGCTCTACGCGTAGAAACCAGTCTCCCGCTACGCACGGTACAGACAAAACTTCTGATGATGCCTCAGCGCCAAATCGGAAGTACAAATCACGCTCCGTGCGCAAGACAACATCTGACCTCTACGGGGAACCAGATAAGCGCTGTAATTTCTGCAAGGGAAAGCAAGTGACAGAGTACTCAACTTCTCGGCCTTTACGCCAACAAGGGAGCAATCTGCCTACCCTCCGGATTACGCGGGAAGCCGACGGCCGACTGAGGACCTCTTCAGCTTTACGCCAGTCTGAGCAAATTCTAAATTACGCCAGGCGAAGTCCCACGACGTAAAGCAAGCTCAGGTTGCGGAAAGACACCCTCCCCGGGGATTATCCGTCACCCAGATGGTCAACCTGTTGTACACATGTGGCACAGGAAAAACCATGGTGCCCAATCTCCGTATCCCCACTGGTGGGAACAGAAGGAAAAAGCCGTCATCTTCTTCTTCCACTCCTCCTGAATTGCGCAAATATCTGATCCAGAAGCGTAAGGAGAGGGAACCTTCCAACATGTCTATTATGCCCCCTGGCGAGCAATGTTGTAATAGTCATAAGATTGTGATTGACTGCTGCTGTTCTAAAGCAAAACGGTCGATTTTCGACCGATTTAGCTACTCTCTGTCTTTCCAGGAAGAAGAGCCCGCGCATGCATCCGTGAACATGGCTTCACACATACCTAGAGGAGGGTCGAGCTCAAGACGTCATCCCTCTAGGCCTCCGAGCCGAAGGAGATTCGAAGACCTCTTCAGGAACACTGAAGCTGGGGTGTTCGAAAACACCCGTGTAAGGTCACAACAACCAGCTTCGTACTCATCTGATTCCGACGCTGGGGGTCGCCAATCTCCCAGATCAGATGCTGAGAGTATAGAGTCGACTTCTGCAGCGACCTATACTAATCCTTCGATGACGCCCAGGGAAATGGGAGTTTACGCCGTTGAAGATGAACGCGAGGAAGCTTCGCCATCAGGAAACGCGGAATAACGCATCACTGTACTGGAGGCATCTCTGAAACAAATGCAATCCATAATGGAGAACATGCACCATATGATGATAACTCAGCACGCAACTGCCATAGCTCAAGCATCGGTCCTGCCAACTCAGATACGTGTGGGGGTGGACTTACCACCATCCAACCCGAGCCAGGAGCCCGCTCTAGATCAAGAGTCAGCAGTTCCTCCGCTTCCTCACTCGGAGAATATATTACCTCCCGTTGGAGTCACGATACAAACAACTCCGCACTACACCGTAGTCCCACTTCTAACTGAAAATCCGATGCAGGCAGTACAGGAGTTGAAAGCCAAGTTTGATGTCTTGAAGCACAAAGATCAGCTCAAGAAACTGGGAATCAACCAGCCTTACCCAGCTATCCGGGAAGAGGTCCCTTTCCCTCGGAGGTACAAACCTCAGACTATGGCTCTGTTCGAGGGAAAAACATCACCAAGTTAGTACATGAACTATTTCAGTATGATGACGGTGTTGCTACAAGGGAACGACGTCCTCCTCACTCGGGTGTTCAAAGGCTGCCTCTCAGGAGTAGCCTATCAGTGGTACCGTAGCTTGGCAGATAACTGCATTACTTCCTTCGAGGACTTCAAAGCTTTATTCTTCACGTGATTCTACGAGGGAGGAATAGACATGTCTATGTCCTCTCTCATCAAAGTTAAGCAGAGGGAAAAGGAGGACGTTCACACCTTCGTCGAACATTTATTCAGGCCACCTTACAGATGCCTCCAGGAGTTCCAGACTCTGCGTTAGAAGACATTTGCAGGAAGAACCTCCTTCCCGTAGTCTCGGTGTTTACAGGACCATATCAGTTCCATGATTGGCCCTCGTTCATCATCTCGGCAGTGGCCGCAGAAGACAACAGTCGCAAGGCGCGCGATAATGGCATTATGATCTCCACCTCTGACAGAGGCAAAAGGTCATCTCCCAGCAGCGACCATCCTCGCAGCTCCAAGGGAAAAGAAGCTCTGGCGATCAATACTTCCAGACAAAAGACTGCGGCAACCACACAGACGAGGCCCGGGACTTCCAGGCCCGTCGAAGTCTACTCTTTCGACGACGACGATATCCCAAGTATATTCGAGTGTCTCGTCAAAAGTGGCAAGATCACCCTTCCGGAGCTGAGGCGGCCCCAAGAAGTCGGCAGTACTGACGACCCCAAATACTGCATCTTCCACAGATACGTACACCACCCAACAAAGGCGAGTTACATACTGAAAAGGAAGATCCAGGGGTTAATCGATGCTAAGGACATCACTCTGCATAACACCGAGAAGACGGTCACGGCCAACATGATCTCTCTGCGGTTTGGCAATCTGCCTTCCCAAGAAGTCTCGGACGGTGTCACACCCATTTCCTGGACCACGATGAACATCGTCAATCTCCTCCCAGCTAGGGGTCAAAATCATGACATGGTACCCCTAACCACCCGGCAGGGCGAGATTATGTGGGTTTATCCGGATTTGGTGTCAGAGCTCGAGGAGGAGACTAAAGCTACTAAGGCTATGTCTAGAAAGAGCTCCAAATGCAAACCATGCCATATGGTCGCAAATTTTTCGCCATTAGACGAAGACGAGGTATTTGCTGCAACCCGTTCAGGGAAAGCCTACCTCAACGACTATGGAGCAAGTCAGGAAGATGCACCGGCGGATGCTTCAACTGCCAAACCTTCAGGACCAGGCCCCGTCTGTAGAAGCATAAAAAATACGCCGGATGACTATACGCGGCATATTGGTGCAGAGCAGCGTAAGCAGAGGCCTTCAGAGCCATCAAACGTGCAACAAAGCTCTTTCTGCTAAAAATACAACGTAAAATATGAAAGCTCGAAGGACCATCCGCGTAAGGCAGTACGTCCAAGCCGCTTCAGCGTAAACAGGGTGCTTCATCGCCTCCAGGGCGTAAAACTCATCCTCTTTCAAACGTAGCATTGAGGTGTACAAGAGACGCTTCGTATTCTCTGAAGTAAACCTGTCAGACCCTGCAATGAACCTGACGTCTGGACTTCTGACAAAGGGATACGGCTCGACTACCCAGACGACGGCTATAATGATGGCACAGCACTGCGACCCAGGCTGTCAAATACCGCCATCCCCTTTGCGTAAACTGCTTTTACAAGCACGAAGGGATACGCTGCCTTATTTTACACAGGCAAAACACGAGCTGTTTACGTTCTGCAGTAGACAAATCGCCTGCCACATCAAAAGCTGTACTCCGTACGGGGTTCGAGGCATGTCTCTACGTCTGATGCACAGAGCGGTGACAGTTTCTCAAGGCACGTCTCTGCGACTGATGCGCAGAAGGGGTTGCAGACCTTCAAAAAATACGCCTCCATATTTAATGCACAGGATGGTGGCAAATCTCGGCATTTAATGCAAGAGATTTGATTATATCTTCAAAAGCCGTAATTTCGGCTAAGACGTCCACATCAGCACTATGGCACGGTACGCAGCGGCTTCTACGCCCATCCAGCGTTTGTGCTCGTTCGGCTTCTACGCCTGCTCGGCCTCTATGACCATTCGGCTTCTACGCCTGCTCGGCCTTTATGACCATTCAGCTTCTACGTCTGCTCGGCCTCTATGACCATTCGACTTCTACGCCTGCTCGGCCTCTATGACCACTCGGCTTCTACGCCTGCTCGGCCTCTATGACCATTCGGCTTCTACGCCTGCTCGACCTCTATGACCATTCAGCTTCTACGCCTGCTCGGCCTCTGTGATCACTCGGCTTCTACGCCTGCTCGGCCTCTATGATCACTCGGCTTCTACGCCTATTCGGCTTCTACGCCTATTCGGCTTCTACGCCTATTCGGCTTCTATGTCGGTTTGATAACTATTTGGCTTCTATGCCATGGTGACAGATATTTGGCTTCTATGCCAACCTCTTCTACACAATGGATACCTACCTACGTGGCTTCTACGCCGTGATCTTCGTAGCGATTATACGCATTTTGTCCCTTAGTTGGACCCGCGTCACACGCTCATTCAAAGGATCATCTAAACGCAGGCATTGGTTACTTTAACCGTTGTGTAAAAGGGTGCTGTACTTTCCACTCCTCGATTTCTATACCGACGGAGTGGTCACTGTCACTAAAACTCTATAAATAGAGACCTCTATCAATGAAGAAAAAGGTCGACAAATTGGAAAGGTCAGAAAATTGGTCAAGAAACCAATATCAGATCCAAGGTCGAACTTCCAAGAAAGATCGAACCAGAGGTCAAGAGAGAGAGAGAGAGAGAATCCGGAGCTCAGGCAGAGAGTAGGGATCGACGACTTTGGCATCGTACATCCACCCTCTTTTGTAACCTTCGAAGCTGCTTCCTATCTTCTACGGCACTTCTTCAACATCGTGTGGTCCAAGGGCTAAAGTGATCGACTGCAGATCAGACACCTATAGCAATATTTACCCAGATTAAATAAATTATACTCCCATATCCTCGTATAGGATTAAATTGTACAAGTTTATTTGTAAACCAAAGAAGGCGGGTTTCGTATAAACCCCATCTTGAATACATTTTTATTCTTTCGTTTAATACCACAAATAAGATGGCGACTCTGCTGGGGACATCTCTCTCTTCTGATGAGGAAGCAATTGCTCAACACGATGCGGTATCTATAGGAACCGTGAAGAAGGCACTGGTCGTCCAATTCGACCAGTCTGCCTATGAAGACATGCTTCGAACCGGGGGTAGCTCTCACCCTCTCTCCGTCCAAGACAACAGGAAGCTGCGCAAGGTCTGGATGCCCAAGACATCCTCTACCATTCCTGTGGACTCTTCGATCTCTCTGACCTCTCCGACCAATGAGGTTTTAGCATTGCTCCCTCCGTACTCTGCACGTAAAATTCAGTCTCCCGCTACGCGCGGAATAGACGAAACTTCGGGCAAAGCCTCAGCGCTGACCCAGAAGTATCCACTGTGCTCTACGCGTAGGAACCAGTCTCCCGCTACGCACGGTACAGACGAAACTTCGGGCAAAGCCTCAGCGCTGACCCAGAAGTATCCACTGCACTCTACGCGTAGGAACCAGTCTTCCGCTACGCGCGGTACAGACGAAACTTCGGGCAAAGCCTCAGCGCTAACCCAGAAGTATCCACTGCACTATACGCGTGGAAACTAGTCTCCCGTTACGCGCGGTACAGACCAAACTTCTGATGATGCCTCAGCGCCAAGTCGGAAGTACAAATCACGCTCCATGCGCAAGACAACATCTGACCTCTACGGGGAACCAGATAAGCGCTGTGATTTCCGCAAGGGGAAGCAAGCGGCAGAGTACTCAATTCCTCGGCCGTTACGCCAGCGAAGAAGCAATCTGCCTACCCTCCGGATTACGCGGGAAGCCGACGGCCGACTGGGGACCTCTTCAGCTTTACGTCAGTCTGAGCAAATCTCCAAATTACACCAGGCAAAGCCCAACGACGTAAAGCAAACTCAGGTTACGGGAAGGCACCCTCCCCGGAGATTATCCGTCACCCAGATAGCCAACCTGTTGTACCCAGGTGACATAGGGAAAACCATGGTGCCCAATCTCCGCATACCCGCTGAGGGGAACAGAAGGAACAAGCCGTCGTCTTCTTCCTCTACTCCTCCTGACCAGCGCGAATACCTAATCCAGAAGCGTAAGGAGAGGGGACCTTCCAACATGTCTATTACGCCCCCTAGCGAGCAATGTTGTAATAGTCATAAAATTGTGATTGACTGCTGCTGTTCTAAAGCAAAACGGTCGGTTTTTGACCGATTGAGCTACTCTCAGTCTTTCCAGGAAGAAGAGCCCGCGCATGCATCCGTGAACATGGCTTCACACATACCTAGAGGAGGGTCGAGCTCAAGACGTCATCCCTCTGGGCCTCCGAGCCGAAGGAGATTCGAAGACCTCCTCAGGAACACTGAAGCTGGGGTGTTCCAAAACACCCGTGCAAGGTCACAGCAACCAGCTTCGTACTCGTCTGATTCCGACGCTGGGGGTCACCAATCTCCCGGATCAGATGCTGAGAGTATAGAGTCGACTTCTGCAGCGACCTATACTAATCCTTCGAGGACGCCCAGGGAAATGGGAGTTTACGCCATTGAAGATGAACGCGAGGAAGCTTCGCCATCAGGAAACACGGAACAACGCATCACTGTGCTGGAGACATCTCAGAAACAAATACAATCCATAATGGAGAACATGCACCAGATGATGCTAACTCAGCACGCAACTGCCATGGCTCAAGCGTCGGTCCCGCCAACTCAGATACGTGTGGGGGTGGACTTACCACCATCCAACCCGAGCCAAGAGCCTGCTCTAGATCAAGAGTCAGCAGTTCCTCCGCTTCCTCGCTCAGAGAATATATTACCTCCCGTTGGAGTCACAATACAACCAACTCCGCACTACACCGTAGTCTTGCTTCCAACTGAAAATCCGATGCAGGTAGTATGGGAGTTGAAAGCCCAGTTCGACGCCTTAAAGCACAAAGATTAGCTCAAGAAACTAGGAATTAACCAGACTTACCCAGCTATCTGGGAAGAGATCCCTTTCCCTCCAAAGTACAAACCTCAGACTATGGCTCTGTTCGAGCGAAAACATCACCAAGTCAGTACATGAACTATTTCAGTATGATGACGGTGTTGCTACAAGGGAACGACGCCCTCCTCACTCGGGTGTTCAAAGGCTGCCTCTCAGGAGTAGCCTATCAGTGGTACCGTAGCTTGGCGGACAACTACATTACTTTTTTCGAGGACTTCAAAGCTTTATTCTTCATGCGATTATACGAGGGTGGAATGGACATGTCTATGTCCTCTCTCATCAAAGTCAAGCAAAGGGAAAATGAGGACGTTCGCACCTTCGTCGAACATTTTCGTCAGGCTACCTTACAGATGCCTCCAGGAGTTCCAGACTCTGCGTTAGTAGATATTTACAGGAAGAACCTCATTTCCGTAGTCTCGGTGTTTACAGGACCATATCAGTTCCATGAGTGGCCCTCGTTCATCATCTTGGCAGAGGCCGCCGAAGACAACAGTCGTAAGACGCGCGACAATGGCATTATGATCTCCGTCTCCGATAGAGGCAAGAGGTCATCTTCCAGCAGCGACCATCCTCGCAGCTCCAAGGGAAAAGAAGCTCTGACGGTCAATACGTCCAGATAAAAGACTGCGGCGACCACGCAGAAGAGACCCGGGACTTCCAGGCCCGTCGAAGTCTACTCTTTCGACGACGACGATATCCCTAGTATATTCGAGTGTCTCATCAAAAGTGGCAAGATCACCCTTTTGAAGCTGAGGCGGCCCCAAGAAGTCGGCAATAATGACGACCCCAAATACTGCATCTTCCATAAATACGTACACCACCCAACAAAGGGGTATTACATACTGAAAAGGAAGATCCAGGGGTTAATCGATGCTAAGGCCATCACTCTGCACAACACCGAGCAACGGTCGAGATAGCCATGACATTCAAATGGTTCTTCCTAGAACATGTACCTCGATCTCAGAATCTGGAAGCTGATGCCCTAGCCAGTCTAGCTGCGGATTTAGACACTCCTATAAGAAGGTAGGATTCGGTAATCCTTCTTAACAGAGATTTATTCTGCGTGAAGAGCAACTTTCACATAGAACGCAGCTACGCTGTGAACACGGATCCCCCTAAAAGAGACTGGAGAAGTCCCTTCATAGATTTTGTCGCATACGGAATCTTGTTGGAGGACCCCAAAGAAGCAGTATCCATCAAAAGATGATCATTACGCTTCTACTTCGATGCATCTTCACAATGCCTATATCACCGAACCTACGACGGACTACTATTAAGATATCTCTCAGACAACGAAGCACAGCAGATTATCCGGGAAGCTCACGACGGCGTATGTGGAGCGCATCAGCCCGGTCCTAAGCTACAGGATCGTATCAGGAGAATGGGCTATTACTGGCCCACTATGATCACAGACGCGATCAACTATGTAAGACAATGCAGAGCCTGTCAGGTTCATGCAGACTTCATACATCAACCGTCTGAATATCTACATCCTACGGTTGCATCCTAGCCTTTCGAAGCATGGGGTATGGATATCATTGGTCCTATTCACCCGTCTTCTTCCAGAGGTCACCGGTTCATACTGGCCATCACGGATTACTTCTCCAAATGGGCAGAGGCGATCCCTCTTGCTGAGGTAAAGGCGTCTGACGTAATCAGCTTCATCAAGCATCACGTCATTTATCGCTTTGGGATTCCCCGAAGGATAATCCATGATAATGGGCCTCAGTTCATCAGCCAAGCGTTTCATCGATTTTGCGATAAAAATCGAATACATAATATTGCCTCTACGGCATATTATCTAGCTGCTAATGGTTTGGTGGAGGCTTTCAACAAAACCATTATCAAACTCTTGAAGAAGTTTGTCCCTTCAAACAAAAGAGACTGGAATGAGAAGCTGGACGAATGTCTCTGGGCATACCGCACAACGGTACGGACACCGACAGGTTGTACCCCATTTTTACTGGTCTACGGGAGCGAAGCAGTTCTTCCCATTGAAATCCAGATCCCGTCGCTCAGGATAGCCGTGACTAGTGAACTGACTCGAGAAAAGAATGACCTGCTAAGGCTTCAGGAGCTAGAAGGATTAGTCGAGAAATGCCTCCAAGCTCAACAGTGCATCACGCTCTACCAAGCACGCATTTCTAGAGCTTTCAATCATAAAGTAAAGGAAAGAGTGTTCAAAGTCGGCGAGCTAGTTTTAGCCGTAAGAAGGCCGATGATTCTTACTCACAGGAGTAAAGGGAAATTTCAGCCCAAGTGGGAAGGCCCTTATGTGATCGAGACAACGTTCTCGAACGGCGCTTACAGGTTAGCCCAGCCTAATGGAGACCTGTTAATGGCTCCTATCAACGGTAAATTCCTGAAGAGGTACTATGCTTAACCTCCTCTGCTCAAGTGGAATATAGCGAGAATCACAAAGTCTGACCAAACTACTTCCAAAACGAAACTAGTTAGGTCATATTCTATCATGTCAGTATAACCTCTGAATAGGTATGTCCTGCTAGAAGTTTATCGAGAGTCTATCATGTCCATACTACCTCTGATATCACTCTCGCCCAAACCTGTCATTTATATTCCGAAATGATGGGTCCACAAAGTCAGAAAAGATTCGCTTTATTTATTCCCAAAAAGAGCATAATTACATTGGGGAAGCAAAAAGAAGAAAGGGTACATCATTGTGGGGGAGCAGTCATATCGCGAATCAGCTTCGCCAGTGCAGCTACCCTCTCGTCCCTGGAAACCAAGGCATCAGCGCGGGCCTGTTCCAGCCGTGCCTCAGGATTGTTCGTAAAGGACAGTTCGGCCCTTGCCCGAAGAGAGCCAGCTCGGGCAGCTTCTGCACGCTCCAGGTCCCGTCACGCGATGCTCAGTCGACCAGTCGCTACGTCTAGACCTGCCAGCGACTGAGAAGCCCACTCCTCTGCCAGAGTGAGTTTCTCCTTCAACTTGCGAGCCCTCGCTACGTTCCCTTCGTGCTCGGATTGGCACTTCGTCTGAAGAGCAAGAGCCTCCTCCACGACAGCTTTTCTTTTATCCATCTCCAGCTTATGTACTTTGATGGAGTTATCTAGGCTCTCCAGCTGTTTGGTAAGCCGTGCAGTTATGAAGTCGTATCTGGCCTGGACCTCAGCTTCAAAACTACCCCGAGTCAGCTGCAAGTATTCGTTAATAGGTTGCTCCAACCCATTAACCATCGCCTCCAGGACGTCAGCTACCCCAGAATCGCCGAACTCCCTGACCGCCCCAATCTAAAACTGGGAAGCCTTCTTCAGACGCTCAAAAGCCAGATTCTTCGCCAACACCATTGATATCAGCGTGTTCAAACTGGTGTAGAAGAGGCTGATATACAGCTCGATCAGCGCAACCAGATCTGGTTGGACGCCAGGAGTAGCCTCGATATTGGTGAGTTCCCCTCCAGGAATGATTGCAGACGAGGTGGCCACAGCCGCCGCCTCGACGGGTGGTACAACCGAAGAAGGTGCGACAACGACGGTCGAAGTCATCGGCATACTCGCAAGAGGCGAGGTCACGATGACGGGTTCGTCCTCCTCTTGAGGTGACGAAACTACTCCGGGCGAGCTGGCCCCCGAAGGTATTTCCTCCTCGAAGTCGAACGCCTCCGTATCATCGCTAGGAGCCAGAGCAGAGCCAGAAGGCGCTTCAACGCTATACTCCCCGTGGACGCCATCCCCTGAGAAGAGGACAAGAAAGTTGATATCAATATGATAGTAATCTTTCTAAGAGGAGACATAAAGATGACCTTTACCCGTAGCCAACGGTATATATGCCGCGTCTGCAGCCGATGTAGCTATATCACGCCTTAATGACGCAATATGAACTGTCATACCTGGAGAAGGAGGTGGGCCAACCGATATCGCCAGGAGCTCTACCAAGCCTTTACCGAGACACGGTCGAGGTTCGTCAGCTGGAACCTCACTGGTCATGCTCACGGACGCGGCAGGAGTTTCATCCGTTGCTGGTCTAGGGGAAGATTCTCCCATTCGCCTCGGCCACGCGGGCGATTTTATTCCACTACCGGAGGCAGTGGCAGCAACGGCAGCCTCAGGCAGGAGTTCTCCGACACCGCCAGCCAAAACTGAGGGTCCCTCTCCGAGAGGCGGGGAACCTCCAATCAAAGAGACATCCCCAACAGAAGAGACATCAGGTTCCTCTCTAGGAGCCTCAATGCCAGGAATCCGGAGAGGACGATTAACCATCTTCTTCTTCCTCTAGCGTGGGGAAGTCTGCTTCGAAGCAGGAGACCTTCGCTTCCCAGAGACCGCCAAAGCCCCCGCAGGAGGAGGCACTTCGTACCTCGACACCGACACCAGAGGCTCATCCGGAGTGACGAACTCCTCACCCTCGTCAGATGAAACCGAGGGGACTTCGATTCTTCCCACAGGCTTGGAAGAAGGCACCCTAAAGCTTCCACGAATGTCAAAATCGCGATGGAAGGTGTTGATCGCCACGTAGAACTGAGCGTAAGAATGGAGGATGCGCAGCTCCGTGGAGAGGGTGACGACCGGCACGATAAAGATTGCTCCCGTGCAGCCCATGATAAAATACCGCCATCCCCTGGCTCCATCAATGAGTCCGCCCCTGGACCTGAAGCTGGTGATGGCATTGCCCACGTGCAGCTGATCGTACCCAAACTGCCTGGCGAACCGACAAGGGAAGTAAGGCTCGAGGAAGCAATGATCTTCGCTTCTGTACAGCAGATGGGAGGGTCTGATGCAGACCAACCAATTAAAAGCTTTCGGAGAAAGATTGGTCTTTTCTCCACCTAAATCCTCAAGCCTAATCCCCGACTGATTGCGATGTACAGAGGGGATAGTGCAAAGGAGCTTCCAGTAATGACCGAGGCTCAGCGCCAGCCGACAGTCTAAGACTGTGTTCACATTCCAGAGGGAGTCCTTGTAGTTCAGCAAGAAACTACCCCCCGCGCTGCTACCAGGGCCGGGAGACATCACCCGGGGGTTGTGGAGAATTAACCATCCCATCAAGTACAGGTATGGTAACTCTACCCGGGGAAAGCTATCACGTCAAGCTTCATCGACGAGCAACCCGTCAGTCATGGCTCTCAGTCCAGCCTGTATATGGCACACCATGGCAGGGAGCAAGCCCAGCCTTGCCCAGAACACCAGACGGACGGCGGGCCACAGGGTGTTCCGGTGAATGCAGTCCGCGGATGCGATACCGGGCACCACTACTCGATGCAGCCATAGGAAGAGAAAGCCAGCCAGCCTGGCTTCCTTAAACAAAGGCCCGCGATAGCGCCTCAAGTAACTATAGGCCTTAGTACCTTCAGGATACTTTCCTACCCCGTCAGTGAGGAACTGATCTGGAGCTTTAGCCTCCTCCATAAGATCCTCGACGACCTGGGCACTGAGCACGCCCAAACAGTTCACGGGCTCATTCTTGCCCCCCGAAACCTTCTCCGACTTGACGGCCCTGGCCCGGTGGAAGAAGAGGTAGGACATCCACTTAGTGGTGTGAGCCAAGTCAGAAGGCTCATTATAAAAAGCAGTGCACGCGAAGTAGTGACACATCAGCTCCTGATACACCTCCACAAACCGAGGGTCCGAGTCCTCCAACTCCCGGTTGGTGGGAACATACTCTTCATACGGGGTATCCTCCATCGGCAGTCTCGAGATCACTGCCATTTCGTGGAGGGCCAACCCCATCTCCCCCAGTGGAGTGGCAAAGGTCCCGGTGAGCGAAATATATCGCTCCATCAGTGCCAGAAACAGGTTAGGGTTGGGAGGCAACCCAACACTCGTCACGCTCACGGCAGCATACAGTCCAATAACCTCCAGCTCTCTCCGAAAATGCTTCAAAGCCCAGTCAACTAGGCAGGACCATCGGAGGTTTGTTGGGGTGATCCACCCATTGCACCGAGGATTCTCCTTGGGGTATACCCCCCCTCGCACCATGAAGTCATTGCAGAAAGTCGGCAATTGGACCGGCTGGATCACTGAACTGTCTTCACTCGGGACGCTACCCGGGCACAGTCCCCTGAACAACATCACGACACCAGAAGGGCGGCTGACAAACGACCCCTGGTCGGCTCCTTTCAGATGAAAGATCTTCCCCGGCTTGCCGTAAAGATCAGGAGTCAGCGTCCACGATATCCTCCTGCGATGTGTGGCATGGAAGAAAGCCGAGATAGGATAATCTCTCGGCATCATGGGCAGATACAAGACCACACTCTCAGCGGGGAAAACCCAGGGTTCTCTCTTGGGCTTCGTCTGGGACTGTTTGTCAATCATGTCCCCAAAGAGAAAAGCCGGCTTGATGTACTGGTCCCCGTCTATATACGTCAGGGGCTTTCCATTAATCATGTTCAGTAATGTCCGCTCACCCTGAGCCGATATTAGAATCTCCCTTCCTTCATGATACTGGGGTCCGGAGATAGGAAATGTCACGTGCGACAGATCCTCCAGATAGTTCGAGTGCAGCATCCCGGCAGCGGATCCCATCACCTCGGCCAGTGGAGACTCATGCAAGTTAACTGCGAAACGACAGTCTGTGCTTTACGCCAAGATTGTACAAAATTTGGTCATATTACGCCAGAGGTCCCATCCAAAGCGTAAAACTAAAATTTTATAGTATACACCAAGTTTTCGGCTGTCAGAGCTTTTACGCTCATAACTGCGAAAACATAGAGTTTTTACGCTGGCACATTAGAAAAGTGGGCGTAAAAGATGAAAATGTCTCCGTGCGTCATCTTCCTCAAAGAGGCTATCAGCACAGGAGATGACCTAGCGCGGTCACGTTCAACGTGTGTGAAGGATTTTTTGTCGTTCTTTGTCATCCCAAAGGCTATACCTCTAAGGCCGGGTGCGCTAATCGTCGGCAGGATGCTTCGCTCAGAAGGAAGTTCACCTTGCCCGACCGAAGACTCTCTCGCTGGGGCAGAAGAACGAAAAGAAGAGCCTGTACTCTTTTCCTTGGTGGAGGGGGTTTGTTTTGGCGCCATCTCTGAAAACTCGGAGTGCCCGGAGAAAGAACGAGGGGAAAAACTTAAACAATCGAAGGCTCGCTTTCGCAAAAGATGGATAAAAAGTTTTTCTCTCAAAAGCTTGGGATATATATAGAGTTCGGGTCGACTCCTCGAAACCCCAACCAAATCTCACAAATTAAATATTTGGTTATGATTGGGTACTACGTCAGCCCACTACTCTCGAAAGACGGACAGTCAGCAAATTCGAAGAGTTTTTTGTGCGAAAGCAGGTCAGCGGTTCCTATGCTAAAAAAGCTTTCTACGCTCGACAATAACAGATCTACGGTTTTACGCTCGCAAGCTATAAGTCTATGATTTTACGTCCGGATACCTTTGTGCTCGGTAGCTTTTATGCTCGAGAGGCCACAAACCTACGACTTTACGCTCAGCAGACACCAAATCGATGATCTCACGCTCGGTGGCGTTTAGTTCACGCTCGGAGGCAACGGATCCACGACCTTACGCCCGGAAGATTTCTTTTTTTTCACAGGCTACAAATCTACAGTTCTACGCTAAGGAGCTTTCTACGCTCGACAGCAACAGATCTACGGTTTTACGCTCGTAAGCTATCAGTCTATGGTTTTATGCTCGGATGCCTTTGTGCTCGGTAGCTTTTACGCTCGAGAGGCTACAAACCTACGACTTCATGCTCAGCAGCTCCGAATCTACGATCTCACGCGCGGTGGCTTTCTACGCTCAATAGGCTACGAACTCAGGATTTTCAGCTCATCTACACTACGGATCTCTGACTTTCCGCATATTCGAACAGTTCTCAAGACGGTCGATTACAGGAGTTCATACAGAAGATACTCCGTCTTGGCCTCAACATATCCCAAGTACCCGAAGCATACAGAGTTCAAACATTGAGAAATTACTTTTCTCGGGTCAATTGGAGGTTCATCCAGACTCCAGTCTGAATATCTCGTCTATCAAGATGGCAACTCAGTTTGACAGCCATTTTTCGACCCTGTTCCAAGGGATTTTCGAGAAGTCATTCTTGAAGACGAAGTCTGAACAAAAATTCTGTTCATCAGAAGTAAAAACTCTACGCGGTTCCTCAGTCCTAGCAGCAGGACAGTTCTAAATGTTCAAAATGCTCAAACAGTGTTCTATGGACTATTCGCTATGCATAAAGGACATGACCTAGCACTCTTTCTAAACAGAGTCGGCGTAAAGAATCAGACGTGTCGAAGCTACACATATTCAGACTTCACAGCAACGTACGGCAAAATGATCATATGGAGAAGCAAGACGATTTTTATTAAAGATTAAATTCATGATTACACATAAAGGAAATCCTATCTACAAGGGGTTTTTCTTCATTTTCCATGACTACATATGAAGGAAACCCCGTCTACAAAGGATTTCCCCATCATCGTCTGAAGACCGCACCAAGGAGCCGTTCTGACAGAGGCTCGCGTGGGTGATGATCTTTCCCTTCTCCCAAGAAGATGATCAGTGGCAGGAGGATACAAAACTGGGCATATGACCCATCCTCCAACAGAAGGAAAGCAGGGTAATTCTGCTTTCCTACAGACCACCGCCACTCTAGCCGGTCTGTCTGCCTCTCGTCACCAGAGGTAACTGGAGAAGGCTCCACTTGCAAGCAGCGTGGTGAAATACAATTCTTCGCCTCTCCGAAAGAACCACCACATAAAGTTGCTGATTATCCCGAGCAAGGGAGGCTAAGATATCCTTCCATGATCCATCGTTGCAGTGGACACTTGCTCGAAGATGCCATCTTTTTTGGCTCCTTACACGCTGGAAGAACATGATCTCCTTCTTCCTCAGGTCGACCCGGCGAACTCCGGCGATCATCTCTGCGTGGTGATGGAAATATGGGGAGAATGGGTTAACTCCCCCAGCCTTTTTATAGGCGAAAGGGGTCACACCTGTCCCCAATAAATCTGCCATAAAGTCAGCATCGACCGTTTCAACGCTCCATTCAGAAACGTTTCGAGTCACGAGGAGCGGTTCATGCTTCATTCAAAGCGTTCCAAATTCCGAGGAATTTGGAAGCTTTGAAGGGGGTCTTGTAGAAGCATAAAAAATACGCCGGATGACTATACACGGCATATTGGTGCAGAGCAGCGTAAGCAGAGGCCTTCAGATCCATCAAACGTGCAACAGAGCTCTTTTCGCTAAAAATGCAGCGTAAAATATGAAACTCGAAGGACCATCCGCATAAGGCAGTACGTCCAAGCCGCTTCAGCGTAAACAGGGTGCTTCATCGCCTCCAGGGCGTAAAACTCATCCTCTTTCAAACGTAGCATTGAGGTGTACAAGAGACGCTTCATATTCTCCGAAGTGAACCTGTCAGACCCTGCAATGAACCTGACGTCTGGACTTCTGACAAAGAGATACGGCTCGACTACCCAGACGACGGCTATAATGATGGCACAGCACTGCGACCCAGGCTGTCAAATACCGCCATCCCCTTTACATAAACTATTTTTACAAGCACGAAGGGATATGCTGCCTTATTTTACATAGGCAAAACATGAGCTATTTACGTTCTGCAGTAGACAAACCGCCTGCCACATCAAAAGTTGCACTCCGTACGGGGTTCGAGGCACGTCTCAACGTCTGATGCACAGAGCGGTGATAGTTGCTCAAGGCACGTCTCTGCGACTGATGCGCAGAAGGGGTTGCAGACCTTCAAAAAATATGCCTCCATATTTAATGCACAGGATGGTGGCAAATCTCGACATTTAATGCAAGAGATTTGATTATATCTTCAAAAGCCGTAATTTCGGCTAAAACGTCCACATCAGCACTATGGCACGGTACGCAGCGGCTTCTACGCCCATCCAGCGTTTGTGCTCGTTCGGCTTCTACTCCTGCTCGACCTCTATGACCATTCGGCTTCTACGCCTGCTCGACCTCTATGACCATTCGGCTTCTACGCCTGCTCGGCCTCTATGACCACTCGGCTTCTACGCCTGCTCGGCCTCTATGACCATTCGGCTTCTACGCCTGTGCGGCCTCTATGACCATTCGGCTTCTACGCCTGCTCGGCCTCTGTGATCACTCGGCATCTACACCTGCTCGGCCTCTATGATCACTCGGCTTCTATGCCTATTCGACTTCTATGCCTATTCGGCTTCTATGTCGGTTTGATAACTATTTGGCTTCTATGCCATGGTGACAGACATTTGGCTTCTATGCCAACCTCTTCTACACAATGGATACCTACCTACGTGGCTTTTACGCCATGATCTTCGTAGCAATTATACGCGTTTTGTCCCTTAGTTGGACCCGCGTCACACGCTCATTCAAAGGATCATCTATACGCCGACATTGGTTACTTTAACCGTTGTGTAAAAGGATGCTGTACTTTCCACTCCTCGGTTTCTATACCGACGGAGTGGTCACTGTCACTAAAACTCTATAAATAGAGACCTCTATCAATGAGGAAAAAGGTCGACAAATTGGAAAGGTCAAAAAATTGGTCAAGAAACCAATATCAGATCCAAGGTCGAACTTCCAAGAAAGATCGAACCAGAGGTCAAGAGAGAGAGAGAGAGAGAGAGAGAGAGAATCCGGAGCTCAGGCAGAGAGTAGGGATCGACGACTTTGGCATCGTACGTCCACCCTCTTTTGCAACCTTCGAAGCTGCTTCCTGTCTTCTACGGCACTTCTTCAACATCGTGTGGTCCAAGGGCTAAAGTGATCGAGTGCAGATCAGACACCTATAGTAATATTTACCCAGATTAATTAAATTGTACTCCCATATCCTCATATAGGATCAAATTGTACAAGTTTGTTTGTAAACCAAAGAAGGCGGGTTTCGTATAAACCCCATCTTGAATACATTTTTATTCTTTCGTTTAATACCACAAACACCGTCGTACCAGATGCCAGCCCTTCAAAACTGACTCCGGCGGACAAGGGGAAGCAAAGAGAAGTACGCTTTGATAAACCTGTGAAAAACATTCCAAACAAAGGTTTTGAGAAGCCCTACAACTTCGATATCCTGGCCCAACTGGCTAATACACCAGCCAGGCTATCCATCTTCGAGCTACTCAGGCTCTCCCAAGACACTCGTCTAGCCTTGAGTGAAGCGCTGATGCAGGCGGAGGCATGCTTGACCCAGCTCAAGTCCCCCGACGAAGAACCAGTGGCGTGTCCTCAATGCCACAGTGTGATGAAGGTGGTCCCAAATATCACTTTCACCCAAGACGACATGCTGTTAAAACATAACAAGCATGACAGGCCCCTCTATTACACCGGGTACGTCAGTTCCATGGAGGTCGATCGGATTCACATAGATCCGGAATCGTCGATCAGCATCATCCCTCACAGTCTGCTCAAACCGCTGAGGATTCCTACCAGCGAATTGGCTTACACCTCCACTACAATCGTGGGTTTCAACGCTGGAAGAAGTAAGCCATTGGGAAAAATTCTTCTGAGAATCCAGATTGGCAACGGTAGCCACGTGTTACGTCATCGAATCAGAGGTGTCCTACAACATTTTGCTGGGAAGACCGTTGATCCACGACCACAACATCGTTCCTTCAACTCTATATCAATGTCTTAAATATGTAAACCCCCAAGGAACGGTACAAACGGAGGTTGCTGACCTAAACCCGTTCAAAGGAGTAGAATCCTACTATTTTGATGCTGTGTTGTACTCTCAAGACCATACGGAAGAAGTGTCAGGCGAGGCAGAGAAGGAATCCCACCGGGAGCCAGAAGAACCCTCTGCCGCACTACCGCTGTCAATCAGAGTGAAAGGATGAACCACTCATCCAAAAGCCATGGAGCCTATAGCTATTCACCTGAACAAAACCAGGTCAGGAAAAGGGAGTGATCCTCTAGTGGTCACTTTGAACCAGAAGCCTCCACCCTTGGTCATCAACCTTCGGCGCAACGGGCAGCCGACCGATGTAAATACGACCAGGAACGGAGTTTCAGATGATAAAAAACATCCTCTTTTCCAGTACGTTAATGCTCAAATTCCAAATCAGGAATCCACTCCCCGTGACGAGGTAGAACCCATAGCACAAAAATTCTTGGAAGTTATGAACTCCTACCGTCCGTATGTCTGGGAAGTAGCATCATCATCCAACGTCGTCACGACATATGGACCAAATGAGGATTCTATCTTCATTGTCCCACCTACCTGCAGCAGCCAGCGTTCAATAGTCTTCGGCCTCATGCGCAATCAACCGACTATCCAGGAAGATTCTTTCAATGATGATGCTGGAAAAATACAAGTTCACCGATACAGCCCGCAAGCGTTGAGGATCATGCAAAATATGGGCTACGACTTAGAACGGAAGCCAGGCCTCAACTACGGAAGAGGCAGACGAACGCCGCTACGCGGCGACCCCTACTATCAACGAACTCATTTCGGGTTGGGATATGCCACCTCCTCTAAGTCGGACGAGGATATATTTTCCTCTTCTCAGAACGGCTCATCGCCCTCTGACTCACCTGACGCTCTCGAGCAAGCACTATCAGCAAATATGGTAGCGACTGATTCCTTTGAAGCAGATGAACAAGAATCTGAACCGTTTGAGAATGACTCTTGGGCTCAGCAAATGGATACACAGTAGGAATTCCGCTTCGAGCAAAGGGAACCTCCCACCAAAGATGAAGTTATCCAGGTTGATGTTGGGGGCAAACTTTCGCCAAAGCCGATATTTATCAGTAACAATCTTTTCCCAGCTAAAAGGGAAGAAGTTATCCAGCTGATAAAAGAATATATCGATATCTTTGCGTGGAATTATGAGGACATGCCGGGCCTTGACCCGAAGGTGGCTACTCATAAACTCAATATATTGACCGACTCGAAGCCTATGAAGCAGCACCAACGCCGGTTTCGCCCGGATATGATGGACGCCATCGAAACTGAAGTCAAGAAGTTGATAGCCTGTGGTTTCATCCGGGAAGAGCAACATCCCGACTGGGTCGCCAACGTTGTCCCAGTCATGAAGAAAAATGGGAAAATACGTATCTGCATCGATTACCGAGATCTGAATGCAGCCTGCCACAAGGATGAGTTCCCTCTTCCCATCATGGACATCATGATCGACAACACCTGCGGTTTTGAACGCATGTCTTTCATGGACGGGTTCTCGGGGTACAATCAGATCAAGATGCATCCTGAAGACGAGAAGCACATTGCCTTCCGGACCCCGTTGGGAGTATATTGCTATACAGTCATGCCCTTCGGATTGAAGAACGTTGGGGCTACATACCAACGGGCTATGAGTAACATATTCCATGAGCATTTACGCAAAACAGTAGAATGTTACGTAGACGACATAGCCGTCAAGAGCCGCCTCAAAGATGCTCACATTCAAGACTTAAGGACGGTATTCGAGTTAATGTGCCAACATCAACTCAAGATGAACCCTACGAAGTCCTTTCTGGGTGTATCTAGTGGCAAATTCCTGGGATTTGTCATTACCGCCAAAGGCATCCAAGTGGACCCTGACAAAGTCCAGGCCATCGTAGAAATGCGACCGCCCCGCAATCTAAGGGAACTCCGAGGATTTCAAGGCCGTCTGGCTTATATCCGGAGATTCATATCCAACCTCTCGGGGAGATGTCAGCCCTTTTCGCATCTCATGAAGAAAGGTATATCCTTCATATAGGACGAAACCTGTCAACAAGCGTTCGGGGATATCAATCGCTACCTCACCAGTCCGCCAGTTCTGGTACCTCCCATCATGGGAAGACCATTCTTGTTGTACGTTCGAGCGATGGATCATTCGCTAGGAGCTCTTCTCGCACAGAAGAACGATATGGGGCATGAACAGGCTATCTACTACCTCAGCAGGATGATGGTCGGAGCCGAACACCGGTACAACCTAGTGGAGAAGGAATGCTTGGCTCTGATGTTCGCTATCCAGAAGATGCGACACTACGTCATCGGCCAGACTATTTATATCATCTCCAGGATCAACCATCTTCGAGTACTGATGAGCAAGCCAAGTGTTCTTAATTCCCGACTCGCGACTTGGGCGATGCTGTTGACACCATATGACATGGTATACGTCCCACAGAAGTCCATCAAAGGCCAAGCGCTGGCCGACTTCCTAGCTGCTCATCCGATCCCGGAGGCCTCCAAATTATACGAGGACATTCCCGACGAAGTTGCAGAATGTAATTCTGCAATAAAAAGTGACGCATGGCAACTGTTCTTGGACGGCGCCTCCAGGACTGGTCCCCAGGGAAACGTGGTTTCAGGGGTAGGAATCGTCCTGGTCACTCCTGATAAACTCGTCATCTACCGAGCATATTCTCTTAGCGAGCCATGCTCCAACAATGTGGCTACAACGCTCTGCTAATCGGGCTCCAAGTCGCCAAAGAGCTGGGGGTCGTCTCCCTGGAAGCTTTCGGTGATTCTCTGCTTATCGTCAATCAAGTCAGGGGAATATATGAAGTCCGGAATCCAGACCTCATCCCCTATCACCAAGCAACGGTCGAGATAGCCATGACATTCAAAGGGTTCTTCCTAGAGCATGTACCTCAATCTCAGAATCTGGAAGCTGATGCCTTAGCCAGTCTAGCTGCGGATTTAGCCACTCCTATAAGGAGGCAGGATTCGGTAATCCTTCTTTACAGAGATTTATTCTGTGTGAAGAACAACTTTCACATAGAACGAAGCTACGCTGTGAACACGGATCCCCCTAGAAGAGACTGGAGAAGTCCCTTCATAGATTTCGTCGCATATGAAATCTTGTCGGAGGACCCCAAAGAAGCAGTATCCGTCAAAAGACGATCATTACGCTTCTACTTTGATGCATCTTCACAATGCCTATATCGCCGGACCTACGACGGACTGCTATCGAGATGTCTCTCTAACAATGAATCACAGTAGATTATCCGGGAAGCTCACGACGGCGTATGCGGAGCGCATCAGCCCGGTCCTAAGCTACAGGATCGTATCAGGAGAATGGGCTATTACTGGCCCACTATGATCGCAGACGCGATCAACTATGCAAGATAATGCAGAGCCTGTCAGGTTCATACAGACTTCATACATCAACCGTCTGAATATCTACATCCTACGGTTGTATCCTGGCCTTTCGAAGCATGGGGTATGGATATCATTGGTCCTATTCACCCGTCTTCTTCCAGAGGTCACCGGTTCATACTGGCCATCACGGATTACTTCTCCAAATGGGCAGAGACGATCCCTCTTGCTGAGGTAAAGGCGTCTAATGTAATCAGCTTCATCAAGCATCACGTTATTTATCGCTTTGGGGTTCCCCGAAGGATAATCCATGACAACGGGCCTCAGTTCATCAGCCTAGCGTTTCATCGATTTTGCGATAAAAATCGAATACATAATATTGCCTCTACGGCATATTATCCAGCTGCTAATGGTTTGGCAGAAGCTTTCAACAAAACCATTATCAAACTCTTGAAGAAGTTCGTCTCTTCAAACAAAAGAGACTGGAATGAGAAGCTGGGCGAATGTCTCTGGGCATACCGTACAACGGTACGAACACCAACAGGTTGTACCCTATTTTTACTGGTCTACGGAAGCAAAGCAGTTCTCCCCATTGAAATCTAGATTCTGTCACTCAGGATAGCCGTGACTAATGAGCTGACTCAAGAAAAGAATGACTTGTTAAAGCTTCAAGAGCTAGAAGGATTAGACGAGAAACGCCTCCAAGCTCAACAGCGCATCGCGCTCTACCAGGCACGCATTTCCAGAGCTTTCAATCATAAAGTAAAGGAAAGAGTGTTCAAAGTCGGCGAGCTAGTTTTAGCCGTAAGAAGGCCGATGATTCTTACTCACAGAAGTAAAGGCAAATTCCAGCCAAAGTGGGAAGGCCCTTATGTGATCGAGACAACATTCTCAAACGGCGCTTACAGGTTAGCCCAGCCTAATGGAGACCTGTTAATGGCTCCTATCAACGGTAAATTCCTGAAGAGGTACTATGCTTAACCTCCTCTGCTCAAGTGGAATATAGCGAGAATCTCAATTCTGACAGAACTACTTCCAAAACAAAACTAGTTGGGTCATATCCTATCACGTCCATATTACCTCTGATAGCGTCTTGTCTACCAACTTTAGTCAAAGCATATTCTATCATGTCCGTATGACCTCTGAATAGATATGTCCTGCTAAAAGTTTATCGAGAGTCTATCACGTCCAGACTACCTCTGATATCACTCTCGCCCAAACCTGTCATTTATATTCTGAAATGATGGGTCCACAAAGTCAGAAAAGATTCGCTTTATTTATTCCCAAAAAGAGCAGAATTACATTGGGGAAGCAAAAAGAAGAAAGGGTACATCATTGTGGGGGAGCGGTCAGATCACGAATCAGCTGTGCCAGTGCAGCTATCCTCTCATCCCTGAAAACCAAGGCATCAGCGCGGGCCCGCTCCAGCCGTGCCTCGGGATTGTTCATAAAGGACAGTTTGGCCCTTGCCCGAAGAGAGCCAGCACGGGCAGCTTCTGCACGCTCCAGGTCCCGTCGCGCTGTGCTCAGTCGACCAGTCGCTACGTCTAGACCTGCCAACGACTGAGAAGCCCACTCCTCTGCCAGAGCAAATTTTTCCTTCAACTTGCGGGCCCTCGCTTTGTTCCCTTCATGCTCGGATTGGCACTTCGTCTGAAGAGCAAGAGCCTCCTCTACGACAGCTTTTCTTTCATCCATCTCCAGCTTATGTGCTTTGATGGAGTTATCTAGGCTTTCCAGCCGTTTAGTAAGCCGCGCAGTCATAAGGTCGTATCTGGCCTGGACCTCAGCTTCAAGACTGCCCCGGGCCAGCTGCAAGTATTCGTTAATAGGTTGCTCTAACCCATTAACCATCGCCTCCAGGGCGTCAGCTACCCCAGAATCGCCGAACTCCCAGACCGCCCCAATCGAAAACTGGGAAGCCTTCTTCAGACGCTCGAAGTCTAGATTCTTCGCCAACACCATTAATATCAGCATTTTCAAACTGGTGTAAAAGAGGCTGGTATACAGCTCGGTCAGCGCAACCAAATCTGATTGAACGCCAGGAGTGGTCACAATATTGGCGAGTTCCCCTCCAGGAATGATTGCAGACGAGGTGGCCACAGCCACCGCCTCAACGAGTAGTACGACCGAAGAAGGTGCGACAACGACGGTCGGAGTCTTCGGCATACTCGCAAGAGGTGAGGTCACGATAACGGGTTCGTCCTCCTCTTGAGATGACGAAACTACTCCGGGCGAGCTGGCCCCTGAAGGTATTTCCTCCTCGAAGTCGGGCGCCTCCGTATCATCGCCAGGAGCCCGAGCAGAGCCAGAAGGCGCCTCAACGCTATACTCCCCGTGGACGCCATCCACTGAGAAGAGGACAAGGAAGTTGATATCAATATGATGGTAATCTTTCTAAGAGGAGACATAAAGATGACATTTACCCGTAGCCAACGGTATATATGCCGCGTCTGCAGCCAATGTAGCTAAATCACACCTTAATGACGTAATACGAACTATCATACCTGGAGAAGGAGGTGCGCCAACCGATATCGCCAGGTGCTCTACCGAGCCTTCACCAAGACGCAGTCGAGGTTCGTCAACTAGAATCTCGCTAGTCATGCTCACGGACGCGGCAGGAGTTTCATCCGTTACTGGTCTAGAAAAAGATTCTCCTATTTACCTCGGCCACGCAGGCTATTTCATTCCACTACCGGAGGCAGTGGCAGCAACGGCAGCCTCAAGCAGGAGTTCTCCGGCACCGCCAGCCGAAACTGAGGGTCCCTCTCCGAAAGGTGAGGAACCTCCGATCAAAGAGACATCCCCAACAGGAGAGACAGCAGGTTCCACTCTAAGAGCCTCAATGCCAGGAATTCGGCGAGAAACGATTAACCGTCTTCTTCGTCCTCTTGCGAGGGGAGGTCTGCTTCGAAGCAGGAGCCCTTCGCTTCCCAGAGACTGCCAAAGCCCCCGCAGGCGGAGGCACTTCACACCTCGGCACCGACACCAGAGGCTCATCCGGAGTGACGGACTCTTCACCCTCGTCAGATGAAATCGAGGGGACTTTGACTCTCCCCCCAGGCTTGGGAGAAGGCACCCTAAAGCTTCCACGCATGTCAAAATTGCGATGGAAGGTGTTGATCGCCACGTAGAACTGGGCATACGAATGGAGCATGCGCAGCTCTATGGAAAGTGTGACGACCGGCACGGTAAAGATTGCTCCCGTGCAGCCCATGATAAAATACCGCCATCCTTTGGCTCCATCAATGAGTCCGCCCCTGGACCTGAAGTTGGTGACGGCATTGCCCACGTGCAGCTGATCGTACCCAAACTGCCTGGCGAACCGACTGGGCAAGTAGGGCTCGAAGAAACAATAATCTTCGCTTCTGTACATCAAATGGGAGGGTCTGATGCAGACCAACCAATTGAAAGCTTTCGGAGAAAGATTGGTCTTCTCTCCACCTAAATCCTCAAGCCTAATCCCCGACTGATTGCGATGTACAGAGGGGACAGTGCAGAGAAGCTTCCAGCCGAGACTGAGGCCCAGCACCAGCCGAGAGTCTAAAACAGTGTTCATATTCCAGGGAGAGTCCTTATAGTTTAGCAAGAAACTACCCCCCGTGCTACTACCAGGGCCGGGAGACATCACCCGGGGGTTGTGGAGAATTAACCATCCCATCAAGTACAGGTATGGTAACTCTACCCGGGGAAAGCTATCACGCCGAGCTTCATCGACGAGCAGTCCATCAGTCATGGCTCTCAGGCCAGCCTGTATACGGCACACCATGGCAGGGAGCAAGCCCAGTCTTGCCCCGAACACCAGACAAACGGCGGGCCACAGGATGTTCCGGTGAATGCGGTCCGCGGACGCGGTACCGGGCACCACTACTCGACGCAGCCATATACAGAGGAAACCAGCCGGCCGGGCTTCCTTAGACAAAGGCCTGCGGTAGCGCCTTAAGTAACTGTAGGCCTTAGTACCTTCAGGATACTTTCCTACCCCGTCATTGAGAATCTGATCTGGAGCTTTAGCATCCTCCATAAGATCCTCGACGACCTGGGCACTGAGCATGCCCAAACAGTTCACGGGCTCATTCTTGCCCCCCGAGACTTTCTCCGACTTGGCAGCCCTGGCCCGATGGAAGAAGAGGTAGGACATCCACTTAGTGGTGTGAGCCAAATCAGAAGGCTCATCATAAAAAGCAGTGCACGCGAAGTAGTGGCACATCAGCTCCTGATACACCTCCATAACCTGAGGGTCCGAGTCCTCCAACTCCCGGTTGGTGGGAACATACTCTTCATATGGGGTTTCCCCCATCGGCAGTCTCGAGATCACTGCCATCTCATGAAGGGCCAACCCCAACTCCCCCAGTAGAGTGGCGAAGGTCCCGGTGAGCGAAATGTATCGCTCCATCAGTGCCAGAAACAGGTTAGGGTTAGGAGGCAACCCAACACTCGTCGCACTCACAGCAGCATACAGTCCAATGACCTCCAGCTCTCTCCGAAAATGCTTCAAAGCCCAGTCAACTAGGCAGGACCATCGGAGGTTTGTTGGGGTGATCCACCCATTGCACCGAGGATTCTCCTTGGGGTATACCCCCCCCTCGCACCATGAAGTCATTGCAGAAAGTCGGCAATTGGACCGGCTGGATCACTGAACTGTCTTCACTCGGGACGCTACCCGGGCACAGTCCCCTGAACAACGTCACGACACCAGAAGAGCGGCTGACAAACGACCCCTAGTCAGCTCCTTTCAGATGAAAGATCTTTCCCGGCTTGCCGTGAAGATCGAGAGTCAGCGTCCACGACATCCTCCTGGGATGTGTGGCATGGGAGAAAGCCGAGATGGGATAATCTTTCGACATCGTGGGCAGATACAAGACCACACTCTCGGCGGAGAAAACCCAAGGTTCTCTCTTGGGCTTCGTCTGGGACTGTTTGTCAATCATGTCCCCAAAGAGAAAAGCCGGCTTGATGTACTGGTCCCCGTCTATGTACGTCAGGGGCTCTCCGTTAATCATGTTCAACAATGTCCGCTCGCCCTGAACCGATATCAAGATCCCCCTTCCTTCAGGATACTGGGTCCGGAGATAGAAAATGTCACGTGGGACAGATCCTCCAGATAGTTTGAGTGCAGCATCCCGGCAGCGGAATCTATCACCTCGGCCAGTGGAGACTCATGCAAGTTAAATGCGAAAGTGCAAGAAAAATACGTCATTACAAATCTTGCAACATAAAGACCAAGAAATGAAAGTCTGTGCTTTACGTCAAGACTGTACAAAATTTGGTCATTTTACGCCGGAAGTCACATCCTGAAGCGTAATTGGCGGTATACAGTCCGTGCTTTACGACAGACTGCCAAAATTCTAGTTATTACACCGGAGGTCCCATCCACAAAGCGTAAAACTAAAATTTTATAGTATACACCAAGTTTTCGGCAGTCAGAGCTTTTACGCTCATAACTGCAAAAATATAGAGTTTTTACGCTGGCACATTAGAAATGTGGGCATAAAAGATGTAAACGTCTTCGTGCGTCATCTTCCTCAAAGAGGCTATCAGCACAGATGACGACCTAGCGCGGTCACGTTTAACGTGTGCGAAGAATTTTTCGTCGTTCTTTGTCATCCCAAAGTCTATACCTCTAAGGCCGGGTGCGCTACTCGTCGGCAGGATGCTTCGCTTAGAAGAAAGTTCACCTTGCCCAATCGAAGACTCTCTCGCTGGAGCAGAAGAACGAGAAGAAGAGCCTGTACTCTTTCCCTTAGTGGAGGGGGTTTGTTTCAGCACCATTTTTGAAAACTCGGAGTGCTCGGAGAAAGAACGAGGGAAAAAACTCAAACAGTCGAAGGCTCTCTTTCGCAGAAGACGGATAAAAAGTTTTTCTCTCAAAAGCTTGGGATATATATAGAGTTTGGGTCGACTCCTCGAATCCTCGGACAGGCTCCTCGAAACCCCAACCAAATCTCACAATTAAATATTTGGTTATGATTGGGTACTACGTCAGCCCACTACTCTAGAAAGACGGACAGTCAGCAAATTCGAAGAGTTTTTCGTGCGAAAGCAGGTCAGAGGTTCCTATGCTAAGGAGCTTTCTATGCTCGACAGCAACAGATCTACGGTTTTACGCTCGCAAGCTATAATTCTATAGTTTTACGCCCGGATGCCTTTGTGCTCGGTAGCTTTTATGCTCGAGAGGCCACAAACCTACGACTTTACGCTCAGCAGATACCAAATCAATGATCTCACGCTCGGTGGCGTTTAGTTTACGCTCGGAGGCAACAGATCCTCAACCTTACGCTCGAAAGATTTCTTTTTCACAGGCTACAAATCTACAGTTCTACGCTAAGGAGCTTTCTACGCTCGACAGCAACAGATCTACAGTTTTACGCTCGCAAGCTATCAGTCTATGGTTTTATGCCCGAATGCCTTTGTGCTCGATAGCTTTTACGCTCGAGAGGCTACAAACCTACGACTTTACGCTCAGCAGCTACGAATCTACGATCTCACGCTCGGTGGCTTTCTACGCTCAATAGACTACGAACTCAGGATTTTCAGCTCATCTACACTACGAATCTTTGACTTTCCGTATATCCGAACAGTTCTCAAGGAGGTCGATTACAGGAGTTCACTCAGAAGATACTCCTTCTTGACCTCAAAAAATCCTAAGTACCCGAAGCACACAGAGTTCAAACATTAAGAAATTACTCTTCTTGGGTCAATTGGAGGTTCATCCAGACTCCAGTCTAAATATCTCGTCTATCAAGATGGCAACTCAGTTTAACAGCCATTTCTCGACCCTGTCCCAAGGGATTTTCGAGAAGTCAATCTTGAAGACGAAGTCTGAACAAAAAATTCTGTTCATCAGAAGTAAAAACTCTATGCGGTTTCTCAGTCCTAGCACTAGGACAGTTCTAAATGCTCAAAATGCTCAATAGCGTTTTATGGACTATTCGCTATGCATAAAGGACAGGACCTAGCACTCTTTCTAAATAGAGTCGGCGTAAAGAATCAGACGTGTCGAAGCTACACATATTCAGACTTAACAGCAACGTATGGCAAAACGATCATATGCAGAGAAGAAAGACAATTTTTATTAAAGATTAAAGTCATGATTACATATGAGGGAAATCCTGTCTACAAGGGATTTTTGTTCATTTTTATGATTACATCTGAGGGAAACCCCGTCTACAAAGGGCTTCCTTATCATCGTCTGAAGACCGCACCGAGGAGCTGTTCTGACAGGTTCTCGCGTTGGTGATGGTCTTCCTCTTCTTCCAAGAAGATGATCAGTGGCAGGAGGATACAAAACTGGGCATATGACCCATCCTCCAACAGAAGGAAAGCAGGGTAATTCTGCTTTCCTACAGACCACCGCCACTCTAGCCGGTCTGTCTGCCTCTTGTCACCAGAGGTAACTGGAGAAGGCACCACTTGCAAGCAGCGTGGTCTAATACGACCCTTCCCTTCTCCTGGAAGAACCGCCATATAAAGTTGTTGATTATCCCGAGCAAGGGAGGCTAATATATCCTTCCATGATCCATCGTTGCAGTGGACACTTGCTCGAAGATGCCGTCTTTTTTGGCTCCTTACACGCTGGAAGAATATGCTCTCCTTCTTCCTCAGGTTGACCCTGCGAACTCCGGCGATCATCTCTGCGTGGTGATAGAAATATGGGGAGAACAAGTTAACTCCCCCAGCCTTTTTATAGGTGAAAGAGGTCACACTGATCCCCAATAAATCCGCCATAAAGTCAGCATCGACTGTTTCAACGCTCCATTCAGAAACGTTTCAAGTTACGAGGAGCGGTTCATGCTTCATTCAAAGCGTTCCAAATTTCAAGGAATTTGAAAGCTTTGAAGGGGGTCTCATAGAAGCATAAAAAATATGCCGGATGGCTATACGCAGCATATTGGTGCAGAGCAGCGTAAACAGAGGCCTTCAGAGCCATCAAAGCATGCAACAGAACTTTTTTCGCTAAAAACACAGCGTGAAATATAAAGCTCAAAAACGGGTGCTTCATCGCCTCCAGGGCATAAAACTCATCCTCTTTCAAAACACAGCATTGAGGTGTACAAGAGACGCTTCGTATTCTCCGAAGTGAACCTGTCAGACCCTGCAATAAACCTGTCAAGATCCTGCAATGAACCTGACGTCTGGACTTCTGACAAAGGGATACGGCTCGACTACCCAGACGACGGCTATAATAATGGCACAGCACTGCGACCCAGGCTGTCATTTATCGCCATCTCCTTTGCGTAAACTGTTTTTACAAGCACGAAGGGGTACGCTGCTTTGTTTTACACAGGCAGACATGAACTGTTTACGCTCCGCGATAGACAAACCGTCTGCCACATCAAAAGCTGCACTCCATACGGGATTCGAGGCACGTCTCTGCGTCCAATGCACAGAGCGATGACAGTAGCTCGAGGCACGTCTCTACGTCTAATGCACAGAGCGGTGACAGTTTCTCAAGGCACGTCTCTGCGACTGATGCACAGAAGGGGTTACAGACCTTCAAAAATACGCCTCCATATTTAATGCACAGGATGGTAACAAATCTCGGCATTTAATGCAAGAGATTTGATTATATCTTCAAAAGCCATAATTCCGGCTAAGACGTCCACATCAGCACTCTGGCACGGTACGCAGCGGCTTCTACGCCCATCCAGCTCCTATGCTCACTCGGCCTCTATGACCGCTCGGCTTCAACGCTCATTCGGCTTCTACGTCCACTCGGCCTCTATGACCACTCGGCTTCTACGCCCTTTCGGCTTCAACGCCCCTTCGGCTTCTACGCCCACTCGGCCTCTATGACCGCTCGGCTTCTATGCCTATCTCGGCTTCTATGCCTACTTAGCTTCTATGCCATGGTGACAGACATTGTCTTCTACGCCCACCTCTTCTACACAAGGGATACCTACCTACGTGGCTTCTACGCCGTGATCTTCGTAGCGATTATACGCGTTTTGTCCCTTAGTTGGACCCGCGTCACACGCTCATTCAAAGGATCATCTATACGCAGGCATTGGTTATTTTAATCGTTGTATAAAAGGGTGCTGTACTTTCCACTCCTCGGTTTCTACACCGACGGAGTGGTCACTGTCACCAAAACTCTATAAATAGAGACCTCTATCAATAGAGGACAGGGTCGAAGAAATTCAAGGTCGAAGAAATTCAAAGCCGGAAAATTGGTCAAGAATACCAATATCAGATCCAAGGTCGACCAATTGGAAGATCAAACCAGAGAGAGAGAGAGAGTGAGAGAGAGAGAGAGAAGAATCCCGAGCTCAGGCAAAGAGTAGGGATCGACGACTTTGACATCGTGCATCTACCCTCTTCTGCAACCTTCGAAGCTGCTTTATGTCTTCCACGGCACTTCTTCAACATCGTGTGGTCCAAGGGCTAAAGTGATCGACTACAGATCAGACACCTATAGCAATATTTATCCAGATTAAATAAATTGTACTCCCATATCCTCGTATAGGATCAAATTGTACAAGTTTGTTTGTAAACCAAAGAAGACGGGTTTCGTACAAACCCCATCCTGAATATATTTTCATTCTTTCGTTTAATACCACAAACAGTAATGGCTCATCGTGGAGAGGTCGACGGCCAATGCTGTGAGGCGAGTAGAGTTCATCGAGGATGGGGAGGAGAAAGAGTACAGGGGACGATGAAGAGGGAAGGAGGCGCTGCTCCGGTGGGTCGAGCTTGGCAGAAAAATGAAGAGGAGGTGATGGAGATGGCAGCGTTCGGTGTTGCTCCGATCGAGTTATGGAGGAAGGTGAGGAAGGGTGGTGATCGTGCTGGTGGTGTTGGTGATGGTGAGGGAAAACGACGACGGTTTTGGCGAGGATGAGACGTCGGCTCCGGCGGGAGGTCGACGGTGGAGGAGTACAGGGGTGAAGGGGAGATAACAATGGTGATGGTGTGGTATTGCTGGTGATCGATGTCAGGATCCCGGCGGCAGCGCAGGCGATCGATGGGAGGAGTCGGGGCCTCGACCAGAGAGAGGACGACAGGGAGGTGGTGGAGGTGGTTCTACTCCGTGCTAAGGCGAGTCAAGTAGATACGAAGAAGTCAGAGTCTCGGGTTAGCCGGAGATGGGAGGAGGAGAAAGAGAAGTCGACGAGGGTGAGGGGCTCGGGTGTTGCGAGGTGCAGAGGGGTGGCTCGATCGAGGAGGAAGGCAGACGTAGGGGAGATGAGGTTGGCTCGTCGGACTCCGGCGAAGCTGTCCGGGCGGAGCAAGGGAACGATAAATAGTACATGGGGTGTCGGCTGAGATTTGCATAGGGTTTGGTGATTTGAGATTTTTAGAAAAATAAAAAAGGAGATATTTATACATGTAGGATTTTGGTTTGGGGTTGACCTAGGATTAGGGCTTGGTCAACACTCCTTGTGATGGGCCTTGGGCTTGCTTGAGGATGTTTGAGGGCCATAATTACATGGTTTAAAATACAAGGATGGGATTTAGATGAGGGATCGATGATGTGTGTTTGCACATTCCGATAAATTACGAAAAAATTCATGTGAAGGGAAAAACTGGATTTCTTCATGAATTGTCCAATGGTGGGGACACCTCAATATATTTTTGCTTAAAACCCCCAATAATTGGAAAAATTGTACAAGGACGGAAATTAGATTTAATTAATAAAATTGAATGTGCATGATGTTCTAGAATTAATTAGAAGTACACTGAATTAAAATTAGGTGGGACATAAGTGTCAGGGATGTAGAGGGTACAGTGTAGAATATTAATAAAATTTGGGTTGCACAAAACGGTCAAGATTGTGACTCCAATTTCGATTGGTACGCACAAGGGTACAAAGTTGGGATTTATTTAGAATTAAGAAATAACGTTCGCGACGTTTATTGTGCGGCTAAAATATAGCACCAGAGAGCAATATTATAAGTTACACAGGGGTCAAAATAGTAGGCGGGCATGTCTAGGATGAGGTTGTGAAATTTGTAGATAGGCAATGGCTAGTGAGGTGCTCCAATTATCAAAGCAACGGTAAGGTGCGCTACATGATATAAATTATTGTATACTTAAATAAATGTCGTGTTCTAATTCTAATTGGTTCAAACTAGCCATAGTTTCACTATCTAAGCAAAATAGGCCTAATTTTGGGTGAGGGGGTTTACAATCTACCCAACTTAAAATAATTTTGTCCTCAAAATTAAACTAGGGTAGGGTTCTCTCTATCAAATTTTACTTGGTTACAGTCTAAAGGATTCTACTCAAGTTAACATTGTAGTTTCTACCCAACTTAGAATTTACCCATTTATCATCTAAGGCTATATATCTAAGAAAGCTATGCCCCAAATTATTTAATCTTGTTATTGAATCCTCTAAGTTTTTAACACCAAACAAATCATCTATGATATGCCCTTAATCATTTATAAAAGAGAATCACCAAGTCATATGATTAGCCTATGGGGTATATCTAGCACTATCAGTGTATCACTTATTCCAAGCACGAGGTTTTTTCTTTCCAAAATAAGGAAAGACGAAAAACAATGGTAAAGAGTTCAAGGAGGGGGTAATAGAATAGAAGTATGGGAATCAAAGCGTTAAAAGGATTCAAATAGGAATTGTCAAGACAGTTGTGGATTAAAATACTATTTGGTAATTTCTTATTCGCATACTCACATCGGTGCAGTTATGTACTTGATATGATATGCTTCGTCATATCTAGAGGGTAAGTATATTTGTCTACTGGTCAACTATACATCTCAATCCACGTAAAATAGTATTGCGGAGGACGAACCAAGCACACTAAGGCTAGCTAGACCTTAATACACTAATTCTGAAATGTATTAGTGTGTCGACCCACTAATACATATGTCATGAACAAGTTCGATAAGGAATAAGCTTGCAAAAACTAGGCTATAATAGCGGCATAAGTCAAGGTAGTACATAAAATATAAATACGCTGGATCATGATGAAAGAAGTCACAAAATATTTCAAGTTTACAAGAAGTTAAGACTATACAATCTCTACAGTTGTCATACTGACTCCTTGTCTAAGTCGCTAGTCGAGCAAATATGGACATGGGTCTCTAAGTTCTCATGGTTTGAATAAACAATATCTTCTTATGCAAGCATACAGTTAATGTCGTTCAGTTATACTTCAATAATAGGTCAAAAGACTAGGTGATACTATGTTGTGAGGTATACTACCCAACTTATAACAATAAACTAATATTGTAATTGTCTTAAGGTTACCGTAGAAGCTCATGTTAAGGTCTACGAGAAGGGGTCTTGGTACTTATTAGGGTATCCGCTTACATTACATAGATCATGGTCGTCTTAAGTCTTAGTCCTAGCGCTTATGGAACAAGTGTCAATAGCAAGAATAGAAAGGTTACTAGTCTCAAGGAAAGGGAATATAACTCGTATCGAGGTGAGGGTATAAATTATACGATTTAACACTAAGGGAAAATCATCGGGTCACAGTCTACAAGAACAACTCAAACTTATCAAACTCTAACTACCAAGCACAAAATGTTCAAATTCAAGACTACAACTATAATCCTAGCAAACTATGTGTCCTTAACAAAGAATAAAATTACTTGGCCTACTATCAGAAGTGTCAGGTGGTACGAATTGAAAGATGGAGAAAAGAAGAACATAATTTAGTCGTCGCATAATTAGCGAACGTTCAAGTCGCAGAGGAACAACATATGAAATAGAGGGGCTCTAGATAGCATCTTGGTTTTCTAAGGGAAAAGGGTATGCTAGTCTCTGTGTTTGAGGTATGATTAGAAAAAAAAATTATGCATTATTCTTGGTTTTCTAAGGTATTGTCTGCTTATCTCAAGACAAGAATCTAAATTTATAGTTCTTCAATACTTATCTAACTGCGAAGGTTAGGTTCAGTCCTAATATTAAATTTTGGTTTTCTATTGGTTCCTCAATACTAGGGTCAAATATTATGGTAAACTTCTAACTAACTCTAGTAGTGTCTAGACTACTCTCAAGTCTTCATAATACATCAGGGGGTAATAGTAAACCAATTTTAGAGATAAGGAATTCTAGGGTTCACTAGATATTCTAAACTTAGTGGTGTGTCTGTATTCTCGTTGTATTCTTAATAGGTGTGCTACCCTAATTATTATCCTAATAACAGGGGTTCCTATATTCTAGCAGAAGGCTATACTCAAAGAACTATAGGGAAGTACAGGAATCAAGCAGGATAGAATTATTCAAATAGAACCGATAGGAGGAAGATGAATCATAGTCAATTATGGATGAGATCCTATACTCTAGTCCTAGATGCAGGCTTGTCCGAAACAGTAACGTAACCGAGACAATATGCTCTCGACCTGCATGGGCCACCACTAAAAACATGTCACGTTCCAGTCCCAAAAATACGTAGGACTAGGACACGTAAGCATGTCAGCCGCATGGATAGGGCAACTCCAATATATGGAAACCAAACCCATACGTACGCTGTAATACGAATATCAAATCCACAAGTGGTATACATCTATCACAAGTCACAGGGAATAATCTAAATCTCATCCATGGAAAATCAAATATAAATAACTAACCAGTATCTATGAAACTAGATCTCAATATAAGTATCTAAGGATGATAGTTGGATGAAAACAAATCCACTACCAACTCGAATGGAAAGTACAACACAATAAACACAATATAAGAATACCAGCTAACAAACACGGGCTCGAAGAGAAGACATCCTCGAAACATAGGTAACCATCCGAATCTGCGCTCCTGCGAACACTCAAGAACATATACACCTGGAAGGGGCCAGGTCCTCAGAGGGACATAACAAGATACATAAAAACATGCCAATAAAGTACTGAAATAAATATCCAATGGATCGCCTAACCGTCTAAGTGAATGCAGTTAAGAACAACTTTCTCCACAAGTGAGCTATCTGGCTGAAAACTGGGATTTGGCATGGTTCTCTAATGGAGATCCAGAGGCCTAAAAGGCACGTCGTCTTTTGAACGGCGGAGGCCCGCCTGATAGTACATAATATATAGTGGTCATCACCACCAGTATCTCCGACGGAGATTCCGGGCGCACAAGAGAAAAGTGCAAAGGAGCTCAAATGCGGTACTTGTTGTTCTCCCCACCCCATGCTCTAAGCATGTCACATCCATGACACAATTTGGTTCATAACCTATTCTTAGTACCCTAGTCCAATCCTGCAACCAAACAAGGACAAGGATGGGACCACCGTACTATAATAGGCTATGTCCATAGACCTCTAATAACTGCTAAGTCTTCTAGCATACAAAGTTTCTAACATCAGTTATTCCTAACGCACTATCATGACCCGATTCCGTGGAATCGTTGGGGCATCCCCCGAATCGTGACCGTCGTGCGGGCATGGGGTTGCGCCCGCACAAGGCTTTAATATTTTGTATAATGAGCACATATTCAGAGTACGCAGATAAATTGAAACACAGACTTGAAACATGGAAAGTTCTCTTTATTGATAATGAACATCTATTACAAACTCCTGAACGAGTCAGCTAATTTGCCGCACGGGCTTACAAAAGTGTTAACTCAAAATGAGATAGCAGTCATGTACATTACGTCCCTTTACTAAACTTCAAAATATATAGACCTCCGGGCTGGAGGACGGCTTTGCCATGGAGCTGCATTGTGTATATAGAGTTGCAAGCTCCTGCTTCAAAATGCTTCAAGGATGGCGCGATCAGGATGCGCCTACAGCTGGACTGGATCGGGAAGACGACTTCGGCTCCTCGCTCGGTTCGCCTTAGTGCGGAGAACCTATTTCAACGAGGGTCAGCATGTCGAAACATACTGGTGAAGGCGAGCTAACCCAACTATACCAATCAATACGTCGTTTTAATGAAGCATGCATATTATGTGGGTTTTTATCTTGCCTTAGTTCATTTACAAGTAAGCAACATATAAAATTTACTGAAATGAACTTGCCACCATTCGGTGGATTTTACCTGCCCGTCTGAACCACCTGTACAATAATTACCATACCTTCCCTGCCACGAAGACACAAGTTAGTTTACAACAGGTTTAAATATACACATTGGGATCACTGGCTAGAAGCCATAATAGAAAATTTAGTCTTGAACGAGGATAGCATGTAGCCAAGATTCGTGAGTGCTACAGTCCACCCTGTCCAGATGCGTGAGACTATCGTGAAGTTTTGCCCGGACCGGATCGGTGCCAGTGCCCCAGCAACCGTCTGCAGGAACCCGTTGACCTTGTGCACAAGTTGTCCGTGATCAATCGTTCATGATATGTTAATGTTGATGCAGTTGAGGCAATATAAACATGAGACAAGCAACATTGTATGATTCATTTTGTATAGTCTTCCTGATAGTTTATTTCATAACAAGTGTATTACATACTTAGCACAATGTATGGAAGAAGATGCATTCTAACTTAAATTAAAGCATGTTTAGAACATTCTCAACAAACAAGCAAGCACATGAGTAACCGTTCCCAAGTTGAATGACAAGCAATATAATCCAAGTCTATTCCCTTTTTATCTTGGTATCTTTTATCATTACTTGGTATCGTCTGATCGGGGCAACAAGAATGCAAGAGTTTTAGGTGTGAAGACTTGGAAGCAGGGCTAGCTAATCGGGATGGTAGCCACTCACTTAAATGGTTGGAAGGAAGAAGGAAAGAGGCGCTTTAAGACTCCGCTCGTAAGCCGCCTACTGCTCGTTCACCTGCATTGCATGAACAGCTCGATCAATACTTCTTTCTCTCTTTCCAATCTCGGAATTGAAGTACAATTCAATGAACGAAAACAATGAAATCTATCAAAACCATTCAAGAAAACCCAAGTAAATCCGAAAACAACTCAAAGCACGAAAGCAATAAGCGACATCGAAATCCGAGGCAACAAAGATAACAGCGGAGAGGTCCCTCCTGACTCTGCCGCTAAGTCGATCCCGGGGGTACGGTCCACTGAATATGGAAATTGATTCCGAAGAAGCAAATCCATAGCGAGGACGAGTTCTTATTTTAATCTATCCCGATCGAACGATACCATCTTGTGTTTCTTAGCTGCGCTCCACGTACTGGGGGAACGGGGCGCTGCATCCTACCCAACCAATTAGAAGTTTTGTCCCGAAACTTAGGAATAGTGCTTACCGTTAGGGAACATGATGTTGAGCAGAATATGTTGGATAGTCTCGAATCATATGGTTTAAATCACCACAAATGAGACATTGCCCAAGTTTCTTGCGGCACTTATCGGCCGTGTGCCCTGGTTTCTTACAGTAGAAACATGGTTGCCCTGGGTTTCCTCTCTGTGGACCGCCGTGTTTAGGGTGCTTTGCAGCAGTGTTTCCTCTATCGTTGCCTTGGCATTTTTGATTGTAGGTATGCACAGCGCCGGTAGAAACGTGAGGATACTGCGGTTCAAGAGATAGGGCGTGATTAATGACTTCCCGTATTATTCCGTACTGATGAACGACCACGTGCACAAAGTTGGCAGGGCGTAAACCGCCTTCAAACCATCTAGCTCGACTCGCTGCATTAGGTAAATAGGCCCTAGCAAATTTGGAGAGTCGGTTGAATTCGGCAGAATATTGTTTAACTGTCATACTGCCCTGCCGCAGCTGCACGAACTCATTTTCCATCTGACGTTGCACTGGAGAGGGTATGAACTCCTCTTCAAACGCGGCATGAAAGTCGTCCACGAGATCGCCTCCTCTCCATGGTCAAATTGGAGAGATCGTCGATGCACGTCCCGCCAATGTGCACGATATTCTAGAATTAATTAGAAGTACACTGAATTAAAATTAGGTGGGACATAAGTGTCAGGGATGTAGAGAGTACAGTGTAGAATATTAATAAAATTTGGGTTGCACAAAACGGTCAAGATTGTGACTCCAATTTCGATTGGTACGCACAAGGGTACAAAGTTGGGATTTATTTAGAATTAAGAAATAACGTCCGCGACGTTTATTGTGCGGCTAAAATATAGCACCAGAGAGCAATATTATAAGTTACACAAGGGTCAAAATAGTAGGCGGACATGTCTAGGATGAGGTTGTGAAATTTGTAGATAGGCAATGGCTAGTGAGGTGCTCCAATTATCAAAGCAACGGTAAGGTGCGCTACATGATATAAATTATTGTATACTTAAATAAATGTCGTGTTCTAATTCTAATTGGTTCAAACTAGCCATAGTTTCACTATCTAAGTAAAGTAGGCCTAATTTTGGGTGAGGGGGTTTACAATCTACCCAACTTAAAATAATTTTGTCCTCGAAATTAAACTAGGGTAGGGTTCTCTCTATCAAATTTTACTTGGTTACAGTCTAAAGGATTCTACTCAGGTTAACATTGCAGTTTCTACCCAACTTAGAATTTACCCATTTATCATCTAAGGCTATATATCTAAGAAAGCTATGCCCCAAATTATTTAATCTTGTTATTGAATCCTCTAAGTTTTTAACACCAAACATATCATCTATGATATGCCCTTAATCATTTATAAAAGAGAATCACCAAGTCATATGATTAGCCTATGGGGTATATCTAGCACTATCAGTGTATCACTTATTCCAAGCACGAGGTTTTTTCTTTCCAAAATAAGGAAAGACGGAAAACAATGGTAAAGAGTTCAAGGAGGGGGTAATAGAATGAAAGTATGGGAATCAAAGCGTTAAAAGGATTCAAATAGGAATTGTCAAGACAGTTGTGGATTAAAATACTATTTGGTAATTTCTTATTCGCATGCTCACATCGGTGCAGTTATGTACTTGATATGATATGTTTCGTCATATCTAGAGGATAAGTATATTTGTCTACTGGTCAACTATACATCTCAATCCACGTTAAATAGTATTGCGGAGGGCGAACCAAGCACACTAAGGCTAGCTAGACCTTAATACACTAATTCTGAAATGTATTAGTGTGTCGACCCACTAATACATATGTCATGAACAAGTTCGATAAGGAATAAGCTTGCAAAAACTAGGCTATAATAGCGACATAAGTCAAGGTAGTACATAAAATATAAATACGCTGGATCATGATGAAAGAAGTCATAAAATATTTCAAGTTTACAAGAAGTTAAGACTATACAATCTCTACAGTTGTCATACTGACTCCTTGTCTAAGTCGCTAGTCGAGCAAATATGGACATGGGTCTCTAAGTTCTCATGGTTTGGATAAACAATATCTTCTTATGCAAGCATACAGTTAATGTCGTTCAGTTACACTTCAATAATAGGTCAAAAGACTAGGTGATACTATATTGTGAGGTATACTACCCAACTTATAACAATAAACTAATATTGTAATTGTCTTAAGGTTACCGTAGAAGCTCATGTTAAGGTCTACGAGAAGGGGTCTTGGTACTTATTAGGGTATCCGCTTACATTACATAGATCATGGTCGTCTTAAGTCTTAGTCCTAGCACTTATAGAACAAGTGTCAATAGCAAGAATAGAAAGGTTACTAGCCTCAAGGGAAGGGAATATAACTCGTACCGAGGTGAGGGTATAAATTATACGATTTAACACTAAGGGATAATCATCGGGTCACAGTCTACAAGAATAACTCAAACTTATCAAACTCTAACTACCAAGCACAAAATGTTCAAATTCAAGACTACAACTATAATCCTAGCAAACTATGTGTCCTTAACAAAGAATAAAATTACTTGGCCTACTATCAGAAGTGTCAGGTGGCACGAATTGAAAGATGGAGAAAAGAAGAACATAATTTAGTCGTCGCACAATTAGCGAACGTTCAAGTCGCAGAGGAACAACATATGAAATAGAGGGGCTCTAGATAGCATCTTGGTTTTCTAAGGGAAAGGGGTATGCTAGTCTCTGTGTTTGAGGTATGATTAGAAAAAAAAATTATGCATTGTTCTTGGTTTTCTAAGGTATTGTCTGCTTATCTCAAGACAAGAATCTAAATTTATAGTTCTTCAATACTTATCTAACTGCGAAGGTTAGGTTCAGTCCTAATATTAAATTTTGGTTTTCTATTAGTTCCTCAATACTAGGGTCAAATATTATGGTAAACTTCTAACTAACTCTAGTAGTGTCTAGACTACTCTCAAGTCTTCATAATACATTAGGGGGTAATAGTAAAACAATTTTAGAGATAAGAAATTCTAGGGTTCACTAGATATTCTAAACTTAGTGGTGTGTCTGTATTCTCGTTGTATTCTTAATAGGTGTGCTACCCTAATTATTATCCTAATAACAGGGGTTCCTATATTCTAGCAGAAGGCTATACTCAAAGAACTATAGGGAAGTACAGGAATCAAGCAGGATACAATTATTCAAATAGAACCGATAGGAGGAAGATGAATCATAGTCAATTGTGGATGAGATCCTATACTCTAGTCCTAGATGCAGGCTTGTCCAGAACAGTAACGTAACCGAGACAATATGCTCTCGACCTGCATGGGCCACCACTAAAAATATGTCATGTCCCAGTCCCAAAAATACGTAGGACTAGGACACGTAAGCATGTCAGCCGCATGGATAGGGCAACTCCAATATATGGAAACCAAACCCATACGTACGCTGTAATACAAATATCAAATCCACAAGTGGTATACATCTATCACAAGTCACAGGGAATAATCTAAATCTCATCCATGGAAAATGAAATATAAATAACTAACCAGTATCTATGAAACTAGATCTCAATATAAGTATCTAAGGATGATAGTTGGATGGAAACAAATCCACTACCAACTCGAATGGAAAGTACAACACAATAAACAGAATATAAGAATACCAGCTAACAAACACGGGCTCGAAGAGAAGACATCCTCGAAACATAGGTAACCATCCGAATCTGCGCTCCTGCCAACACTCAAGAACATATACACCTGGAAGGGGCCAGGTCCTCAGAGGGACATAACAAGATACATAAAAGCATGCCAATAAAGTACTGAAATAAATATCCAATGGGTCGCCTAACCGTCTAAGTGAATGCAGTTAAGAACAACTTTCTCTACAAGTGAGCTATCTGGCTGAAAACTGGAATTTGGCATGGTTCTCTAATGGAGATCCAGAGGCCTAAAAGGTACGTCATCTTTTGAACGGCGGAGGCCCGCCTGATAGTACATAATATATAGTGGTTATCACCACCAGTATCTCCGACGGAGATTCCGGGCGCACAAGAGAAAAGTGCAAAGGAGCTCAAATGCGGTACTTGTTGTTCTCCCCACCCCATGCTCTAAGCATGTCACATCCATGACACAATTTGGTTCATAACCTATTCTTAGTACCCTAGTCCAATCCTGCAACCAAACAAGGACAAGGATGGGACCACCGTACTACAATAGGCTATGTCCATAGACCTCTAATAACTGCTAAGTCTTCTAGCATACAAAGTTTCTAACATCAGTTATTCCTAACACACTATCATGACCCGATTCTTTGGAATCGTTGGGGCATCCCCCGAATCGTGATCGTCGTGCGGGCATGGGGTTGCGCCCGCACAAGGCTTTAATATTTTGCATAATGAGCACATATTCAGAGTACGCAGATAAATTGAAACACAGACTTGAAACATGGAAAGTTCTCTTTATTGATAATGAACATCTATTACAAACTCCTGAACGAGTCAGCTAATTTGCCGCACGGGCTTACAAAAGTGTTAACTCAAAATGAGATAGCAGTCATGTACATTACGTCCCTTTACTAAACTTCAAAATATATAGACCTCCGGGCTGGAGGACGGCTTTGCCATGGAGCTGCATTGTGTATATAGAGTTGCAAGCTCCTGCTTCAAAATGCTTCAAGGATGGCGCGATCAGGATGCGCCTACAGCTGGACTGGATCGGGAAGACGACTTCGGCTTCTCGCTCGGTTCGCCTTAGTGCGGAGAACCTATTTCAACGAGGGTCAGCATGTCGAAATATACTGGTGAAGGCGAGCTAACCCAACTATACCAATCAACACGTTGTTTTAATGAAGCATGCATATTATGTGGGTTTCTATCTTGCCTTAGTTTATTTACAAGTAAGCAACATATAGAATTTACTGAAATGAACTTGCCACCGTTCGGTGGATTTTACCTGCCCGTCTGAACCACCTGCACAATAATTACCATGCCTTCCCTGCCACGAAGACACAAGTTAGTTTACAACAGGTTTAAATATACACATTGGGATCACTGGCTAGAAGCCATAATGGAAAATTTAGTCTTGAACGAGGATGGCATGTAGCCAAGACTCGTGAGTGCTACAGTCCACCCTGTCCAGATGCGTGAGACTATCGTGAAGTTTTGCCCGGACCGGATCGGTGCCAGTGCCCTAGCAACCGTCTGCAGGAACCCGTTGACCTTGTGCACAAGTTGTCCATGATCAATCGTTCATGATATGTTAATGTTGATGCAGTTGAGGCAATATAAACATGAGACAAGCAACATTGTATGATTCATTTTGCATAGTCTTCCTGACAGTTTATTTCATAACAAGTGTATTACATACTTAGCACAATTTATGGAAGAAGATGCATTCTAACTTAAATTGAAGCATGTTTAGAACATTCCCAACAAACAAGCAAGCACATGAGTAACCGTTCCCAAGTTGAATGACAAGCAATATAATCCAAGTCTATTCCCTTTTTATCTTGTATCTTTTATCATTACTTGGTATCGTCTGATCGGGGCAACAAGAATGCAAGAGTTTTAGGTGTGAAGACTTGGAAGCAGGGCTAGCTAATCGGGATGGTAGCCACTCACTTAAATGGTTGGAAGGAAGAAGGAAAGAGGCGCTTCAAGACTCCGCTCGTAAGCCGCCTACTGCTCGTTCACCTGCATTGCATGAACAGCTCGATCAATACTTCTTTCTCTCTTTCCAATCTCGGAATTGAAGTACAATTCAATGAACGAAAACAATAAAATCTATCGAAACCATTCAAGAAAACCCAAGTAAATTCGAAAATAACTCAAAGCACGAAAGCAATAAGCGACATCGAAATCCGAGGCAACAAAGATAACAGCGGAGAGGTCCCTACTGACTCTGCCGCTAAGTCGATCCCGGGGGTACGGTCCACTGAATATGGAAATCGATTCCGAAGAAGCAAATCCATAGCGAGGACGAGTTCTTATTTCAATCTATCCCGATCGAACGATACCATCTTGTGTTTCTTAGCTGCGCTCCATGCACTGGGGGAACGGGGCGCTACATCCTACCCAACCAATTAGAAGTTTCGTCCCGAAACTTAGGAATAGTGCTTACCGTTAGGAAACATGATGTTGAGCAGAATATGTTGGATAGTCTCGAATCATATGGTTTAAATCACCACAAATGAGACATTGCCCAAGTTTCTTGCGGCACTTATCGGCCGTGTGCCCTGGTTTCTTACAGTAGAAATATGGTTGCCCTGGGTTTCCTCTCTGTGGACCGCCGTGGTTAGGGCGCTTTGCAGCAGTGTTTCCTCTATCGTTGCCTTGGCGTTTTTGATTGTAGGTATGCACAGCGCCGGTAGAAACATGAGGATATTGCGGTTCAAGAGATAGGGCGTGATTCATGACTTCCCGCATTATTTCGTACTGATGAACGACCACGTGCACAAGGTTGGCAGGGCGCAAACCGCCTTCAAACCATCTAGCTCGACTCACTGCATTAGGTAAATAGGCCCTAGCAAATTTGGAGAGTCGGTTGAATTCGGCAGAATATTGTTTAACTGTCATACTGCCCTGCCGCAGCTGCACGAACTCATTTTCCATCTGACGTTGCACTGGAGAGGGTATGAACTCCTCTTCAAACGCGGCATGAAAGTTGTCCACGAGATCTCCTCCTCTCCATGGTCAAATTGGAGAGATCGTCGATGCACGTCCCGCCAATCGTGCGCGTTTAGGCGGAGCTGTAGTTGCGCGCAGGCGACATGCTTCTCTTCGGGGACCACTAGCAGAGCGAAGTGGTCTTCAAGTTCGGCCAACCAATCTAAAGCCATAATTGGTTCCTCAGTCCCGTTGAATGGGGTATTACAGACTTTCTAGAAGTGGCCAAAGTCGAAGGCAGTCACTTCCCTCGGCCTTGGAATTTGTGGCGTCTCTACTTCAAGCATGGGCTGTTCCATCAAAGTCGTTACTGTTGCAGCGGAATGGTTGGAAGCCAAAGTCTGAACGATCTATTGCAGGGCATCTACCTGATTCTGTTGGACTGAGAATCGGGTCTCTAGATTTCTTTCGAACTTGGCTTGGCGAGCATCATCTCTTTGTCATTGTGCTTCTAACATTTGCATCACCCGCTCAAGCGGATCGACTTGAGATATGCCCCGCTGGCTCCGAGAGCTTCCCGAAGTGCCCGAACTACTTTCTTGGCCTTGCATTTCGTCCGGTGCTAGCGCTGCAGATTGCGCTGGTGCCATTCCTTCAAAAGAAGGTAAATTACATTAGGATCATAATGTATTATGGACTGATTGCATGAACCTATCTCATTTTGGCCTAGCGAGTTCAAGAGTTCGCACATGAATTTGATCATCAAAGTAACTTTTCCAGTGCGAGAGTCTAAGGAACTTGAATCTGTGCTCTGATACCATTATGTCACGACCCGATTCCGTGGAATCGTTGGGGCGTCCCCCGAATCGTGACCGCCGTGCGGGCCTGGGGTTGCGCCCGCACAAGGCTTTAATATTTTGCATAACGAGCACATATTCAGAGTACGCAGATAAATTGAAACACAGACTTGAAAAATGGAAAAGTTCTCTTTATTGATAATGAACATCTATTACAAACTCCTGAACGAGTCAGCTAATTTGCCGCACGGGCTAACAAAAGTGTTGACTCAAAATGAGATAGCAGTCATGTACATTACGTCCATTTACTAAACTTCAAAATGTATAGGCCTCCGGGCTGGAGGACGGCTTTGCCATGGAGCTGCATTGTGTATATAGAGTTGCAAGCTCCTGCTTCAAAATGCTTCAAGGATGGCGCAATCAGGATGCGCCTATAGCTGGACTGGATCGGGAAGACGACTTTGGCTCCTCGTTCGGTTCGCCTTAGTGCGGAGAACCTATTTTAACGAGGGTCAGCATGTCGAAACATACTGGTGAAGGCAAGCTAACCCAACTATACCAATCAACACGTTGTTTTAATGAAGCATGCATATTATATGGGTTTCTATCTTGCCTTAGTTCATTTACAAGTAAGCAACATATAGAATTTACTGAAATGCACTTGCCACCGTTCGGTGGATTTTAGCTGCCCGTCTGAACCACCTGTACAATAATTACCATGCCTTCCCTGCCACGAAGACACAAGTTAGTTTGCAACAGGTTTAAATATACACATTGGGATCACTGGCTAGAAGCCATAATGGATAATTTAGTCTTGAACGAGGATGGCATGTAGCCAAGATTCATGACTGCTACAGTCCACCCTGTCCAGATGCGTGAGACTATCGTAAAGTTTCGCCCGGACCGGATCGGTGCCAGTGCCCCAGCAACCGTCCGCAGGAACCCGTTGACCTTGTGCACAAGTTGTCCATGATCAATCGTTCATGATACGTTAACGTTGATGCAGTTGAGGCAATATAAATATGAGACAAGCAACATTGTATGATTCATTTTGCATAGTCTTCCTGACAGTTTATTTCATAACAAGTGTATTACATACTTAGCACAATTTATGGAAGAAGATGCATTCTAACTTAAATTGAAGCATGTTTAGAACATTCCCAACGAACAAGCAAGCACATGAGTAACCGTTCCCAAGTTGAATGACAAGCAATATAATCCAAGTCTATTCCCTTTTTATCTTGGTATCTTTTATCATTACTTGGTATCGTCTGATCGGGGCAACAAAAATGCAAGAGTTTTAGGTGTAAAAACTTGGAAGCAGGGCTAGCTAATCGGGATGGTAGCCACTCACTTAAATAGTTGGAAGGAAGAAGGAAAGAGGCGCTTCAAGACTCCGCTCGTAAGCCGCCTACTGCTCGTTCACCTGCATTGCATGAACAGCTCGATCAATACTTCTTCCTCTCTTTCCAATCTCGGAATTGAAGTGCAATTCAATGAACAAAAATAATGAAATCCATCAAAACCGTTCAAGAAAACCCAAGCAAATCCGAAAACAACTCAAAGCACGAAAGCAACAAGAGACAACGAAATCCGAGGCAACAAAGATAACAGCGAAGAGGTCCCTCCTGACTCTGCCGCTAAGTCGATCCCGGGGGCACGGTCCACTGAATATGGAAATTAATTTCGAAGAAGCAAATCCATAGCGAGGACGAATTCTTGTTTCAATCTATCCCGATCGAACGATACCATCTTGTGTTTCTTAGCCGCGCTCCCCGCACTGGGGGAACGGGGCGCTACATCCTACCCAACCATTTAGAAGTTTTGCCCCAAAACTTAGGAATAGTGCTTATCGTTAGGGAACGTGATGTTGAGCAGAATATGTTGGACAGTCTCGAATTATATGGTTTGAATCACCACAAATGAGACATTGCCCAAGTTTCTTGCGGCACTTATCGGCCGTGTGCCCTGGTTTCTTACAGTAGAAACATGGTTGCCCTGGGTTTCCTCTCTGTGGACCGTCGTGGTTAGGGCATTTTGCAGCAGTGTTTCCTCTATCGTTGCCTTGGCATTTTTGATTGTAGGTATGCACAGCGCCGGTAGAAACGTGAGGATACTGCGGTTCAAGAGATAGGGCGTGATTCATGACTTCCCGCATTGTTCCGTACTGATAAACGACCAAGTGCACAAGGATGGCAGGGCGTAAACTGCCTTCAAACCTTCTAGCTCGACTCGCTGCATCAGGTAAATAGGCCCTAGCGAATTTGGAGAGTCGGTTGAATTCGGCAGAATATTGTTTAACTGTCATACTGCCCTGCCGCAGCTGCACGAACTCATTTTCCATCTGACGTTGCAGTGGAGAGGGTATGAACTCCTCTTCAAACGCAGCACGAAAGTCGTCCACGAGATCGCCTCCTCTCCATGGTCAAATTGGAGAGATCGTCGATGCACGTCCCGCCAATCGTGCGCGTTTAGGCGGAGCTGTAGTTGCGCGCAGGCGACATACTTCTCTTCGGGGATCACTAGCAGAGCGAAGTGGTCTTCAAGTTCGGCCAACCAATCTAAAGCCACAATTGGTTCCTCAGTCCCGTTGAATGGGGTATTGCAGACTTTTTTGAAGTGGCCAAAGTCGAAGGCAGTCACTTCCCTCGGCCTTGGAATTTATGGCGTCTCTACTTCAAGCACGGGCTGTTCCACCGGAGTCGTTGCTGTTGCAGCGGAATGGTTGGAAGCCAAAGTCTGAATGATCTGTTGCAGGGCATCTACCTGCTTCTGTTGGACTGAGAATCGGGTCTCTAGATTTCTTTCGAACTTGGCTTGGCGAGCATCATCTCTTTGTCATTGTGCTTCTAATATTTGCATCACCCGCTCAAGTGGATCGACTTAAGATATGCCCCGCTAGCTCCGAGAGCTTCCCGAAGTGCCTGAACTACTTCCTTGGCCTTGTATTTCGTCCGGTGCTAGCGCTGCAGATTGCGCTGGTGCCATTCCTTCAAAAGAAGGTAAATTACATTAGGATCATAATGTATTATGGACTGATTACATGAACCTATCTCATTTTGGCCTAGCGAGTTCAAGAGTTCGCACAGGAATTTGATCATCAAAGGAACTTTTCCAGTGCGAGAGTCTAAGGAACTTGAATCTGTGCTCTGATACCATTATGTCACGACCCGATTTTGTGGAATCGTTGGGGCGTCCCCCGAATCGTGACCGCCGTGCGGGCCTAGGGTTGCGCCCGCACAAGGCTTTAATGTTTTGCATAACGAGCACATATTCAGAGTACGCAGATAAATTGAAACACAGACTTGAAACATGGAAAAGTTCTCTTTATTGATAATGAACATCTATTACAAACTCCTGAACGAGTCAGCTAATTTGCCGCACGGGCTAAAAAAAGTGTTGACTCAAAATGAGATAGCAGTCATGTACATTACGTCCCTTTACTAAACTTCAAAATGTATAGACCTCCGGACTGGAGGACGGCTTTGCCATGGAGCTGCATTGTGTATATAGAGTTGCAAGCTCCTGCTTCAAAATGCTTCAAGGATGGCGCGATCAGGATGCGCCTATAGCTGGACTGGATCGGGAAGACGACTTCGGCTCCTTGCTCGGTTCGCCTTAGTGCGGAGAACCTATTTCAACGAGGGTCAGCATGTCGAAACATACTGGTGAAGGCGAGCTAACCCAACTATACCAATCAACATGTTGTTTTAATGAAGCATGCATATTATATGGGTTTCTATCTTGCCTTAGTTCATTTACAAGTAAGCAACATATAGAATTTACTGAAATGAACTTGCCACCGTTCGGTGGATTTTACCTGCCCGTCTGAACCACCTGTACAATAATTACCATGCCTTCCCTGCCACGAAGATACAAGTTAGTTTGCAACAGGTTTAAATATATACATTGGGATCACTGGCTAGAAGCCATAATGGACAATTTAGTCTTGAACGAGGATGGCATGTAGCCAAGATTCGTGAGTGCTACAGTCCACCCTGTCCAGATGCGTGAGACTATCGTAAAGTTTCGCCCGGACCGGATCGGTGCCAGTGCCCCAGCAACCGTCCGCAGGAACCCGTTGACCTTGTGCACAAGTTGTCCGTGATCAATCGTTCATGATACGTTAACGTTGATACAGTTGAGGCAATATGAACATGAGACAAGCAACATTGTATGATTCATTTTGCATAGTCTTCCTGACAGTTTATTTCATAATAAGTGTATTCCATACTTAGCATAATTTATGGAAGAAGATGCATTCTAATTTAAATTGAAGCATGTATAGAACATTCACAATGAACAAGCAAGCACATGAGTAACCGTTCCCAAGTTGAATGACAAGCAATACAATCCAAGTCTATTCCCTTTTTATCTTGGTATCTTTTATTATTACTTGGTATCGTCTGATCGGGACAACAAGAATGCAAGAGTTTTAGGTGTGAAGACTTGGAAGCAGGGCTAGCTAATCGGGATGGTAGCCACTCACTTAAATGGTTGGAAGGGAGAAGGAAATAGGCGCTTCAAGACTCCGCTCGTAAGCCGCCTACTGCTCATTCACCTGCATTGCATGAACAGCTCGATCAATACTTCTTTCTCTCTTTCCAATCTCAGAATTGAAGTACAATTCAATGAACAAAAACAATAAAATCCATCGAAACCGTTCAAGAAAACCCAAGCAAATCCGAAAACTAACTCAAAGCACGAAAGCAACAAGCGACATCAAAATCTGAGGCAACAAAGATAACAGTGGAGAGGGCCCTCCTGACTCTGCCGCTAAGTCGATCCCGGGGGCACGGTCCACTGAATATGGGAATTGATTTCGAAGAAGAAAATCCATAACGAGGACGAGTTCTTGTTTCAATCTATCCCGATCGAATGATACCATCTTGTGTTTCTTAGCCGCGCTCCCCGCACTGGGGGAACGGGGCGCTATACGCACGGCCCACACGTACAGGAGGCCAAACCCTGCACGCCAGTCCGTGATCTATATGAGACTCACAACTCGTGTAACAACTGTGTCACGGCCAATGAAACCTAATGATGCTTCATGATAATGGGGTAGTCTCATAAACAAGGTCAATGCATATACATAATAAAAATATACCGCGACGACACCGTCGCGCGCATTTTATATAACAATTAAAATATATGAACTAAAGACAGAAAATAAGGATGCATGCAACATATGGAATATAAATAACAGTACAATGGCAAGGTATACTTGCCTGGCAAGGAAGCTGCAATGTACCAATAACCTGCTTCAGAAGTCGCGCAGAACAAATTCAATATCCTATGTACATATAATATAATACAATAAAATTATTAGTCATTACACTAGTACACACACAACAATATTTATACTGGACTCAGGGGGTACACTAGGGGTGACACGGGTCAACTAACACGGTAAATTTGTGCGTTGAATTATGCAGGTACCGCGTCTTCAAATACTGTACGAAATCAGTCAGTCAAATGACAGGTGTCTACGCCAGTACGTTAATGTACGCAAGGCAGGAAATTCACAAGTTCTTAGGGTCAACATGGTCAAGGTAAGTACGGGACAGTCCACAGTGTCCTAGGGTCGTACAGTCTGAATATATATAGTCATAATTATCAATTAGCATTTACTTACATATATATTCATATAATTATATAATAATATAACCAGCAATTTATTTACATAACTATTTGAATACATATAGTAAATATGTGCATAAATATATATACCAACTAATAATATGCTAATGACTAACCAAATATATATACACTAAATTGAACAGTATACGCGTACGTGTACGTGCACGTGCACGGACGCTAGTTGGGTTTACCGACTCAAGGTCTGCTATCCGCTAACTGTAGTACATCAATACTAATGTCCTACTGGCAAACACACGAACACACATAAAAGGAGAAGACGGACAGGTTCGTACCTCGGGGTACGTGTACGGGTACGACTGTGAGATTGACGACGATGGTGACGATGATGATGACGACGATGGTGAGATGATGGTGAGTTGTAGTGATGATGAAGATGATGATGTTAATGGAAGAGGGTGATGATGACAATGGCCATGGTGGTGATGTTGATGATACAATGGTGGTGACGAGGTGGGTGCTGCTCCGGCCAGGGAAGAGCTCCGACGATCAGGGGGTGAATTCCAGTGTTCAGTCGACTGGGAAGAGGTTCAGGTGAGATGGGTTCAGTGATGATAGGGTGCTGTGCTAAGGCGGAGGACGACATCGAGTTGATCGGAGGTGGGGGTGATGGGTGTAGTTGATGTTGACTCCGGCCGGGATGAAGGGAAGTCGGAGTTGGCCGTGTTGTCGGGGTGAATGGAGAATGAGGGAGATGAACAGGAGAGTGTGGAGGAGCAGCAGTGGGTTCAGCAGGCTGTGGTGGCTCCGGTCTACGACAACAGGGAAGGAGAAGGTGGTCGTTCAGTCGGTCCAGGCGGTCGGCTTGAGGGGAGTCGACGTCGGTGGGAGACGGAAAGATGAAGTCGGGGCGCTGGAGGCGTATACATGGAGGAAAGATGGTTCGGGTGATGGCTCGTCGTGGAGAGGTCGACGGCCAATGCTGCAAGGCGAGTGGAGTTCATCGAGGATGGGGAGGAGGAAGAGTACTGGGGACGATGAAGAGGGAAGGAGGCGCTGCTCCGGTGGGTCGAGCTTGGCAGAAAAATGGAGAGGAGGTGATGGAGATGGCAGCGTTCGGTGTTGCTCCGATCGAGTTGTGGAGGAAGGTGACGAAGGGTGGTGATCGTGCTGGTGGTGTTGGTGATGGTGAGGGAAAACGACGACGGTTCTGGCGAGGAGGAGACGTCGGCTCCGGCGGGAGGTCGACGGTGGAGGAGTACAGGGGTGAAGGGGAGATAACAATGGTGATGGTGTGGTATTGCTGGTGATCGATGTCAGGATCCCGGCGGCAGCGCAGGTGATCGATGGGAGGAGTCGGGGCCTCGACCAGAGAGAGGACGACAGGGAGGTGGTGAAGGTGGTTCTGCTCGGTGCTCAGGCGAGTCAGGTGGATACGAAGAAGTCGGAGGCTCGGGTTAGCCGGAGATGGGAGGAGAAGAAGGAGAAGTCGACGAGGGTGAGGGGCTCGGGTGTGGCGAGGTGCAGAGGGGTGGCTCGGTCGAGGAGGAAGGCAGGCGTAGGGGAGAGGAGGTTGGCTCGCCGGACTCCGGCGAAGCTGTCCGGGCGGAGGAAGGGAACGATGAACAGTACATGGGGTGTCGGCTGAGATTTGCATAGGGTTTGGTGATTTGAGATTTTTAGAAAAATAAAAAAGGAGATATTTATACATGTAGGATTTTGGTTTGGGGTTGACCTAGGATTAGGGCTTGGTCAACACTCCTTGTGATGGGCCTTGGGCTTGCATGAGGATGTTTGAGGGCCATAATTGCATGGTTTAAAATACAAGGATGGGGTTTAGATGAGGGATCGATGCTGTGCGTTTGCACATTCCGATAAATTACGGAAAAATTCATGTGAAGGAGAAAACTGGGTTTCTTCATGAATTGTCCAATGGTGGGGACACCTCAATGCATTTTTGCATAAAAAACCCAACAATTGGAAAAATTGCACATGGACGGAAATTAGAATTAATTAATCAAATTGAATGCGCATGATGTTCTGAAATTAATTAGAAGTACACAAAATTAAAATTAGGTGGGACACAAGTGTCAGAGACGTAGAGGGTATATTATAGAATATTAATAAAATTCGGGTTGCACAAAACGGTCAAGATTGTGTCTCCTATTTCGATTGGGACGCACAAGGGTACAAAGTTGGGATTTATTTAGAATTAAGAAATAAAGTCCGCGACGTTTATTGTGCGGCTAAAATATAGCACCAGAGAGCAATATTATAAGTTACACAAGGGTCAGAATAGTTGGCGGGCATGTCTAGGATGAGGTTGTGAAATTTGTAGATAGGCAATGGCTAGTGAGGTGCTCCAATTATCGAAGCAACGGTAAGGTGCGCTACATGATATAAATTATTGTATACTTAAATAAATGTCGTGTTCTAATTCTAATTGGTTCAAACTAGCCCTACTTTCACTATCTAAGCAAAGTAGGCCTAAATTTGGGTGAGGGGGTTTACATGACAGGACGACGCGGAGTGTTCGATAGGTCCCGAGGTAGACGAAGTGCTCCTCCGGTACTGCCTATTGTTGGTTCTGGATCCTCGGCGCCAAGTACTCCAGTATATCGACCAGTCACATCTTTGACTGCGACGACGTTATGTGGCAGCACTCCTGGGATGAGTAGTTCCAGGCCTTAGACTACTCCCTCGTCCAGCGTTCCTCCTGCTAACAGAACCATGGAGACAGATGAGCATATGGCGGAGGTTGAGCCGACGTCGTCCCAGCATCAGCTAGATCCTCCATGCACACCTCCAGACGAGACGAGGACGGAGATTTGGGCTGACGGTACAAAGTAAGTCAATTAGTTGGTTTAGCATCATATATATCGTGTGTTTTTTTATTCATCATATATTCACTTTTTTGATAAAAATAATTACCTTTGTATAGATATCGTCCCTCGTAGGTACAGAGATGCTTGGGCCACTTTCTGAGGTTCAACTATGGTGGCCCTTGGATCAACTACTATGATGCTCCGAATGAGAGGAAGGCATTCTGGTTTGCGTAGTTCAAGGTAAAAGTATATTATACCAATCATCTAATTTATGCATATTATATAACTTACTAAATTACTTCTTGTAGAAAATGTATTTTTATCCACCGCACCGGGCCGAGTTGATCGAGCAGATATTTTCTGCCGTTGCCGCAAAGATGATCCGTGATGCTCTGGATGACCAGAAGGCTCGTGATCGAGAAGAAAAACTGATCCAAGGTTGGATCACGCCTGAGCAGTGGACTACGATGAGGGCTAGATTCGACGATCCGGGGTACAAGAAAAGGTCTGAAAAGGCCAATACGGTTAGGCAGAAGGCATCAAAGTGGTGTGGTGGCTCGATTCCGATGACGAAATATTTTTGTCGTTTGGTATATTTTTATTTCAGATATATTATTTTAATGCAAGTACGATAAAATGGTAGTAGGATAAAATATTTAATTTTAGTAGTAAATAATATATTTTTAATAGGTACAAAGGGGTGAGGATGCCAACATGGTGACCGTCTTTCTGGCCACCCATCGAAAGGGCGAGAATCTTATTGATGAGAGGACCTCGCAGACCTATGTAAGTATTATTTTACTTTGTGTTAATTTTAATATAACTTAGAAAATATGCAAATAAATATCCATGTAGTTAGTAATAAGTACCTTAGACACATTAGCAATTATCGAGTATCAAAAATTTTCTAGGTCGAGTATCTTAGGCTGCGTGAGCGAGCGACTGCTAGTGTACCTACAGCGGGAGAGGTTGGTACTTTCTCGCAGTGCTCTCCAGCTCCGTCGACGGACGAGTTGTGGGTGACCGCCGCTGGTGGTCTCCAGAGGGGTCCGTACTACGGTATGGGATCATATGGTGCCTTTGTTGCGACGCAGTCATCTAGGACCTCCACGGCAAGTGCACATTCCCCACATCCCTCACAGGCGTCGGCCTGAGTCCAGGAGACCGTTGACCGTCAGATTGCGTCTCTCCGTGACGAGTTGCTACGAATGCTGAAGGAGCAGCCCCTGTCCCAGCCGCAGACGGACGATGCGACGCTCATCGTACGATTTGATATGCTCGAGCGCAGCATCATGGACCTCAGGGATATGACAGCTGATCTTAGAGCGTCGACAGAGCACAACGTGATGGAGCTGCAGGCATCCAGCTGTCCATAAGCGAGAGGCTGACTATGATGCATGATTCAATGGTTCATAGCAGTACGAGGCTGTTATCTACCATGGATTCATGCAACCATTGACTAGCAGAGTTGGAGCAGATACGTCCTCCTGGTCCGTCTTCATCGACACGGACTCCACCGACGTCACTGCCTTCTCCATCAACATCGATATCGATTTCACGGGAGCAGTATGATTTGTTCTTATCCCTGATGCGTGCCGGTGGTCATCCTCCTTCAGATCCGTAGTAGTCCTAGTTAGGATTGTTTACTGGTTGTTTGTGTTTTGACCTATGATATTTGGTCATTTATGAATATTCTTTATTTTTTAGGCTTTCAGACTTTATTTCTTGCACTCAATTGTGTGGATATTTATTGTATTCTTTACGACAAGATTTTCTCCATACTCGGTTTGTAATCCCAATATTTTATTTTCTTCAAAATTTACTATATTATTTATATTAAATGTATGTTAATTTATCGGTGTTGAGTGTTCAATCGAAGGGGTCGGCGAACCCAGAAAATTCAACGGAGGGTTGCTCCGGGTCTATTTATATAAATTGTGAATTCATAAACTGCAGGAAGATTGGTTTGGAAACCATTCTATATTTATTTTTTTATTTTTTTACTAAAACTTTAGCGACGTTTAGCGACGTTTATATACATTTAGCGATGTTTAGCGACGTTTATATACGTCGCTAAATACGTCACTGATTGTCGCTAAATACGTTGATAAATACGTCGCTAGGTACGTCGCTGAACGTCACTAAATACGTCGTTGAATTTCGATAAATTGCTGACATGGCAGTATTTTCCAGGTCAATATAACGTCGCTATATGTGTTACAAAACGTCGCTAAATAAAACAAATTTAGCGACATATAATGACACACAATACGTCGTTAATTTAGTGAAATTGCGTCGCTAAACATTGCTAATATAGCGACGCAGATACGTCGCTAGAAAATGTCGTTATTGCGATATTTTGCGATATTTTTTCGGTCAGCGACTAGCTTAAAGGCGACTTGATTGAAACGTCGCTAATTACGTCGCTAAATATTGTTAGCGACATTTTTATGCCCTTTATCGACGTTTCTAGACGTCGCTAATTTGACTTATTCTGGTAGTACGACTCATGGCGCGCACCAGGAAGATGGCGTCGAGGATAACGAGTGGGTTTCCTCATTCTCCGTTCGTCATTATGCATTTTACTCTTTTGGGCGTTTAGTTACCTGCACCTGTTAGCCGGCACGTCTGGACATTTAGTTTTCTTTCCATGACTGTATATAAATCAGACTGCAGCTGTAATGTTGTCATGTACTTTTGTTATTTCACCAGCTTCTTATTTTGTACAGTTGGTCTCCAGAACATCTTGAGAAAACGTTTGTGACGCCTTATTGCTTTATCATATATGCTCTATGATTACTGTTTCTTGTTTGATTGATTGAGACATAGATGTTCGTGTGATCCTAAGTGACCTGATTGTAGCATGCACCCCCCTTGTCTAGTTACAGTCGTGATGGCCGTACGACGTATAATATCTTGTACGGAGTAGCTGGCCATGTCCGTCTCCGTATTCTGGTACTGGAACATGATAATAGTAGTATAGTTCTGAAGTTCTTAGTAGGGAGGGACTAGTGAACATTGAATGGGTGGTATCTATTTCTTCAAACAAATTAACTCAAGAAGTATAATTTATATTGATTCTCCAATTAGGCTACCTAGCTACTTTATAGATGATTTAGGTAGGTATTCAACAAGGTTTTGTAAATTACTTAATTAGAAACATATGGCCGAACTATTATCTCTAGCTCCAACTTTTTATAAAGTTTATCATTTGACTTGTCCGTTTACAAACGTGAACTCCATTCACAACAAGACCAGGTTCATGGGCGGTTAGCCTTATTAAGTATCATGTGGCCCAAATTCTCTGGTGCTGATCTTGAGATATCATATTTAACTCGGAACATGAATATGATATAAATATATATATATATATATATAAATTGAAAATTATAAAATTCGAAGGGAGCAAAAAAAATTTGATAAAAAAAAAATTAAAAGAAACATGAATATTTAACTCGGAAACAAAAATTCAGTGGAGATAAATCACTCGCCCCCATGTAGGTCCGCCCTTGCATGCACCATGAGAGTCTAATTAATAAACAAAAGTAGGAGCTAGTAGATAGTGATCGATAATTAATGAATAATGCTATTAATTCCTCAGAGTTTTTCTCCAAACTATTTTTCCTTATGTGACAGCCAACGTGACGGTTAATGTGACAGTTGACATGACAAATTTTAAAATTAAAATTAACATTAAGATTAACATCAATATTAAAATTAACATTGATATTAAAATTATAAAAAATTTGGATAATTAATTTTTTTGGTTAAAATTTGTCATGTTAGATGTCACGTAATGATATTTAATATGCCACACCAACTGCCACATAAGTAGAAACAGCTTGGAGAGGCATTTTGAAGGGACTAAGAGCATCTCCAGCCCTGTTGTGAGTTTGAAAAAAAATGGTTGTCACATAGATATCACTTCTTATTTCAAAATTCCTTCTCGAATGCAAATGTGAAATAAATTGTAAAGTTGAGATTGGCAATGACATGTCAAAGACAATAGATCTAGACAATGGACTTCACAATGTTTTACTTTCACATCATCAATTATCAATAAAAATATTTATAAAAAGGAAGAAGTGAAAAAAGTTGTCTTAGAAGTTGAAAAAAAAATATAGTTTTTATTGTCTTTTCAATACTTTTACATTGGATGACATTTTTTTATCTTATTGTCTTGTATGAATATAATATTGTCACATAAAAAAAATATTGTCTTATGTCTCGTGCCATAGAATAATCACAACATAAAATAAGACAATAGAGTTGGAGATGCTCTTACACATAATTAATACATGTGTGACACCAACTAAGTTTTGGCATAACTTGTTTAATGATCCCTGCCATATGCATTCCCCCCATAAACAAAATCCCTCAAACATCAATGATCCGTCGTCTCGACGCCATGTTCGCCGCCACCGGACACGTTGACAAAACATGTCATAAAGAGACATTTGACACCTCACAACACAATTCAAGGGGAGGTTATGTGCTGAAGGGAGCAATATTAAATTATTAATTGCTCCCGTCCCTTGTCCCAACATCAAGCTTAAATTTGACAAAAGGTTGCAGAAACAAAGATTCTTAATTAATTAATTATGTAGGTCCTAATAATAGGGCTAATTCTTTAGGGTTCCCTACAGGGGAACACAAGTCAAAGTGGCTATGCCCCCGTGATTGAGCTGGATAAAGGAAAGGGAATAATCCAGAGTGGTTTGATGAAGAAAAGGGGATGGGAGCAGTGGAATGGAGAGGAGGGAAAGGGATGGATGGGTGAGGGAGTTAGGTTGGGGGTTTTATAGGGATATGCATCATGTGGGTGCATGTGCAAATAGACTCAAAGAAGAGAGAACGAACATGCGTGACCCCTTTCTACCACCTGTTCTCCTCATTAGTCCTATACCACCTAAAATTTGAAAACCCTAATTTTATATGTTGTTCACCAACCATACGTTATTTCCGAGGTACAAATATGGACTCCGAACTTGAACCAAACTAATATCACGAGTTGATTACTATCCTTATTGGTCTTATATATTCAGAATACAGACGTTTCTTCGAATTAAAACTTGTAAACTTGAAAGCAAATAAAAATAAAATTATGTTCTTCACTTTACAATTGCAGTTGCTACAATGAAATAGAACGATTACAATACTACTAGAAGAAGAAGAAGAAGAAGAAGAAGAAGAAGAAGACAGAAAATAAAAATCTATCTTGCTGGGATGATAAAAACTATCGTTGCTCAAAGTAAGATTTGTCCTCTTTCGACGATCTGCATCCAGGAACCAGCATAAAACTTCTGGAACGCTCCCCGAACAGATTCCTTCGATGATGTTTGCGGCCACAGCTCTTATATTCTTCTTTAGTATATCTCCGTAAGGAGGCACGAAGAGAATATATATATAGGGATAAGTGAAAAACCTAACAATAATCCTAGCCGCTGTCCAGTTATCGTAAGATAACAATAAATCAAAACAAAATCACAAAAGATTAGAATTAATTTAAATTTATTTATCTGCTATAATCGTCCAGATCCGCGTTCAGCGCAATCTGCACGTAGAGCGCAGAATCGCGCGCAAAAAACATGCGTACGTGCGAAGGCCCATCGAAGCGCCACTTTACGCTTTTCGTCCGAGTCGCGGGGTTTTGCTCTTTTGAATTATTTTTTCAAAGTGAGTGACAAAAGACTAAATATTTCTTTGAAAAATTTAACTTAGTCCCTGTATGAAAAATCCTATATGACATCCACATGGACCACCACACACCTCATGTGCGTACCTCAATACAAAAGGAAATTTATAAGGGCACTACAAAGTTTACTCAGGGCTAGCCCAGGATTGGGACTAGCCCATTAATGAACAAAGTTTACTCACACTAGTCCATTTGTTTACTCATACTAGCCCAAACCTCCCTAATCTCCACCAGAGTTCTCCTCCCTCCTCCCTTTCTTTTCGGAGCCCTCATACTCCGCCTCCTCCCCCATCCTCCACCGCCGCCTCCCGTCGCCGTCGTCGTCGCCGCCTCTGCCTCCTCCCCCGCCTCCCGCCGCCTCCTTCCTCTCTCGTTCCTCCGTCTCATACCCCCTTTTGGTGATCGACAACCTCGGCACCCGTCATCCGCCGCTCCTCCCTCCCCTCCTTCCTCCGTCGCTACCACCAGGTCCTCCACTCCGCCGCCGGAAGACATGAATAATAACACAATGACAAAGAAAAATAACAGCACACAGAAAACCAAAAATAAAAAGAAAAAATAGAATAACTGTCAAAATTTGACATATATGTTGATTTTTAGGACTGTCAAAATTTTGACAGTCCTACCAATTGGAACTACTGTCAAAATTTTGACAGTCCTAAAAATTCAACATATATTTTTAGGACTGTCAAACTTTTGACAGTCCTACCAATTGGAAGGACTGTCAAAATTTTGACAGTCCTAAAAATATATGTTGAATTTTTAGGACTGTCAAAATTTTGACAGTCCTTCCAATTGGTAGGACTGTCAAAATTTTGACTGTCCTAAAAATATATGTTGAATTTTTAGGATGTCAAAATTTTGACAGTCCTAAAATTTATTTTCTGTTAATTTATTTTGCTAATTTGTGGGGGGTGGGGGGGGGGAATTTATTTTGTTAATTTTATGTTTTATTTAAGAAAATATATTTTAACGAAATAAAATTAAAATAAATTAGCAGTAAATTTACTGTATCGAAATTTCAAAATTAAAAAAAAAAATTAACTCAGTTGTCGATATGTATCAAAATTTCAAAATATCACAAATTTTTATCCTTAAAATTTGTTAAAGTATTCTCTTATTTAAAATAGTAAATTTATTATTGGTACATTAAATATTTTGTAAAAAAAAAATTACCAAAAGTAAAATTTGGAGGTCGAAACATCGTTTTTTTACGATTCTAAATATTTGGAAAGTCCGTCAAACGATAAAATGGTTTATCCCGAAGTACTTTTCCATACGGTCATTTTGGCACAAACTGGACCTTGTTTCGATCTCCCAGTCAAAAGTTACTATACTTTAAAGTTTTATATTTTATAATTTTGCATTTAATATGTACGTCTTACTTCGGATGAAAATTCTCTCTACACGAATTGTGTTACTCTCGTCAAAAACATTATTGTGTGACGAAAAACGATTTGAAAACAAATAGTTATGGCCGTTCAAAGTCTGATCGATGACAGACGTAATATTCGTACGGTAGATTTTTTTTTTTTTTTTTGGTTCAATGATAACATATTTTATTTTGGATATTCAACTAAATAAAAAAAAATCAAAATCCAAAACTAACTAAATAGAAAAAAAAACTAAGCAAAAAAATATCCTGACAATTAAAATGAGGACTGTCAAAATTTTGACAGTCCTCATTGTTTGTGGGACTGTAAAAATCCTGACAGTCCTAGTTTTATATAAAATTTTCAGTGGGTTAAAATTAAGACTGTCAAAATTTTGACAGTCCACATAGCTTGTGGGACTGTCAAAATTATGACAGTCCTAACAATTTGTAGGACTGTCAAAATTTTGGCAGTCCTGATTATAACAGTCCCGAGTGAATTTTGGTGGCAAACTTGTAATTATCAATGATAAAAATTTGGACTAGCCTCAAGTAACTTTAAGAGTGGCAAACTTGTAATTTAAAAAAAATTACATTGGACTAGTCCAAGTAATAAGCGTAGTGCCCTTATAAATTTCCATAAAAAAAACAGCTTATGTTGAGAAACTTACTCAAGAGTTTTTTTTTTTTTTTTCCCAATTTGGCTTACCAAAAACTCCAAGACCATATACCTAAGGCTCCCAAAAATGTATATAAGTGCGCAAGCGCAATATCAACTTCTTATGCAAGTTGATCTCATATCATATCATATCATCCAAGCTCCAACATACAATCAACACCTAAGAGCTCATCATGGCGTCCTCTTTACAGTCCCTTCTCCTGGCCCTCGACTCGACCGGCACGGCGCTCCGGCCGAACCTTACGTGTGGTCGGCCTACTGTACGCGAGACATCGCCTTCTCGAGCATCGATAAGGAGGAGAATAGAGAGGAGGAGGAGGAGGGGGAGGAGCTTAGTAGAAGGCAGTGTAAAGCTCGAGAGGAGGGTTCGGACCTTACGGAAGCTCGTGCCGGCCGCAGAAGAGTCGGATGGGCTCGACGGGCTCTTCGCGGTGGCGGTGGACTACATCGCGTGTCTGAGAATGCAGGTCGAGGTGATGCAAGCCGTGGTCAATTCGTTGTCGGGAGATTCCGATGAGTGAACTACGGTGGTGCGTAAGTACATCTCCGGCGACCGGCGGCGACCGGCCACAAGACCGACCTTCGTTTTTCCTTTTTTTTGTCAATTTGGAAACAAGGCGTTGTTGCCAGATAATTAGGGTTTTCACCATGCAGTTAGCTCAGCTGTATTTTTTACTGGGGCTATGCTACGACTACAACCAAATCACTACAACTCTCTTACAACCGGCACGTGACACCTACGTGGTGGCCGTCCATTGAAGAAAAAGAAGAGGTGGGATCCGATGACTGTCTGGATGGTCGTTACGTGGCCGAAATATCGTCGTTCATTGGGAGAGAGAGAGAGAGAGAGTTGTAAGAAGATTGTACGCATTTGGTAGTACACTTAGCATTATTATTTTACTGCCTCTGCATGAAAAAAAAATGTCTTCTTAATTCTGATTGCATTCATTCATTTAAGATGTGTTTCCTTTTCCTGTTTCGATTCATTTCAAATTATTTTTTTTTTTTTCTTTTTGTTTTAGATGTCCAGCATAATGTTCGGACTTTATGCACGTTTCGTTACATGTCTTTTGGATTCGTTGTCTTTCAACTACCACCATTTACTCATCTTTTGTCATCCGATCAGAATCTTATGCCTATTTCCGGTAACCATAAGGGTCACTCGAGTTCGACCAAATATTTTTTCTTCTACTTATCCTTCAAAGTTTCATGGGCCAAATCTGTGTATGCTTGAAAGGCTCACATAAATTAAACTGTGAACCCATATGAATAGGAATGGGATTTGTGGACTGTGGACTGTAAGATGGGCGTCTTGGGCTCTGTTTGGTGAGGTCTACTGTCATATATTCGATGTCAATACATCCATAGCTCATTATTTAATATCTTTGATTGATATAAGTAAGGTTGTGAAAATTTGGATCGAACAGACACAACAGATAAGATCCGAATCGAATACGATTTTTAATCGAACCGATGGGCTGCTTGGGTTGAGTCGGTTGGGTGTTCCTAATAACAGAACAATTTAGTTATCAATGGATTAATAATATAAAAAAATCAAGGACACCGAACCAAATCGATCAATTGGTGGACCTTATTATTTTTATTATTTTGATTAATTGTTTGTTGTTTTTGGATTCCTTTTTTTTTTATCGGAAATAGAATGATGTTATTAGTACACATGTAACAAAAGATTGTTCAAAATATTTAATTTTTTTGTTGATTTTAAATATGTTGTGTTCAACCGATCAGTCGAATCAAGCTAAACTGATCCAAGCCGATCAATTTTAAAACCGAAACGAAGAACTTGTTGCTTTGATTCGGCTATCACTATTCCACGATGGAATAATTTCGGTTTGACAGTAGTTGTGACCAAATATGTCGCTAGTGACAGATGCACAGTTATTGACATAAGTAGAGCATTACTATACTGGCAAAACTTCAATGGGGTTCGGGAAGGGACATATACACGTATATGGACATGCATGGACAGGTGTATGAAATAATTTTCCCACAAGATTTTTTTTCTTTTTTTTTTTTTTTTTTTTTGGATATATTGTGTACATTGTAGATGATGATATCTATCTAAATTAAAATGTTGAGTCGGGATTACTTAAGCTTGGCAAAAGTTAGGCATACCACAAAGCATGATATTTGATCGAACTCAGTTAAGCCAAACATGAAATGATATATATACATCAGAAATTGTAACTATATTCTGAATTTTACTAAGATTTTTTTTTTTGTGACGCGATGAAACTCATCATGAGATTAACATGCATGTCGTCACCAATTACTAATCAACTTAGGATATATTTGATTTACCGTAATATAATCGTAATTGTAATCGTAATTGTAATAGAATTGAATTTATAATATAATAGAATTACAATTATATTACCATGTTTGGTTGAAATATGTAAATATCAATTGCATTCGTATATTTGTTCTACAATGTAATATAATGTAATTGAGTTTTAAAGTAATACTGTTTTAAAAAAAATACAACATAAAATTTAAAAGTAAATCAATAAAAAAATCAAAATAGAAAATGAAATACTAGAAAAAATAAAAGAATTTTTTTATAAACAAATAAAAAAGTGAAAAATATTAGTTTTGTCCTACTATTAAAAAAAAATTTAACGGATTTTTTCATGTAAAGTAATAAAATATATATTATTTATATAAAAAGGGATAACTTTTGGGGTATTGCGGATGGGGGGACCACTCGCCAACTCAGTTGGCGAGCTGCTGAGTTGGCGAGGGGCTCGCCAACTGAGTTGGCGGGGCACCCTCTTCGAGGGGCCGCTCGCCAACTCAGTTGGCGAGCCGCATGCTGACTGGGCCAACGGCTATTTTCCAACGGCTATTTTCCACATTCCTATAAACACCCCCCCCACCCAACACTCCTCTCACAACATTCACATTCTCCTCCTACCCCAAACCCTCCTTACACCAAATTCTCCTCCTCTTGATATTTACTGGCGATGGCTACCCGCAATGACGGTCGTATTCCTGGCGGACCGACTACCGAGCTTATTCTTAAGCAACGTGAAGAGCACATATCTACTCAGATTTTTACTGGCGAGGTATTTTTTGAAATTACAAGTTGCTAACTTTAGTTATGTATATATTTTTTAGAATGTCTATGTTTACTTTATTAATGCATATAATTTTTATAGTTATACGACCATGATAATGCTTTACGAACCCGGATCCACGTACATTGGCGGTCTGAAAGGAATTATCGTACGTGGGAGCTTAATCCAGCTCAAAAGGCTTTGGTGGAATCCTTTGGATTCCACTATATAGATCGTGTTAGATATTTAATTCACGATCTTCATTTAGTTGTAAGCCTTGCGGAACGTTGGTGGCCAGAACGCAACACTTTTCAACTCCCATTCGGCGAGATGACGATCACCCTTTTTGATGTGGCGAATATACTAGGGTTACCTATTAAAGGTAACGCTATATATTTTGATCCGCACTTAAAGGGATCTGATCTGATCCGGAGCTATCTCGGTGTTAGCCCTCCTCCTGGTCTAAAAGATGGCAATTATGTGAAATTTTCATGGCTCCGTGGCAACTTTATAGACCTACATCAAACTATTGATGGGGTGGTTGATGTAGATGAAAATCGGGTATGTATTTTAATTAGTAAATTTATTTATTACTTAATTTAGTTGTGCAATTTAATAAATTTGTTTAACACTTAATAAATCCAGGTCATTCGTTGCACTAGAGCGTATCTGCTCTGTTTATGTGGTGCAATTCTATTTTCCGATGCATCGGGAAATATGGTAAATGTGCAGCTTTTACCATTCTTGGATGATCTGACCAAACCTACTGAGCATGCGTGGGGAGCTGCTACTCTTGCGTTTTTATACGCCAATTTGACAGAATTTGTGAGATGCAATCGCAAGAGTATTTGTGGATGTATTTCACTGATACAGGTACGAATGAAAGACCTTAAAAAGTTAGAATAATTTTATACGCAAATTTTGTTTCTACTAATGTCATTTTTTTGTTTTATAGTTCTGGTCCTACGAGCACTTCTATATTGGTAGGCCTGTTACCAGCGTTCTCAGTGATGTTGGAGTATTTCCAGTTGCTATGCGCTGGCCTACAGATGTAGTGGATTATCAACACTACCAATACAGGACTGTATCACTATATCGAAGCCAATTTGATACACTGCGGTCTAATGAGGTAATTTTTAAATATGCAATAAATATCTTTAAATTATTTAAGTTTTGATCGTAGATAAACATCACATCTAATCTCTTAGAATATCTTTAAATAGGTAACCTGGTTACCGTACATATGTGAACCCGATGCTCCAGAAATCAAGATGACATCATGTGCATTTAGTTTACACAGATGTCATATTATATATGATCGGTTCACCATGTACCATCCGGCAGACCGTGTTCTTCGGCAATTCGGAATGGCCCCAATAATTCCCGATGATCCACCGACAGTCGGTTATCAGACATCAAATGCATTCCAACGAATCATTGGTCTCGTTGCTGACTGGAATAATCGGTTCGAGAATTATAGTGTGAGGGACATGTCTCCTAGACTAAATTCTGCTGAGGAATGTAAGTTATAAGTTACTCATTATTCGTATTGATTTAGTGTAAATAGTTTGCTAAAATTTTGTTTATATTTTGCAGACCTAGGTAGCCTGGACTACAGACAATGGTGGGGATGCCCTCTTATGAGCAACCGAGTATACCACTATGAGGAGCCCAGGTTCAAGACTAGAGCCCTAGACGATTCTACTATGCGTGCTTTTATTGATGGAATGAATGATTTGGTATGACTTCATTATACTTTAACTTCCTTATACTTTAAAAAATACATATACATAGATATGATAAATATTTTAATTTACATGTTTGAAATTTCAGAGTGGGGTATACGAGCAACATTTACAACAACCTCATATGGAGGAACATGTGACTCGTCGTCTTATGGGGGAGCTTGTTACTCGTGTTCGGCATCTGGGTATTGGACCAGAACCGGAAATGCCTCCGGTACAATCCCGTCTTCCACCGGACTATCCGACCGGCTTAGTACGACAGAGACACTCTCGTCGTCGTCGACGGGATACTGCTGGAGCGAGTTACCACTATGCTGGAGCGACCCCTAGTTACCAGTATCCTGGAGCAGGCCCGAGTTACCAGTATGCTGGAGCCTACCCGAGTTACGAGACTCCTGGAGTGGGACCGAGTTACGAGACTCCTGGAGCCGGACCGAGTTACGAGACTGCTGGAGATGAAAGCTACCAGAAAATTTTTAACATTGTATTATTGCAATTTTTGTATGATTTGTAATGGATTTTTACATAAATATTTGGGTATTGAACATTGTATTATTACAATTATATTTTACTCTCTCGGTTGACTAGTACATCTTCTTCGGTTGTGTCCCATAGCACCACAATTACTGCATCGTAGATCTCTTGTCGATGATTCCCGGGGTTTGATGCGGTTCTTCTTTGGTCTTCCGGCTTTCCGTCTTACATCTGGCACCCCAATTTGTCCTCTTACCAAAGGACCTTGGATCTCGTAGGGAACTGGAATTGGCTCCATATTTTGCGCGTATACACTCCTCAAGGTAGCCGTCAAAAATACTGCAGGATAAAAACTATCAATACTAATATTGCAATATCTACAAACAAAACATGCATGTATACATGGTATATACGTATGGTACCATCTTAAACATGTACAAGATCTGTCAGTTAGATTAACAATATATGTTCTACTTGTTGCCCGGTCTATTATTTCAAACCTATAATTATCAATAGCTAATATTTCTAGGTGGTTCTTCTCTTTGATAATAGAAGCCATATTTTTTAACATCTTCGGACAATAATCTGTGTCAACATTTTCAGCAAACTTTCTACGATTGTCATGAAGTGTAATAATCTTGGCTCTAATACCATCGAGAAGTGTTGTTATTGGCTTATCTCGTAATTTCTTAATCCAGCTGTTGAAACATTCAGCAAGATTAGAAGTGTTAATATCTAATCTAGGACAACTAGCATACGCTGTTATCCAATGTTCAAATCGACGACTTTCATCGTTTACACCAAGAAGCCAATCGTACAAAATTATGTTCTCGGCTTTAATTATATCAAACACACTCTCTGCATCCGTTTTATTATATGATCTAGCAAGCGAGTCTAACAAGCGTTGAAATACTGGTTCTTTTGTAACTTTTTTCATGTTTTGTTTAAAATGTTGAATACAAAAAAAATGAGAAGATGCAGGAAAAATAGCACGAACAGCATTTATTAAACCCTTTTGCTTGTCAGATATAAATGAAATTGAACTCCAATCATTAAAACAACTTTCAAAAGATATTTTAAGAGAATTTAAAAACCAAGACCAAGAATCACTATTCTCACCTTCAGCAACAGCATAAGCTATAGGATATAATTGATAGTTAGGATCGTGAGCACAAGCAATAAATAAGATACCTTGATATTTTGACGAAAGAAATGTAGCATCAGTACTAATAATTGGTAAACATCCACTTAAAAATCCATCAATACATGCTTTAAAACAAATAAAAATTCGTTGGAAGCTATTGTTTTCGGTAGTTTTAATAAAACATGTACTACCTGGATTTGTCTCCATAATTCTATAACAATACTCCTCAAGACTAGCGTATGCCTCATCATAACTACCATTAATTTCAGCTAATGCTGTCTCTCGGGCTCTCCATGCTTTGGAATAACTAACTTGTATACGGTGCTCCCTATATATATCTTTAACAATTTGTGATGGACTGTATGACTGGTTATCTCTAATAATGTCAATTATCATGGTCTTAATCCATGAAGCGGTAGCTAGTCGATGACGTCCTGTACTAAGTCTTCCTAAACAAGAATGACGATTTTCTAATGTACTAACTTTAACTATATCGCCATTTCCAATAGATTTGACATATACTCTCCAATTACAATTCGGTTGATCACAACTATATATAATTCCACGAGCATTATTCATATCACTAGCTGAACAACTAAAATTATATTTAATTGCTAAATTACTAATAAAGCTTCTAAAGTGAGAACGACTAGGAAATGATTGTCCCTTAAATAATTCATCAGTGATAGCTTTTACAACATCATCATCTACCCTATAATCTACATTTTCAACTAAATCATCACTATTTCCTTCGTCGTTGTCACTATCATCATCATGGTTAGATTCATCTGATGAATGACTTTCTTGGATAAATGAAACTATTTGTTGAGAAGAACTAGCACCTGAACTAACATGCTGATATTCAGAAAAATATTCATTATTTCTACTATCTAAGGTTGCTGCTACTTTAATAACATATATTTTTATATACCGTGATTGTGAATTAATCTCAAGAATATAATTCCATGCATCTTCACTATCTATCAAAAAACAATTAGAACCAAAAATAGACTTCAAAATAAAATCATAATGAATAGAACAACGTTCAATAATATGATTACGTATATTTTCAAAACTAATATTCGGATAAGTTGAAAAAATAATACTTTCTCCTCCTTCATAATTTAACCCATTTACTGTACCGCCGTGCGAGCATACAATTCTTACGCTACGATCCATGACGGTTGACAACTTCGGCTACAGAAAACCTCAAATGAACTTTAGCTGCGGGCAGAGAGACAGAGAGAGTGTTGGAGACTTTGCTAGAGGGAAGAGAGAAAATAGATGAAGTAGATTGAGTGTGAGATGAATGGGTTGAGATAGGTAATTTATAGAGGGAGATTGTAATAGCCGTTGTTGGTAATAGCCGTTGTGAAACGGATCCTTACTCGCCAACTCAGTTGGCGAGCATACGAGCGTTCAACGGCTGTAAGCCAACTCAGCATGCGGCTCGCCAACTGAGTTGGCGAGCGGCCCCTCGAAGAGGGTGCCCCGCCAACTCAGTTGGCGAGCTCCTCGCCAACTCAGCAACTCGCCAACTGAGTTGGCGAGTGGTCCCCCCATCCACAATTACCCCAAAGTTATCCCTTTTTATATAAATATTATATATTTTATTACTTTATATGAAAAAATCCGAAAATTTAATAACAAATGAAAAAAAATGAAAAAAAAGGATTAAAACAATAAAAAATGAAAAAAAGACCAAAAAATCAAAACGACAAAAAGAAAAATAATCATCGAAAATGAAAAAAAAAAATCAAAAGCGTGGAAAAAATAAAAAAATGAAAAAAAAAGACTAAAAAGGACCAAAAAGGTCAAATAAGACAAAAAACGAAAAGACGATAAAAACGAACAAAAAAAAAACAAAAAAAAAAGTCTAAAAATGAAAAAAATGATCAAAAAAAAAATCAAAAGCAACGAAAAATGACAAAGACAACAAACAAACAAAAAAAATCAAAAATAACCAAGAATGAGAAACAAATGACTAAGAATAAAAATTTGATAAAAAATGACAAAACCGAAAAAGGTTCAAAAATGTCCAAAAGTGAAAAAAAAAAAACGACTAAAAATGATCAAAAATGAAAAATACGACAAAAACCAAAAAAGGTTCCAAAACGATCAAATCAAAAAATCAAAACAAAAAAAATAAAAAAGACCAAAAATAGGAAGAAAGTTCAAAATTGACAAAAAAAATAAAAAGTTCAAGACTAAAAATAAGAAAAGAAATAAAAACGATAAAAAACGACCACAAATAAGAAAAAAAATAAAATAATAAAAAATGACCAAAAAAAAAATAAAATCATAAACAAAAAATACTAAAAAAAAAAAAAGTTCAAAAACAACAAAAAAGAGAATAAAAAGGATAACAAAATGTTAAAAATACGAAAATGAACGACCAAATTTGAAAAACACCAAAAAAATTGAGGAGAAACGATAAAAAAATACGAGAAGAAAACAAAAAACACACCCAAAAAATATCGAAAATGACAAAGAAGATAAAAAAAAAATCAAAAACTATAAAAACAACAAAAGAAAAACGATCGAAAACAATAAAAAAATAACAAAAGAACAAAAGTGATAAAAATGCAAAAAACAGATAAAAACGACAAAAAAATTGAACGACGACAAAAAACGAAAAAACAACGAAAAATGAAATACAACCAGAAGAGAAACAAAATGAAAAACTAAAAAAAAGGACAAAAAACAAACAAAAACGATAAAAAAAATGACAAAAAATGAAACATAAAAATAAATAAAATAAAAATTGATCAAAAACGGCAAAATAAATAAATTAACAAATGAAAAAGAAAAAAAAGAGCAAAAACGAAAAAATTAAGAAAACGAAAAAAACAAAAAAAAAAGGAGAAAAAGACCAATTTTTTTAAAAATGTGTAAAAACGATATAAAAAAAAAAAGACAAATAAAGTGCAAAAAAGACAAAAAAACGAAAACTAAAAAAAATTGAAAAAAAAATGACAAAAAATGAAAAAAAATATGATAAAGAAACGTAAAAACAGATAAAAAGGACAAAAAAGAGCAAAAACACAAAAAAAACCAAAAAAGATCAAAAAAAATGATAAAAACGATAAAAAAATAAAAAACGAACAAAAATAGCAAAAAAGATAAAAAAAAAAAGGATCAAAAGTGAAAAAAATGAGCAGACGATAAAATATGACAAAAATCGAACAAAACAGACCAAAATCAACAAAAAATACAAAAACTATAAAAATGCTCTAATTCTATGCATATTTTGTGATTAAAAATATGTATATTTTGAAAACAACAATTCTATTTATATGTTTTGAAGTCCAACTTTGGACACCACTTTAAAATACAACAAATATGTGTATAAAATTATAAGTTTTACTATAATTTAACCACGTTTTCAACTTTGGGTCCGATCTATTAAACAATAACAATAGTCCAACCTAACAAACCAAATAGCTTATTCGGTTCGGTTCGGTTTCGATTTTAGCTAATTTTTGTTCGATTTCGGTTTTAGAATTTTAAAATTTTAGCTTATTCGATTTTGACTATTTTGATTCGGTTAAAACCGAATAAATCGAACACTCAACTCAACTCTACAAGCTACCGAAGATCAGCTATCTGAAAAACTAGTCAAAGCAAACAACAAGGATGTTGACTCAAATTTGCAGGCCCAAAAGTACAATACCAAAGGAAGCTTAATTTGGACATCAATGCAAGTCGGATCAGATCCATTATTTTTCAAAATTACCGAAGTTCCAATTTTGTTATTACAAATCACACAGTACCCAGACAAAGACAACATACACAAGAATCGAGGCAGATTTTGTCCTTTCTGCGTAATAATAGTTTTTGTCTGGACCTCTTATCAAAAAACATCCAGTGTGTTCTGCTTCCAGGCTTCTGCTTCTGCTGCCGCTGCTGTGCTGTTTCATCATAAATAATAATTCTCTTCTCTGCGCACTGCCCATTTGACTTTTTGCAACAATTCAGCCCAACCTAATCCCAACCTTGAGATTCGCAACCTAACTCGTATTTATTTTACGGAAAATTTCAATGAGAGTATAAAAATTTAATATATTTATAAAAATAAAGCATAAAAGTTTTTAAATTTACATTAAAAGTATTAAAACGTTGTTCCGAAAAGCGTTTTACGCTTTTCCGTCAAAAAAATTTTACTCCGTTAACGAAGGAAAAAAAAAATATTTTATAAATAAAATAATAAAAAACGTCCTTCAAAAGAGCGTTTTATATTTTTTATTATTTTTTTTTCTCTCTCCCCTCTCTTCTCTCCTCTCTCTCATCTCTCTTCTTTCCTCCGTTAACGGGCAGAGAAAAAAATCAATATTTTAATATTTTTTAATTAATAAAAAAATTAAAAAATCAAAAAAAATTAAAAAAATTAAAAAAAATGTAAAACGCCCTTGTGAAGGGCGTTTTACATTTTTTTAATTTTTTTTTCCCGAAAAAAATTAAAAAATTAATAAAAAATTAATAAAAATTTAAACAAATTTTAAAAAAATGTAAAACGCCCTTGTGAAGGGCGTTTTATATTTTTTAATATTTTTTTTCCCAAAAAAAATAAAAAATTTAATAAAAAATTAAAAAATAATTAAAAAAATAAAAAAATTTAAAAAAATGTAAAACGCCCTTGTGAAAGGCGTTTTACATTTTTTTAATAATTTTTTTCGGGAAAAAATTAAAAATTAATAAAAAATTAAAAAAAATAAAAAAATTTAAAAAAATTTAAAAAAATTAAAAAAAAGACGTTGACCTCTTGGGCACCGCTTGCTTCTTGATGGGCTTGTTCATGTCCGACGTCGAGAAGGAACCCCGGTGCAACATGACTCCTCCCAGGCCGTCTCGGTTAGCACCACCGGATGTCGAGGAGATGTTGTTGTTGCCGGTGACGGATTCACGAGCCGAGGATCTGCCCCCTTCCTCTCTTAAGCACCAGTTGCACACCCGGTAGTGCTCCTCCTTCGGGTATGGATTGCTGCAATACCTGCTTTAAGGAAAAAATCAGAATATATATATATATATATATATATATATATATATATATATATATATATATATATAAATATAAATATATATTTTACTTTGCTGAGAAAGAGAAAATAAATAAATATATATATATATATATATATATATATATATATATATATATATATATATATATATATATATATATATTACTTTGAGTAGGAGAGAGAGGAGAGGAGAGGAGAGGAGAGAGAGAGGAGGAGAGAGAGGGGAGCGGACGGACAGGAGAGAGGAGAGAGAGGAGAGAAGAGAGAGGAGAGATGAGAGAGGGGAGAGAGAGAGGAGAGAGGGGAGAGAGAGGAGAGAAAATATTAAAACGCCCTTCGGAAGGGCGTTTTATATTTTTTTTTTTTTTTTAATGTCTAATTACAACCGTTAACGGAAGCTAACGGAAAAGCGTAAAACGCCCTTCCGAAGGACGTTTTAATGCTTTTGATGTAAATTTAGAAACTTTTATGCTTTTTTTATAAATATATTAAACTTTTATGCTCTCACTGAAATTTTCCGTTTTTAGTTTCTTTCATAGTCCATCGCAGTGTCATTCTCTGCAATGTTGAAAGAGAACACAGTTGTCCGAGTAAGGGTGCAACTCGGACAGACTAAATCCGAATTCGACCGATTAAATCTGTTAATAATTTATATATATATATATATATATATATATATATATATATATATATATATATATATATGTTTTTTTCATTTGGTTAGGAATTAAATTTTTAAGAAAAAATTTGAATCGTACACATCCTCATGGGAGCCTCCGTCGAAACCAGCATGTCACGATTTCACGGACACCCGTTACATGAACCGTCGAACCATGAATAGTCAAGTGCGCAGGAATATTAGGAATAAGCCATTGAAGGCATAATCGAATAGTAAAGCTCTCACTCAGGACTAAGAATAGGAACTCGTCGGTCTTTTCCATATCTTCTTCTTAAATAGAAGTATTTGGGCGGATCAAGCGTGGGTAGTTTTTTCCAAGTTAGATTAGGATTAAAGATACTCGGACTCGGATTCGAGTTAAAATATTTGAATCGATTAAAAATTGGGTTGGACTCGAATTCATGTATCGAGTTACCCAAAGAATCCGAAATCCGACATATATATATATATATATATATATATATATATATATATATATATATATATATATATATATATTGTTTCATACTTTTTAAATAAAAAGTTTAAACCCTAATTTTTTTTATCCAAACTCTTAAACTCCTTATCATAAATCTCATTTCAATTTGTATTTTGTAATGATTGAGACTTGATTGCTATTTTATTATGTGCTTGATATTAATCTTGTTTAAAATTATTTCAAACATCATATTATGTCTCCCAAAATTCGATGAATCCGACCCAACCCAAGGAATTCTATTCCTTCATGCTCGGTCTTGGGCTTCATATGTTGAACCCGAGGTCGACTTGGGCTTGGACTATGCTTATGATTCATCGGGTTGGGCTTAGGTTAAGCTCAAGCCCGATCCAACCCGTCCGAGTTGCACCTCTACGTCCGAGCATTAGGCTGATTTTATGCATATGACCCACACATACAGTAGGGAACGGGTACAATTAGCCAAAACGTAAAAAATCGAGTCTGGTTTCAATTCGAACCAACAAATCGACCTGACTAGGGATGAGCATTATTTGGGTTTAGACCAAGAACCGAATTGAATAAGATATTCGGTTCGCTTTAACAAAAATCGGTTCGTGTTTGGATATTTATTCGATTTTGATTTCGGCTTCGGCTTCGATTATGTGTTTCAATTTCGGTCCAAAGCCGAAAACGAAATAAGATTTATGAAATTACATAAATTATATCAATTTTATGTAATTTTATGATTAAAGTATCTATATATATATTTTTAAGTTGTTTGACAACTAGTCCAACCTTAGATCCATTTTTGAAATACAATAATTGTATGTATAAAGATAATTATTTAAGGATAAATTATAACTTGATACCCTTAACTATTTAAAATTTTTAACTTGATACCCTAAACTTTGATAGACATCAACATAACACCCTTCCTCTACTATTGTCGTATCCGTGTTAATCGAAGAAGAAAAATGACAAAAATTTTCCTCCATTCTCTCTCCTTCCTCTCTCCGGCACACCCCTCTCTCTCTCAAGCGTCGGCAGCCAAATGGAGGACGACGCAGCAGCAATAGCGAGCAACAATAACAGAGACAACAATAGTCAAAAATTGGAGGGGGGTGCTCACCGGGAGTGGGGAGAGGGGGGCGTGCGACAGAGTGGGGAGGGGGGGGGGGGGGGGGGGGCGGAGGTGGTGAGGAGAGGGGCGACAGAGAGGGAGAGAAAAAGTGGAATATTTTAGTCACATTTTTTAAATGATAAACTTAATCCTGACTGACGGAGGGTATAAAGATTTTTTTTTTAAAATAGTTGATGGTATTAAGTTCATACCTATCAAAGTTTATGGTTCCAAGTTGAAAAACTCGAATAGTTTAGGGTTTCAAGTTAAAAAATTCAAATAGTTGAGGGTATGATCAAGTTACAATTTAATCATTATTCAATATAATTTAACCACAATCTCAACTTTGGATCCGACTCATTAAAGAATAAAAATAGCTAACATAACAAACAAAATCGATTGTACCAATTCGAATCGGCTTAGGTTACAACCAATTTCGGATTGGTTTCGATTTATTCAATTTTGAGTGTTATTTTTGGTTCGTCTGAAAATGATTAAATCGAATGCTCACCCGTAGGTCTGATTGAGTCGGTGTGATCCAATCAACAAATAGTTCCTTACCATTCTGTTCAAATTCCTTTTATGTCGATTTTGGTATGAAATCTAACAAATCTAGTCGTCTTATTTTCAAAAAAGTGCTTTGTCGTGCACTTTTGTGCGTGCTTGTACATGCACGGTGGCTCTGCCCTCCCTCCTCCTGCTCCACGTTCGATCGATCCGTCGTCGTGTGCGTGCAAAGATGCGCACAAAAACGCATGCCAAGAACAAGTTTGTATTCTTTTATTATGATTTGTTTTGACATTTGCTATATTATAAATTTATTATGTTGCATTTTAATTGTTAACTAAAGGCCAAATAGCTTTTCATCTTACTTTTAATAAACGTGTCTTAGAAAAATGCTCTCATTCTTTGGGAGTACTCGAGCATGAAATATGAAGCTTTTTTTGACTTGATCTAACTTAAGGAGATTGTTTGGTGGCGTAGTAGAGATAAGTTAGTTAATGAAATATTAAGTTAAATAAATTATTAAATCACTATGAAAAAGAATACCATATAGTGGAGTTCAAAAGTTACATCCATGGTTAGGAACTAGTGCCACGTACTCCAAGATTCAGGGTCATACACGTAGAACTGATCAGTTTTAAATGAGGATTGGTACCGAGGTGTACTATATAACATAATATTTTATATTTTTGAAAATAAAATTCTGAAAATTATATTTTTATGTTTGATGAATATATAAATATTTAAATAATATATAGTTTATATAAAAAATATATAATATTTTTGATTCATGATTAAATATATTCGATGCATGTTTTCTTTGTTTATGATTTTTTTAGGCTGTTGATTAGGGCACTACTAAAATTACTCGGGACTGTCCAAATATTTACCATTGATAATTACAAGTTTGTCACTCCCAAACATTACTCGGGGCTGCCCACTCTTGATTTTTTTTTATAATCAGGACTGTAAAATTTTGACAGTCCTACCCATTGTTAGGACTGTCAAATTATAATCAGGACTGTCAAAATTTTGACAGTCCTACCCATTGTTAGGACTGTCAAAATTTTGACAGTCCTTCCAATTGGTAGGACTGTCAAAAGTTTGATAGTCCTAAAAATATATGTTGAATTTTTAGGACTGTCAAAATTTTGACAAAATTTTGACAGTCCTTCCAATTGGTAGGACTGTCAAAATTTTGACAGTCCTAAAAAATTAACATATATGTCAAATTTTGACAGTCCTTTCATTTTTTTTCCTTCTTTTTTGGTTTCCTATGTGCTGTTATTTTTCTTTTTCATTGTGCTATTATTCATGTCATCTGACCAATGTCAATGTGACTATACAATATTCAGTTAGTAAAATGATCAGATATGATTTGTTGAAATTAACTTATTTGTTACTGGTTTTAGGTTGCATTTAAATGCATTTTACTGGTTGTCTAAAATATTAGAACTGTCAAAATTTTGACAGTCCTTGTAAACCCCCAGATTTTTTCAGAATCTAAAAATGAATTTTCGAATTTTTCTGTGATTTTTTACTAATTAAAATCAAGGTATTTTGGAATTAAATAATTTTAAATATTTTTATTAAATATTAAAATATTATGAAAATAATATTTTTTTTTTGGTGTAAAATAAAATATTAGACATAGGGTAATTTTTCTGGAATTTATTGGACTCCAGAACCATTTTTAAAGACCTAAAAACTAAGTTATTTATTAAACCAAAATAAACCAACCTGAACCGGATTGAACCAACCGGTTTAAACCCTGAACCGAATCCTGAACCAACCCGAACCGGACCCAATCCTTATTGGGTCGGATCCGGACCCGACCTGACCCGCCTACCCATCCGCTACACTAAATTCCTAACCCCCGAACCCCTCGTCTCCCTGCCGTTCACCGCCCCACGACCGATCGGCTCCCCAACGCCGGCGGTTACGCTCCGCCTGCTCCGCTGTAACCCCCGACCCATCGCCTTCCCCACGGTCGCCCGTCTCCCCTCCCTCAACGGCCGCTCCTCCCTATTTAAACCCGGCCGATTCCCCACCAAATCCACCACCACCATAGTCATCCACCGCGGCCACCGCGATCTTTGTCAATCACCGCCTCCACCACCTCCGGCGATCCTCCGGCCGAGTTTCCCCCGACGACCCGACGACAACCCCCATCACCACGAAGCCTCACCACCGCGTCTCCGCCTCCGCCCGAGACCCTCCGCCACAACTCTGACCCGCTGTCACCGCCTCCGCCGATCACCGGACACCCTTCGCCCATAGCTCCGCCGCCTCCAGCTCCGGCGATGCCTCCCCGCAGCAGCAGAAGCCCTAGCCGCCTCCGTCGTGCCCTAGCCGGCCGTGCCGTGCAGCGCCGCCCCGCGAGGATGCAATTTCAGTCTTCTTCGGAGCCATGTTCAGGTGACTGTTTCTCTCTCCTCGATGCCCCATTTTTCGTTGCGTCTGCTGTAACGAGTAGACTGCATGACCCTCTCGATACCCGTGCAATTTGTTCGGGGTATCGCGTCCTTTGGCGGTCGCAAACTGCGACCCAAAATCAGGAAATTAATTACCCTATTTTTCTCCAGAACTGGGTGCGCCCCGCTAAACGGGACGACTTGGTCGTGTGCGGACTTCACCGAAAGGTGCACGTCGTTAATACGGACGTGTGGGATTTCTCGGAAGTTGTGTCACACCCCAGTCCCAAAATACGTAGGACCAGGAATACGTGACACGCCAGCTACGCATTCGACCAGACTCTGGTCTGACTCGAATACGTATAAGCTGTAAAATATAAAGGGCACTAGCTAGATATCCTATAAATGTAAACCTCTATGTCTCAATCCACAATGTACAGCAGTATACAAGAAAGAGGTATATGTGCTAGAGTCGGCCGCCCAATAACACACAAATTCGAATAGACTCGAGAAGAGATGAGTCTACAAAAACTAGGCTACAACAGCAGATGAATAATCAATATAAATAACCATAATGCCGGTAGAAATGATGTGAGTACTTGGTACAATGCCCGCAAGACATTCAACTCCATCAGCAACTCCAAATGCTCCGTAATCATCTATGCTGCAAAACTGGCAGGGAACCAGGTCCTCAGAGGGACGTAACAAGGTACAAAAATACAGCATGCCAAAGTACAACAGAAAGTACAAGTGCAACGACGGAGTAATCTAGCATAACCAACTAAGTGTGACACAGTTTGAAGACAATGTTCGACGCGTGGGCTATCCAAAATAAAACCGTAGCTCCGGACAAGGAGACACACGGGACGTACCGCAGCTCCGGGCAAAGAGTCACATGGGTGATACAACTACACTAGATACATGATCACTACAGAAACAGTACATATACATATATAAGCGCGTGCAGAGGAGCCCAAACGTCTAGTAACTGTCTTCCCTATCCCAAGCGGTCAACGATGGTGCGCTGAACCTGAACCTCTATCTACAGTCTCGACACACATAAATAACTCAACAGACGCGACCCTAAGGTCGTCCCAGTCTCTGGTCATGATGTCAGTATCATGATGCAGGAATCTGGCACGATCACAGTGTATGAGTGTGTCCTGGGGTGTCGATATACTCTGGTACGTACATCGAGGTGTTATGAACATCTAACAATTATCCTAAAACGTTACGACGAAACGTCTGCACCCGGTTGTGATCCGGACGCGAAGCACCGAACGTCAACATAAATACGTGCACAATGTACATAAAGAAACAACAGTATCTGTAAACTGAAATATAGGGTGGTAAGGTACACTTGCCTACGTCCGGCTGCTGATGATGGGGATCCGGTACAACGTCCGAATCCGCAGGTCCCGTAGTACATAGAGAAGAGGTACAAACTACATCAATAAACTGTCATGCGGCAAACAGGGATGTGACACACGTCCATACATATGCTCGGACTAAGCTACAACTCACAGGGACACGTCGCTAGAGAGTTGACCAAGGTTGACTCGGTGCACGTTACATCTAATCAACTAATCCCCTGTCCAATATCATCAAACCCAACCTCAATCACGATATTCAGTAAATCAAACTCTGGTCCAATCCTCAGTTTCACCTCAGTGTTAGCGGACGTTAACATGCACGTAGACGTCTCAAGCTCAAATAAATTATCAATCATTTATTAAACCCTCGAATCTACAACCATCACCAATTTACAATAACTACTACTCAATTAAGTTCGACATTATTTATCAATTCTCAAAGAATGACTAAGGGTTTGATGTTACACACTAGTTCGCCATCAACATCTACTCCTTAACATCCACCAATGTTTCATTATCCTAAATCCCTTCACCACAATTTAAACTACTTGTCATCAATATACAATATGCAAATAAAATGAACAACACCCTTAGACCTCTTACTTAGCATTTAATAGACCCTAAACACATTACAGCATTCTCCACCCTAACTCAAATAGCATCTTATACAACCCTAAAGTCCATATAACAAAAATTTGAACATTAAACCATGTAATTTATCCTCAAATTCCCAATATGAATATAACTCCCAAACCAAGATCCCATTATCCTCAAACCCTAACTTAATGTATATCCATAAATTTATTTTAAAACTTATGAAAATAAACCCTACCCACAATCAATAACATACTTAAACCCTAATCCCATTTTATACACACAAACCCTAACTAACTTAGTTATATAACCATAACAATATACATTATTACAACACTAAACAAGGGGGTGGGGGAGAGGTTACCTCAGCGGTGTGGTGGTTACTGGCCGGAGTGAGGCTCGATGCGGGATGGAGTCAACACGATGTAACTCGAGTTGGAACTTCTGGATACGTCACTAGTCATCGAAGACGATAATTCCTGTCGGAGAACACCCGATCGTCAAGTCGGAGGAGTCTTCGAATCCATTGAGGAAAGGAGCTTTTGCTTGCTGAAACTTGCCGAAGTTGGAGCTTTGTCATCGTCGGAGCAGAACCTCGTCTAGGGCAAACATATCCAAGGATCAAAATACCAGTAGGAAAGGTCGAGATGCGTCAGGGAAACCGATCACTGGTGGCAAAGCTTGACCGTTGTCCTGTCGCACTCCCTGGCCGAGCTTCTTAGGGGAAGACAGAGAACGACAGAGGTCAGACTTGTTCCAGGCTTTGCCGCTCATCGGTGGTGGTCGACGATGGGTCAAGAGGTGGTGGAGGGTTGTTGGCCGAGGGGGAGCAGTCCGGTCGTGGTGGTGTTGTGATGATGATGAAGAAGATGATGGTGGTGGTGATGGTGACAAGGAGGAGGTCGGATGGGGGAGTAGGCCGGAGTACGGGCTGCCGGATGGGGGAGCCGCACAGTGGAGTCGGGGGAAAGCTGCACAGTGGAGTCGGGGGGAAGCTGCACAGTGGAGCCGGGGTCGGGTGCTGCCCTGGCCAGAGTGGGTGCGGTTGCGGGGGTGAACAGCCTGTGGTGGTGGTGGTGATGCTTGACAGGGAGGAGATCGGATGGGTGGGGCGGGACGGAGCCACCGCGGGTTGGAGAGTCGGATGGATGGGGCTGGCCGGAGCCGCCGCGGGTTAGAGAGTCGGATGGATGGGGTAGGCCGGAGTCGGGGTGCGGGTGCACAGCCGCCGGAGTGGGCTGCCAGTCGTCGGAGTGGACTGTTCAGGAAGAAGAAGAAGAAAGGAAGAAGAAGAAGAAAATAGAGAAAGATTAAATATGGAGGGGGGAGGAGAGAGAGAGGGGGGTTTCCAATGCCTAGGGATTAGGGCATGCTTGATATGTGTGCATTGAAGAGACACTTTATAGGGGTTGGTGATGTGAGTGTGTGGTGGGGATGCTCCCATTTCAAATGAAGGGATAGGATTTAACATGGAGGATTGGGTTTCTCCATGCAAAGGAAGGGGGGACGATGTTGACTAGGTCAAAGAATGGTAGGCTCTCCATTTGGTCATGGCCAATAAGGTGAGGATACCTAAATCAATAAATTGCAACTAAGCCCCTTAAATTCGGGAGATTGCACGAACACATGAAATGATACAAAAATTGTAGGAAAAATGGTGTTTGGTGATTTGCATGGTGAGGGGGTATTGTGTGTTTGGCATGGGTTTAATTAAATGGGCATTGGGATTAATTGGGGATTAAAAATATGATTAGACAAAATTGGTATCCCCGATTTAAATAGAAATAAAGTGTCTCGCGCTTTTAAATTAAATGGGGGCACTTGGGGTCAAAATTTGGAAATAACAAAAAGGTCAAAAATGGTGGGGGCTTGGAGTTAGTCTTGGACCCTTTAGTTGGTCCGGCTCAATGGGTTAAATTGGTATCACAAAATTGGGGTTAACGACACAGGTGTCCGACACGGAATTAAATATGGGATTTAGAATACGAAAAATTGTGCGATTAATTTAAGGCACAACGGATTTGATTTTTGTGTGACAGAAAAGTCCAGTGCCTAAATTGGCGAGTCAAGTCAGAAGTACAATAGTCCGATGGAATTTATGGGCTGATATTGGGCTCCGAATAATTAAGCAATGATAGGGTGCGCCAAGGGTTTAATTAAATGAAATAACAGTCAAAAGCAACTCTACTCTAAACCTCAACATCTGCTGTTAATCCAAAATTTTCCCAATCCATGCCTGACTATCTATAGAATTAATCGAGGGGGTTTATATTCTTTCCAACTTAGAAAATTTTTGTCCCCGAAATTAAAAGTAAAGCACGATAATAGCTAAGAGAATTTAAAAACAACTAGTAATCAAATGTCGTACGTAAATTCGTACCTTGCTCCTCAAATAAGTACGGGAACCGCTGTCGAATAGAATCCTCGCACTCCCAAGTAGACTCGCCTGGTGAATGGTGCTTCCATGCAACTCTGACCAGTCGAATAGTCTGCCCTCTCAAAGTCTTCTCGCTGTGATCGAGGATCTCAACTGGCTGCTCTACGTAAGACAGACTGGGCTCGACTGTAATCTCCGAATGATCAAGCACGTGGCTAGGGTCTGCGACATATCTTCTCAGCTTCGATACGTGAAATACGTCATGCACTCCCTCTAATGATGGAGGCAATGCAAGACGGTAAGCCACTTCGCCAACTCGTTCCAAGATGTCAAAAGTCCCGATGTACCTCGGACTCAGCTTGCCTCTGCCTCCGAATCTGATGGTACCCCGAGTAGGCGATATCCTCAAAAATATATGGTTACCCTCCTTGAACTCCAATGGTCTGCGGTGCGCATCTGTCCAATATTTCTGTCTGTCCTGTCCTGCACGCAGGTGGCTCTGAATCTGCTTGACCTTCTCCACTGTCTGTGTCACCAACTCTGGACCAAGTATCTGACGTTCTCCCACGTCACTCTAACAAACTGGCAACCTGCATTTCCTGCCGTACAGTGCCTCATAAGGTGCCATCTGTATGCTAGCCTGGTAACTATTATTGTAGGAGAATTCCACCAAGTGTAGGTGGTCCTCCCAAGATCCTCCAAAATTAATCATGCACGCTCTCAACATATTCTCTAATATTTGTATCGTGCGCTCAGACTGACCATCTGTCTGTGGATGATATGCAGTGCTGAACTTGAGACGAGTTCCTAGGCTCTCCTGCATACTCCGCCAAAAATACGACGTGAATCTGGAATCACAATCCGATACGATGCTGACAGGCACTCCATTTAGTCGTACTATCTGTCTCATATACATGTCAGCTAAAATCTCCGTGTACTGCCCAACTCTGAAGGGCAAGAAATGTGCAGACTTGGTGAGTCTGTCCACGATAACCCAAACTGTATCCTTCCCACTAGGGCTCCGCGGGAATCCTGTGATGAAGTCCATGGTAATGTGATCCCACTTCCACTCGGGAATGGGAAGTGGCTGCAATAATCCTGCAGTCCTCTGATGTTCAGCCTTGACTTGCTGACAAACTAAATATTTTGCCACGAATCTTGCAATTTCTCTCTTCATCCCATGCCACCAGAATTGCTGTCTCAAGTCTCGGTACATCCTCGTACCCCCGGGATGAATGGAATAAATTGAGCTATGTGCCTCGGTCCTCAACTCTTGGCGTAGCTCTCCACCCGAAATGTATAGGCGGTCTCCACACCTCAATGTTCAGTCTTCATGAATCCTGAGTCCCGTGTGCATGCCGGCCTCGGTCCTCTATCGTAGACGTCAAAATCTCGCATCTGTAGGCATGACTGCCTTGATCCTCTCAATCAAAGTAGACTGAACCTCGAGACTGGACATCTGTCCATCCATGCCTGGTAATACAATCGCAATCCTGAGTTCCTCAAAATCCTCTAACAACTGGCGATGAGTCATAAAAATATGCCATAGGCTTCCTGCTCAAGGTATCTGCTACTACATTCGCCTTGCCAGGGTGGTACTGCAAATCGATATCATAATCTGTCATCAACTCTAGCCAGTGCCTCTATCTCATGTTGAGCTCTTTCTGGCCCTTAGAATACACCAAGATATCATCGATAATTACCACCAAGAACTTATCCAAGTTCTGGTGGAAAATATTGTTCCTCAAACTCATAAATACTGTTGGCACGTTGGTTAAAACAACATGACTAGAAACTCACAGTGTCCATACTTCGTCTGAAAAGCCATCTTCGGAATGTCCTCTTTCCGTACCTTGATCTGATGATAACTTGATCTGAGATCGATCTTCGAGAATACATATGCGCCACTTAGCTGATTCAACTGTACCGTCCCGTCTTTCTTCGGCACAATTAAGATGGATATTCCCCAATAGAGAAACACTAGCCCGACCGAAACCCATGTCTAAGATGTCCTCCACTATGGACCTTCAACTCAACCAACTCTATCGGTGCTAGTCTGAAGGCGAAAAAATAACCGGCTCGGCTCTTGGAGTCAACTCTATAGGAAACTCTATCTCTCTGTCAGGTGGCAGGCCTGGAAGATTCTCTAGAAACACATCCTCAAACTCTGATATAATACGGTGGTACACTGGTTCACCTCCTGTATTGTATGCCTCAAAGGTAGATGGGCACCATGCTCCCAGGCTCTCTGAAGAAACTCAAACTCAGGGTAATCCGGTGGTCTAAGGATGACACAACCACGACGGCAATCAAGCATTGCGTGGTATTGGCTCAACCAATCCATGTCTAGGATAATGTCATAGTCTAGACTTTAACCTCAAGATAAATTCTCCTGTTCTATTTTCAACAGCAATCCTCAAAAGGAAATATTTCCTTACCTAATGTATAATTTCTCTTCTCCTCAAGGTTTTCCCTAAAATTTTATTCCTCGAATTTTTTCTTTTCGTTATTCATCTCTCCAAGTCACAAGTACAATAATGGTATCACTCAGGCACATACTAGAATTCCTGGAATCCGATCATTATCTTCCAAGTGAGATCCTAAAATTTTTTGTCTCCTCTGGCTCATAATCTTCGTTCCTAGCATTGCTATCATATACAACCACTAGTTTCCATCTTTAGGCTATGCATTTCCATAAATTATTCTAGGTCATGATCAACAATCCTTCCAACTCTCAGTACTTCCAAGATCACTGCTACCTCAAGCACGGGTAGGGCACTACTAGGTCCAACTCTCTTGCCAACCTTCCATACTAGTTCTAGAATCCAAAGAACCCATCAATCTATCCTGATAAGGTAACAATCTTCTCAGAAAAAGGTATACGAATTCTGTCTTCTGTCGTCTGGTCTTCGATCTTCTTCTGGAGGGAAATCATCAGGCACAAGCATCCTTCTTCGCGAATAATAGGGAATGAGAACAATGATAACGATATTGACGGAAATTGAACGAATACAAATTGGAAGTCCAAGGACGATAATCACATACAAAGTGAGTTTTTAAAATCGATTATGGATTGAGATCCTATTCAACAATCATAATACCTATTCCTAATTTGCAGGCTCGCTTGGCACAGTCAGGTGACCAAGACGATTTAAATCGGACCTGCATGGGCCACCACAAAAATATGTCATGCCCCAGTCCCAAAATACGTAGGACCAGGAATACGTGACACGTCAGCTACGCATTCGACCAAACTCTGGTCTGACTCGAATACGTATAAGCTGTAAAATATAAAGGGCACTAGCTAGATATCCCATAAATGTAAACCTCTATGTCTCAATCCACAATGTACAGTAGTATACAAGAAAGAGCTATATGTGCTAGAGTCGGCCGTCCAATAACACACAAACTCGAATAAACTCGAGAAAAGATGAGTCTACAAAAACTAGGCTACAACAGCAGATGAATAATCAATATAAATAACCATAATGCCGGTAGAAATGATGTGAGTACCTGATACAATGTCAGCAAGACATGCAACTCCATCAGCAACTCTAAATGCTCCGTAATCATCTATGCTGCAAAACTGGCAGGAAACCAGGTCCTCAGAGGGACGTAACAAGGTACAAAAATATAGCATGCCAAAGTACAACAGAAAGTACAAGTGCAACGATGGAGTAATCTAGCATAACCAACTAAGTACGACACAGTTTGAAGATAATGTTCGACGCGTGGGCTATCCAAAATAAAACCGTAGCTCCGGACACGGAGACACACGGGACGTACCGCAGCTCCGGGCAAAGAGTCACAAGGGTGATACAACTACACTAGATACAGGATCACTACAGAAATAGTACATGTACATATATAAGCGCGTGCAGAGGAACCCAAACGTCTAGTAACTGTCTTCCCCATCCCAAGCGGTCAACGATGGTGCGCTGAACCTGAACCTCTATCTACAGTCTCGACACACAGAAATAACTCAACAGACGCGACCCTAAGGTCGTCCCAGTCTCTGGTCATGATGTCAGTATCATGATGCAGGAATCTGGCACAATCATAGTATATGAGTGTGTCCTTGGGTGTCGATATACTCAGGTATGTTCATCGAGGTATTATGAACATCTAATAACTATCCTAAAATGTTACGACGAAACGTCTACACCCGGTTGTGATCCGGACGCGAAGTATCGAACGTCAACATAAATACGTGCACAATGTACATAAAGAAACAACAGTATCTGTAATCTGAAAAACAGGGTGGCAAGGTATACTTGCCTGCGTCCGGCTGCTGATGACGGGGATCCGGTACAACGTTCGAGTCCGCAGGTCCCGTAGTACATAGAGAAGAGGTACAAACTACATCAATAAACTACCATGCGGCAAACAGGGATGTGACACACGTCCATAAATATGCTCGGACTAAGCTACAACTCACAGGGACACGTCGCTAGAGGGTTGACCAAGGTTGACTCGGAGCACGTTACATCTAATCAACTAATCCCCTGTCCAATATCATCAAACCCAACCTCAATCATGATATTCAGTAAATTAAACTCTGGTCCAATCCTCAGTTTCACCTCAGTGTTAGCGGACGTTAACATGCACGTAGACGTCTCAAGCTCAAATAAATTATCAATCATTTATTAAACCCTCGAATCTACAACCATCACCAATTTACAATAACTACTACTCAATTAAGTTCGACATTATTTATCAATTCTCAAAGAATGACTAAGGGTTTGATGTTACACACTAGTTCGCCATCAACATCTACTCCTCAACATACACCAATGTTTCATTATCCTAAATCCCTTCACCACAATTTAAACTACTTGTCATCAATATACAATATGCAAATAAAATGAACAACACCCTTAGACCTCTTACTTAGCATTTAATAGACCCTAAACACATTACAGCATTCTCCACCCTAACTCAAATAGCATCTTATACAACCCTAAAGTCCATATAACAAAAATTTGTACATTAAACCATGTAATTTATCCTCAAATTCTCAATATGAATATAACCCCCAAACCAAGATCCCATTATCCTCAAATCCTAACTTAATGTATATCCATAAATTTATTTTAAAACTTATGAAAATAAACCCTACCCACAATCAATAACATACTTAAACCCTAATACCATTTTATACACACAAACCTTAACTAACTTAGTTATATAACCATAACAATATACATTATTACAACACTAAACAAGGGGGGTGGGGGAGAGGTTACTTCAGCGGTGTGGTGGTTACTGGCCGGAGTGAGGCTCGGTGCGGGATGGAGTCGACACGATGTAACTCGAGTTGGAACTTCTGGATACGTCACTAGTCATCGAAGACAATAATTCCTGCCGGAGAACACCCGATCGTCAAGTCGGAGGAGTCTTCGAATCCATTGAGGAAAGGAGCTTTTGCTTGCTGAAACTTGCTGAAGTTGGAGCTTTGTCATCGTCGGAGCAGAACCTCATCTAGGGCGAACATATCCAAGGATCAGAATACCAGTAGGAAAGGTCGAGATGCGTCAGGGAAACCGATTACTGGTGGCGAAGCTTGACCGTTGTCCTGTCGCACTCCCTGGTCGAGCTTCTTAGGGGAAGACGAAGAACGATAGAGGTCGGACTTGTTCCAGGATTTGTCGCTCATCGGTGGTGGTCGACGATGGGTCAAGAGGTGGTAGAGGGTTGTTGGCCGAGGGGGAGCAGTCCGGTCATGGTGGTGTTGTGATGATGATGAAGAAGATGATGGTGGTGGTGATGGTGACAGGGAGGAGGTCGAATAGGAGAGTAGGCCGGAGTGCGGGATGCCGGATGGGGGAGCCGCACAGTGGAGTCGTGGGGAAGCTGCACAGTGGAGTCGGGGGGAAGCTGCACAGTGGAGTCGGGGCGGGTGCTGCACTGGCCGGAGTGGGTGCGGATGCGGGGGTGCACAGCCTGTGGTGGTGGTGGTGAAGCTTGACATGGAGAAGATTGGATGGGTGGGGTGGGCCGGAGCCACCGCTGGTTGGAGAGTCGGATGGATGGGGCGGGCCAGAGTCGGGGTGCGGGTGCGGGTGCACAGCCCCCGGAGTGGGCTGCCAGTCGCCGGATTGGGCTGCCAGTCGCCGGAGTGGGCTGTTCAGGAAGAAGAAGGGAAGAAGATGAAGAAAGGAAGAAGAAGAAGAAGAAAATAGGGAAATATTAAATATGGAGGAGGGAGGAGAGAGAGGGGGGGTTCCAATGCCTAGGGATTAGGGCCTGCTTGGTATGTGTGCATTGAAGAGACACTTTATAGGGGTTGGTGATGTGAGTGTGTGGTGGGGATGCTCCTATTTTAAATGGAGGGCTAGGATTTAACATGAAGGATTGGGTTTCTCCATGCAAAGGAAAGGGGGAGGATGTTGACTAGGTCAAAGAATGGTAGGCTCTCCATTTGGTCATGGCCAATAAGGTGAGGACACCTAAATCAATAAATTGCAACTAAGCTCCTTAAATTCGGGAGATTGCACGCACACATGAAATAATGCAAAATTTGCATGGTGAGGGGGTGTTGTGTGTTTGGCATGGGTTTAATTAAATGGGCATTGGGATTAATTGGGGATTAAAGATAGGATTAGACAAAATTGGTATCCCCGATTTAAATAGAAATAAAGTATCCCGCGCTTTTAAATTAAATGGGGGCACTTGGGGTCAAAATTTGGAAATGACACAAAGGTCAAAAATGGTGGAGGCTTGGAGTCAGTCTTGGACCCTTTAGTTGGTCCGGCTCAACGGGTTAAGTTGGTATCACAAAATTGGGGGTAACGACACAGGTGTCCGACACGGAATTAAATATTGGATTTAGAATAAGGGAAATTATGCGATTAATTTAAGGCACAACGGATTTGATTTTTGTGTGACGGTAAAGTCCAGTGCCTAAATTGGCGAGTCAAGTCAGAAGTACAATGTTCTGATAGAATTTATGGGCTGATATTGGGCTCTGAATAATTAAGCAATGATAGAGCGCGCCAAGGGTTTAATTAAATAAAATAACAGTCAAAAGCAACTCTACTCTAAACCTCAATATCTGCTGCTAATCCAAAATTTTCCCAATCCATACCTGACTATCTATAGAATTAATCGAGGGGGTTTACAAGTTGATTTGGATGTGCGTGACCGGAATCAACGCGTATCCGTCGAAAATACCCCGTATCAGTCTTGTTCTGGAACTCGTTGTAACTTCGTGTACGCACGTCGTATCGAAACGAAACTTGCGCCATCGGCTTCGTAGCAATACGCTGATCCTGTGACCCAAGTATTGTTCGATTCCGAGAACGTTGACAAAATCACGTATCGTGGGCCCCACGGCTCCACTTGACGGGCAATTTTATCATCGGCTCATCGAAATCCAGTTCTGGATATTCCGTTGGGTTCGTATCGTCGTTCTGGACTTGTAGACACTAAGTTTGACGAATTTGAAGAACAATGTCTCTGACACATTTTTTTTGTGCGAAGCGGGCCACATGTGGACCCCGCTTTGACCAGAAACTGTCACTTTTGCCCCTGTGTCCAAATTGGACTTAAGGATAGAAAATTCTAGCTATTTGATATCTTCTGAACATGATGGTAACGTTCATTTCAGCATTTGGGGGAGTACCTGCAGATCCCGCTGATACCAGAGCAACAGTTGGAGCCAGGATCACAGGCAAGTGTACCTTGCCATACTTACAGCATTTGTTTATACTATTCTCTTGATTTAATACTGTAATATCTCTGTTCAACCTAGGACCGTGTGACAGTACTTAACATCCGAATAATATTCGGGTGTCAACACCGTACTCGGAGATGTGTAACGTCACATAGACATGGATATCGAAACCATATACATTCTAGTGCTTGCCTTATCAAGTACGTCATACCTCAGGACACTTGACACTATTCATGATCCTGATACTATTCATGAGACAGAATCTTCCTGAGATATTCATGGTGATTCTGTATAGGTTATAGGTTTTATGACATATTCTTTATACACATGCTTAGCTATCATATGACTTACTGCATTAGATACGATCTTGCGTGTCATGGACATGAGACGTGTGATTACATTGGGTAGGGAGAGATTTACCATACAAAAGGCTGATTATATATATATATATATATATATATATTACTTTACTGGAGGTGCCTTAGACTCTGACACAGAGCTTTGGTACATTACTGGCCCTTCGAGAGAATACTGCTATGGATTTTTCCGACACAGAGCCTATAGTAGTCTCAGCCTGAGTATGACTAATGCTCTCATCTTGAATATCACTTAGCTGGTTATATTGTTTACCTTATTGATTCATTTATTGCTGTACTGCATTTATTTTGGCTTGAATTATTTTGTACCTTGCTATGTCCCCTGAGAACCTGGATCCGGATTATGTCCCCAGGTATAGCAGAAGATATCTACCCTGAGGTGTACGGGACATGAGCAGTCCTTGGAACAGTACCAGAACCTGAGGACGAGGTGATCGCTGAGGATTTTTTCTGACTATCTGCTTAATCTATACTCAGTCTTGGCTGTTATTAGACTCTTTTATTTCTCGTTTAAATTGTATCAGACTTATTATTGGGTTGTTCCCCGATTTACTTTATGAAGACTTGATTATGATTATATTTTTGCTGATATTGCCGTATTTATTTTCTGTGGATGAGATTAGTATACTAGACCCTTATTGTTGTTTTACAGCTTAAGTACATCCTGATGGGTCCATTAAATTGGGTTTGCCCATCGGTGTGTGCTGCTGGCAATTGCCACGTGGCTAGTCCCTCGATATTTTGGGACTGGAAATTTTGACAGTCCTCCACGACGCTGGAGTGGAGGATCTGGTGGTAGCGGCGGAGGAAGGAGGGGAGGGAGGAGCGACGGACGCCGAGGGTGCCGAGGTGGTCAAGCACCGAAAATGGATACGAGACGGAGGAACGGGAGGGGAAGGAGGCGGCGAGAGGCGGGAGAGGAGGCAGAGGCGGCGACGGAAGGCGGCAGTGGAGGACGAGGGAGGAGGCGGAGGCGGAGAGTTTAATGTTTGGGAGGAGAGTTTAATGTTTGGGCTAGTATGAGTAAACTTTTGGGCTAGTATGAGTAAACTTCATTCATTAATGGGCTAGCTCCAATCCTGGACTAGACCCAAGTATATTTTGTAGTGCCCTTATAACCAGCCTTTTTTTATAGCTTTATTGGTTAAGTGATATGTTAGTTTTCAAGAGAACATGGTTCATATTCTATTAATAATTTTTTTTTACTTATCAATTAATTTTTACAACATGATCCATACTAAACATATTACAAACCCACCCCGTGAAGCAGACTATTTCTTTTTAATGTGAAAATGAAGGAAAAACATGAAAAATATTCCAAAAAGTAATTTTCTTTTAAAGGAAAACAGAAGAAAAATGCTAAAAAATTAATAATTTTTTTAAAATAAAAAGAACAAAAAGAAGATTATATATATATATATATATATATATATATATATATATATATATATATATATATATATATAATAGAAAAATAAATAAAAAATCAAAACGGTATTGTTCTAAAACAAAAATCTTAAAAAAAGTTGAAAAACAAATAAATAAGTTCATAAAAAAAAAATCAAAAAACAAAAAAAAAACAAAAACCTTCTTAAAAACAAATATAAAAATATAAAAAAAGAGAACAAAAATCTATAAATAAAGTACAATTTTTAAATAAAAAAAAACTTAGAAGAAATAAAAATTTTGAAAAACCAAAAAAATGAAAACATAAGAACAAAACAAAAAAATCTTAAAAGAAAAAGAAAAAAGATAATGAACAAAAAAAGAAAAAGAAGAAAAGATCTCAAATAGAGTATAGAGACAAAAACGAAAAAAAAGGAGAAATTCTCTTTTTGCTCGAAAAAAATACACATATTCTTAATCCCATATTTTTGATAAATTATTTATCCGGACATTTACAAATTTCAAAAATAAGCTAAAAGAATAATTTTTTCACAATTAATTTGTCTGAAAATAAAAGGTTTTGTGTACTAAACGTCACAATTGTTAGATATTCTTGTGGTAATGTATTTCATTTATTCTTGTAATGATGTATTTCATTTCCAGATGCTAGTTGAAGTATAGGAACGACATCTCACTTTAGCCAATTTATGCACTTGTGACATCTGCACGGGCGGTGGAGGACTATATTACTGTTCGATTTGCAATAATCTTGCATTGATGACATTGAAGTAGATGGTCGTCCTAGTAGTAGTATTAGACAATGTACTTTTCGTGGCTGCGTCCATTGGAAGAGAAAGGAGAAGTGAGATCCGATGGCTGCTCGGATGGTCGTCATGTGACATGAATGTCACGTGACGGTCGTTCATTGAAAAAGAAGTAGAACTAGAGTGATCTACATAACAGAAGGGTGAGAGGGCTGTAAAAAGGTTGTATGCATTTGGTAGTAAACTTGCATTATTGTTTAATCAAATATGAGCAATATTATAAGTTCTCTCATATGTTATCATAAGTTTATATTATTTGGTACATGTAATTCCATTCGGTAAGATACTACACATATTTGATTAGACTAGTCGGATTCAAAACCAACTTCATCAAACCAGCGGCCGGATGGCCGAGGTCCGGCCAACCAACACCTTGAACGAAAGGACGGTCCAAAATTATATTATGGGAACAGTAATTGCCAAATAACTCTTTACAATTTTTAAGGATTTTCAAACTTGGTTATCAAAACTATGTTTAATTTATAAGAAAAGCTATAAATTTTATTTTTAAAATTGTAATAAATTAAGAACCGTTTTGATAAGCCAGCTTGAAAATTCGTAAACATTATAAAAGTCTCCTTAGCAATTATCTGTATTATTTTGTTTTCCACGTCTCCATCATAGCCGCTTCCAGGGGGAGACTGGCTAGGCAACCGCCTAGAGCCTCCTTCCCGGAAAGCCTCTATTTTTTATTTATTTATTTTGAACCAACAATTTATTTTTGGTCTAGGTAAAACAATTATGGGCCTAGCACATGGTTGTCTCTCTCTCTCTCTCTCTCTTTTTTTTTTTTTTTTTTTTTTTTTTTTTTTTTTTTTTTTTTGTATTCAAGACTAATTATATTGTACTCTAAATTTATTGAATGTTAATTTTATAATATAAATTATATAGATTAATGAGAGTTTTATTTTTAGGACTTACATAGGACCTCTCAGATGCTGGAGTATCAAATGTTTGTTATTTCAGATAATAAAATAAACGGAAAATTTCAGTAAGAGCATAAAAGTTTAATATATTTATAAAAAAAACATAAAAGTTTCTAAATTTACATCAAAAGCATTAAAACGTCATTCGGAAGGGCGTTTTACGCTTTTCCGTTAGCTTCCGTTAACGGTTGTAATTAGACATTAAAAAAAAATATAAAACGCCCTTCCGAAGGACATTTTATATTTTTTTTTTATTTTAATATTTTCTCTCCTCTCTCTCCCCTCTCTCCTCTCTCTCTCCCCTCTCTCATCTCTCCTCTCTCTCCTCTCTCCTGTCCGTCCGCTCCCCTCTCTCTCCTCCTCTCTCTCTCCTCTCCTCTCCTCTCTCTCCTACTCAAAGTAATATATATATATATATATATATATATATATATATATATATATATATATATATATATTTATTTATTTTCTCTTTCTCAGCAAAGTAAAATATATATTTATATTTATATATATATATATTCTGATTTTTCCCTTAAAGCAGGTATTGCAGCAATCCGTACCCGAAGGAGGAGCACTACCGGGTGTGCAACTGGTGCTTAAGAGAGGAAGGGGGCAGATCCTCGGCTCGTGAATCCGCCACCGGCAACAACAACATCTCCTCGACATCCGGTGGTGCTAACCGAGACGGCCTGGGAGGAGTCATGTTGCACCGGGGTTCCTTCTCGACGTCGGACATGAACAAGCCCATCAAGAAGCAAGCGGTGCCCAAGAGGTCAACGTCTTTTTTTTAATTTTTTTAAATTTTTTTAAATTTTTTTAAATTTTTTTTTAAATTTTTAATTAATTTTTAATTTTTTTCCGAAAAAAATATTAAAAAAATGTAAAACGCCCTTCACAAGGGCGTTTTACATTTTTTAAATTTTTAAATTTTTTATTAATTTTTTATTAATTTTTTATTAATTTTTTAATTTTTTTTCGGGAAAAAAATTATTAAAAAAATATAAAACGCCCTTCACAAGGGCGTTTTATATTTTTTTTTAAATTTTTTAAAATTTTTTAAATTTTTTATTAATTTTTTATTAATTTTTTAATTTTTTTCGGGAAAAAAAATATTAACAAAATGTAAAACGTCCTTCACACCCTTCACAAGGGCGTTTTACATTTTTTTAATATTTTTTATTTTTTTAATATTTTTATTAATTAAAAAAATATTAAAATATTAATTTTTTTCTCCGCCCGTTAACGGAGGAAAGAAGAGAGAGAAGAGAGGGGTGAGAAGAGAGGGGAGAGAGAAAAAAAAATTAATAAAAAATATAAAACACCCTTTTGAAGGACGTTTTTTATTATTTTATTTATAAAAAAATTTCTTTTTCTCCTCCGTTAACGGAGTAAAAATTCTTCGACGGAAAAGCGTAAAACGCCCTTCGGAAGGACGTTTTAATACTTTTGATGTAAATTTAAAAATTTTTATATTTTTTTTATAAATATATTAAACTTTTATGCTCCCATTGAAATTTTCCGAACTAAAAACTATATGACAAAGTCTGTCTCGAAAAAGACTTAACAATAATAAAAGGAGTCTTTGGGACCTCCATTAGATCATGCTTTTGATGCTCATAAACAAACACTAAGATCCAAATTACAGAACTTGGAATTGAGCTACGAGAGCATTAGAGTGGAAGGTGGGAGGGGGAGAACCTTTGCACTAATTTCGTTACGAAAAAGAAACAAGCACCCAATCCAATCAAAGATTATGTGTCTATTAAACTAACAAATTAAAAAAATAGTGCTACTTTCTTTAAACCGAGGAGTGTACCTAGTCTGGACCAGGAGTTCTTAATCCTTTGATCACACCTCACTAATTTGTTATGTCAACCTCTAGATTGTCATACTTCATTCGCAGTACATGAATAAACAAACTTTTCGTGTTAAGTATTGTTTTTTTGGGGGTCCCTTGTTTGATTAAATATTCATCAATCAATCTGTCAATCTCGGGATCAAGTAAATGGTCAAGTCTTTAAAATTTGAATAGATAGACGATGAATTGACCTACATAATTGTTTTTAGACGTAGGGATGATACGGGGAAAGATAGTGAGCGCTTAATATTCAAAAATATTTTTATCTATATTTACTAATTAAAATTATTTATTAAATTTAGTATAAATAGTTAAATTTATCATAAATAATAATTATATATATATATATATATATATATATATATATAAAATTGTGTATTATGTAATATATTTAATGTAAGATTATAAGTCTATATAACTGGTTCAATTCGAATTAAGCCATTTGTAGGACTGATTTGACTTAACCCAGTGGAGCAATTTTCAGTCCGGTTTTTAAAACATTGTATTATTCATGATAGTAATCAGTGTTAAAAATGATTTGATTAGTGCAAACTAGAATAGAAAAAGTTGATGTATCTATACTAATATAAATCGGCTTCAAAATGGTTCAAAAATAAGTCATCTAAGCTATACATATATCCACAATTAATTAAAAAATACAAAAAAAAAAAATTCAACAACCAATTTTCTCTTTTTTTAAGCACAATACAACGCACATGCACGAGTAACAATAAAATGTGGTAATTGTTGGAATATTTTCAATAGTTGTGCGTATATTGGAATAGGTGTGTCCAACATTGTGTATTTACTATTTGTGTCTCTTCGTTATTTATAAAATGAGAGTCATTTGGGATCATTATTTCAATCATTCATACATCAAGCATACAAGTCCAATAGAGAGAGACTACCTCCATTGCTTCGATAAGTTCCTGCGGTGTGAAGTGCTGCTACCGGAAGAAGAATACTGTTGTATTATGAAAAACAAATGCCATTAAACCGTAAGCATATGCGCGGGACGAATATTATTTTAAGGACATTGAACCAAGTTCAAGTCTCAGTATCGGTCAGATTATTAATTTTACATTTATTTGTATTTCTGATATTATATACAATACAAAATATAATTTACTAACAATCTTAAGAAAATATTTTTATTATTATTACTGAACTCTGGTTTTAGTTCATAGAGTCTTCCATAATTTCCATTAAACTTTCGGATTTTAATCAGTACAGGAATAATCCGAATAATATACCCATTTTTTCTTCTAGATTTTTTTTTAACAAGATTCATCACTATGATATTGGGGTTTACTAATGCATTTGGTTCAGAACCTGACTTATCTTTCCACTAATCCTAATTGCTTTCTGAGAGCCAAACAAATCAGTTTCTTGTTTCTTGTTCTTTGGCTACTTTGGTACTAAATTAATAGTAGTCTAAATTTCACTTTGATATCCATAACTATTTCTATTGTTCAACTTAATACTCTAAACTATTTTTATCTACAACTTAATATCCTAAATTTTTTTTGTCCTAAACTACCCCTACCCTCACTCCTCTCTCTCCTTTTTCCCCACCACCTGACCACCCCCTCCACCACGAGACCACCTCCTCCCCACTCCTCCTGCCGCCACCACCACCCTCTCTCCTCCCGCTGCCACCACTCCTCTCCTCCCGCACCCCCTCCCCCCTCCCACGACCCCTCCTCCCGCTGCCGCCATCCCCTCTCCTATTGCGCCCCCTCCTTCCTCCTCCCGCTGCGGCCACCCCCCTCTCCTCCCGCCGCCACCCCCCTCTCCTCCTGCCACCATCATTAATTCAATCATTCATACATCAAGCATCAAGTCCAATAGAGAGAGAGGGGGAAGTGAGAGAGAGGGAGGCAGGGGAAATTTTGAATTTTTGTTTTGTTTTGGATATCAAGTTAAAAATATTCAATAGTTGAGGATATCAAGTTGTCGAATAAAAAAGTTTAGGATATTAAGTTAAACAATGGATATAGTTAAGGGTATCAAAGTAAAATTTAGTCTTAATAGTATAATGAGTTGATAGTTCTTTGTTTTGGTTTTATTTCACTTAGAATCTCTAGTTCGGTTCTGTGAATACATTTGTTTAACTTCACATCTTATTGTTGTTGTTATTTCAATCTCACTAGTACAAGTCTGTTTAATTCAACTTGAATTTGAACTTGAACTTGTTCAGTTTATTCGTTCAGTATTGTATATTATTTTTGTTACAATATTATATTCATCATAAACAGCATACAACTTGGACTATACTAAAAAAAATTCGAATTGTACTCATGAAAGTTGTCACATCATTTTCGTCATACTATATTATATTTTGAAACGAGTTAGACAATCTTCGGAAAATGGAAATAATCTATATGTACACGTAGGGCTGCAAATGAGCCAAGTCGTTCGCAAGCTGCTCGAATCTCGGCTTGATAAAAGCTCGTTTGAGCTCGGTTCGTTTAGTAAACAAGCCAAGCTCAAGCTTTATTTTCTAGCTCGTTTAATAAACGAGCCAAGCTCAAGCTTAGAAGTACTCGGCTCGTTTGAGCTCGCGAACTGGTTCGTTTAGAAGCTTGCGAGCTGACTCGTGAGTTGGCTCGTTTAGAAGCTCGTTTAGGAGCTCGTTGTTGGCAGTTAACAAATTTATTTTATTATTTAAATTTTAATTTGTTCTTTATTGAATTCTAATTGTATGCATGTTTGTATAACAATATGGTTGTGTGCATTGTATATAGTTATATGTCCTTAATAATTGATATTAAGAAACTTTTTAAATTGAATTTTTATAAATAAATTGTTAACATTATAGGTACTTGAATTCAAGCCTAACTAGCTTGAAATCAAGTTCGTTAAGCTCGAAATCAAGCTTAATGAGCTTGAAATAAAGCTGAACAAGCTCAAAATCAAGCTTAACGAGCTTGAGTTTGAGCTTATCAAGCTTGCTTATCAAGCCAAGCTCGAGCTCAAACCAAGCCAAGCTCAAGCTTAATATAAACGAGCTCGAGCCAAGCTCAAGCTCTAAAATAAAAAATTTATCAAGCTCGAGCTCGAGCTCGAGCTCGGTTAATTCTAATCAAGCCAAGCTCAAGCTTATGAAAGCTTGGCTCGGCTTGGCTCGTTTGCACCCCTATGTACACGGATGGTAGATACTACAAACTATCATATATAATATATTTTTTTTTGTTGCCTCCAATAGAAATACCGTGCAACTTTCTGCTGTAAGTGGTGTTCCAAATCTTGTGCTGTAAGTGATATTAGAAAATCCGTTTGTAATAAACCTCTAGCGAGAACATTGTTTGGTTGGAAATGAATGAAATGACTAAATAACTTTAGTAATTAGTTCATCAGTAGCTGTTCTGGTCCTTCCTTCCGGATCAGAGTGAAATCGTCGTTTTAACACACCTATAAGGTTCTATGGTATACAGAGAATGCAAACCAAGGTAACGACAGATCCTCTGTATTAAGATGTATACAGATGATTTCCTACATTCTGTGTTGTAAGTTGTGATGCATGGCAAAAATGGTTCTATCTGTGGAAAAAGTCAAACGGACCTTTATGTTTTTAACCCAAATATACTTTTCAATAATAAATCTTTATGTAAATTATATTTTGATCTCAGCGAAGTGATTGAGGAGTTGGAGCTGTTGTTGTGAAAAGGCACCCTCGGGAGCGAGACTCATCCCTCAACGCCTCAATGTAGGTGGAGAGAGGCTCCCTTCGTGATGCCGATGCCTTGCAGTCCCTCTTAGCAAGGCTCAAGCTCATTTGAGTTGCGCCTCATACATAGTATTTTTTTTTTACTAGCATAAATACTTAAGTTTCATCTAGGAATGAAAGCAAAATATGCTAGTAAAAAAAAAAAAAAAAATAGAATATGTATTTTTTTTTCAAAATTCGGTTGGAAGAATTACAGAAATTACAGAACCATTGAATTTAATCCTATACAAGTGTATGTGATCTAAAAGACATACAAATTAGAAATGGAAAGAAGTACTTTATCACATTAATCGATGATAGTACTCGATATTGGTATGTCTATCTTATGAAATCAAGATGAGACAATAGATATGTTTAAGCAATATAAAACTGAAGTAGAAAACCAACTTAATCGAAAGATTAAGATTCTTAAAAGTGATAGAGGTGATGAATATGAAGCACCTTTTGCAGGGTTCTGTGCAGAACATGTAATTATCCACCAAACCACTGTACCATATTCACCACAATCTAATGGTATTGCTGGATAAAAAAATTGAACAATTAAAGAAATGATGAATTCTTTATTGTTAAGTATAGGCCTACCATATAACTTGTGGGGAGAAGCTGTACTTACATCCAATTACCTTTTAAATAAAGTGCCCCACAAGAAAAAAAGATAAGATCCCATACGAAAGGGAGGAAACCTTCCTATAAATACCTCAAAATGTGGGGATGTTTTGCAAAAGTGGCAATTCCATTGCCTAAAAAGGTCAAGATAGGTCCTAAGACATTTGACGACATATTTATAGGATATGCTGAAAACAATTATGCTTATCGATTTCTCGAACATAAGCCAGACATTCCAGAGATACATAATAATACAATTATTGAATCTAGGAATGCATCATTCTTTGATAATATCTTTCCATGTAAAAAGATATAAGAAAGAGAAACATTAAAAAGAAATCATGATCATATTAGACATGATGGTCAAAATAATGCAGATAATAAATTTGTAGATAAGGAAGATGAGCCTAGGCGTAGTAAGAGGTTCTAGAACATCGAAATCCTTTGGACATGAATTTCTAACATTTATGTTAGAAAATGAGCCTGAAATTTTTAAAGAAGCAATGTCTACACCAGATGCTCCACTTTGGAAAGAAGCTATCAATAGTAAAATAGAGTGCATCATGCAAAACTATACATGGAAACTGATTGATCTTCCTCCAGGGTGTTAGCCATTAGGCTGTAAATGAATATTCAAGAGGAAGATGAAAGTTGATGGGACTATTGATAAATATAAAGCAAGACTTTTGTCAAATTCTATAATAAAAAACAAAAAAATTATTATTTTGATATATATTCACCAGTAACAATGATAACATCAATTCGGATGTTAATTGCAATTGCAGCATTGCATAATCTTGAAATACATCAAATGGATGTAAAGACTACCTTTCTAAACGGTGATTTCGAAGAAGAAACCTACATGAATCAACCAGAAGGATTCATAGTAGTAGGTAAAGAAAGAAATGTGTGCAAACTAGTTAAGTCTCTATATGTGTAACTACCACTTTTTCAGAGGGGGGTATTTTTTTTATTTCATATTAATTTGTATGGTTATATTGATATTTCATAATATTTGATATATATATATATAGTTGATGGTTAATATGTTAGTCCTTTAATTAGACTAGATGTTAATGAAACTAAGTGAACCCAATTAGACTTGACTTGACCCATTATGATACCCAATTAGTTTAGTCATGGCTGACTAATTAAATTAGAGAGAATGATTATAAAGACCCTTTCATTAGTATTAGAACATTCCTTTAACTAATCCACTTCTTATTAATTAAAACCTACATGACATTATGAGGGGCTTATCGGAAATTTTGCATTGCATTAGGGTTATAGGAGGTGGTCGGCCCTATTAGTAGGGAGGGGGAGTCTCTCCCCTCTTCATTCTAGCATATTTTTCTTCCAAATTAGCTTATCCCCATATTCTCCAAATCTACTTCATTCCAAATCCTTTTTCTACCAAATCCACTCTTATTTCTTCATTCCAAACATATTCTAAGGATCTTGGAGGAGCAAAGGGAAGTTTTGGTGTAGAGTTTGCTTGAAGGAGGTGTCCATCCATCTCCTTGTGACCTCTTGGTGTGTTGTATTGGATATCCATATCCTAATAAGTAAAATTCCCATTCCTCTAATCATTTTTATTCTAAATAGTGTATTAGACCTATAGGAACCCTTTCATGTCTAAGAACTACTCATAGGAAGAAGAACTAGGTTCATATGAGGCCTATGATGAAAGTTACTTTGACTTTTGTGGCCAAATTGGAAGAAATTCGAATTTGGTGCACCAAGTTTTGAAGGAATGACTCCTTGATGCATCATGTATATATATTCTAACTATTTTCATATCATATTATATCTCTTTTGAGTATTCCATGTGTTTAGGCGTGGGTATCATATTGGTGTACCATAGAGTATCATGGTATGACACTAGTGTGCACACCATGTGTTTGATTTTGGTATGAATTATTAGTGGGTGAGTCCTTAGTGTTATTTTAGTATATTGTATTGGTAGCATGGTGTTAGTGTATTATTGAGTGTTTTGTATCAGAGGGTGTATCATGGGGGTGGAGCTTATGAATATGCAATGTGTAGTGTAGTGAAGGGAAAGAGACTGTGAGTACTGTGTGAAAGTGTATTATATGTGTGGGGGTGTACTGTTTGGGGGAAAACATGGAGAGGAATAAGCAACAGTAGCATTAAGGTGTGAAGAGGGGGAGGCTGTGTTCATATGCTATGTGCATTAGTGTTTGTTTGGTTTAGTAATTATGTTTGTGTGTGTGTGTGTGTGTGTGGAGTTACTGCAGACGGATAGTTCAGCTGTGTCTACCCTTGGACTGGACAAATGCAGTTCTACAGTGTGTTGACTGCACACTTGAGTGTGCAGTTCATGGGAATGAGAGGCTCGGGCAGCAGGTCAATGTACATAGATTGCACCTGAGCATGCTTGGCTTGATATGCGAGCATGAAGGTTGGGTGTTTAAGGTTTGAGTACGGTGAGTTCAGATTCGGGTATGAGTGGAGAATGGATTGTTGCTGACAGTGTGAAACATGGGTTCAATTGTAGCTATGAGTATTGCAGACAGTACGAGACCTGGGGGGCTCGGGTAAGGATTATTTGGGGGTCTGTTAGGTTCAATTTCAGTTGTAGTAGCAGGCCAATGTTGATGTCTGATATTCCAGACTTGAGGATAGGCCTGGGCAGTCTTGCATCCAAGGTAGGTTGTAGTGTTGGGGTGTTCAAGTGGTGTGAGGTCTGTGTGTGTGTGTGTGTGTGTGTGTGTAGAGTTGATGGGATCAGTTGGGAGTGGGGTGTTTCAAGTTGTGTGTAGGCAAACAGTTGGTGTTCAGATTTGTAGGAGACTAGGACAATGGCATTGTAGTATGGTGCACATGTTGTGTTGCACATGTGGGTGCTGTGAAAGGATGTTGGTGTTGTGGTCATTGTGTTAGTGTTCATGTGTGTTCATTGGGTGGCCTGCTATTGGTGTTGGTGTTGATGTTGCCGTGTTAGTGTCGATCGAGGGGAGTGACAGAAAGTCTGAAGTTGTAGCAGTGATGAGGGAGTGTTAGTATCTCAGTATCTAAATTTAGTGAGTTTGTTATGTCTATAGCATGAGTGTGTGTGCAGCAGTAAGGCTTTGGGTGAAGCTCGGGTACAGGTTCGGTGAGTGAGGTATTGTGGGTGTTTCAGAAATTTGTAATGGAGTGTTTTAGTAAGTGTGTTGTACTGGTGTACCAAGAGCATCAGGAAGTCTAGGAGGATTGTGTATATGTGTGTGCAGTTTTAGAGTGTAGCTATATATATTTCGTTAGTGTGTTTGAGTGTACCTATGTAGGGGGGACAAAGAGTATTCAAGTCTTATGTCTTGTGTGCAGGGGTATATATTATAGTTTATATAGTAGTTCAATATATATACTGTATAGATGAGTGCCATTTGGAAGTCACAGTTAGTCCACCAATAGGTATCAACACTTAAGAATGGGTAATCATATAAGTGGTCATGGATTAGAGGTTAAGTAAGTATAATGCAGCAGTAAAATGGGAAATGATCAGCGAGTATGGGTAGATCAGTGCTACTGATGTTGTGCTCGAGTCTAGGCAATTGGGTAACTTAGCTCCTGGATAATGGGGATGAATTATGGGTATGTAACAGTAATAGAAGTTCGTATTAGGACCCAAGTTGTATTGGTGTTAACCCAGTGTTATCAAACCAAAGTGTCCATGAATGACATGTGTAATTGAGTGTATTAAAAGGTTTGAAGTCAGTGTATACGTAGGTATTAAAATACAAATTAGTATATGAGTTTGATACTCAAGTATTGTGGTTAGTATTAGGTTTGGAGTGAGATATTTAAGTGTTAGGATTTTGAGTTAAGAACTAGTTATTAGTCAAGGTATTGATATAGGAATTGATATTTGACCAATATACTAGATATTTAGTAAATAAATATTAAGATATTAGATATTACCTTAGTGTTGGTCTAGGTAGGTGGCTATTGGGTTAAGCTTCTAAAGTGATACTAAGGTATGGTATAGGTGTGAGGTTATTAGCTAGGATACCAATTGTTGATACTAATACACTAGTAAGGTTAGATATATACCAATAAGTAATAGCAGTAGATATCAATGTATTCAAGATACCAAGATATAGTTAAGGTATTTATACACTAAAGTAATAATAGATAATAGATATAACTAGTATATTTATAAGTTATATATAGAGATACTTAGTAATATTAGCTAATATAGCGGATACTAACTAGTATGGACCTAGAAACCTAGGTGTAGACTAATATCACCTATTATCAACTAGTTATCCTTATTAACCAACTTAGAAATTAGTTTTGAACCTAGAATCAATGTATCAACCTAGTATGGCCTAGTTTGACTAGTATGACCTAGTTTTGGCCTATAAGTCATATTTTAGCTTATTTTAGTATGTTTATTATTCCAATACACCAAATGACATTGATATTTCATATTAGGTCTTTGTAACTCAAGTTTGGACCTTGATCCTCGCACATTGCTCAGGACCACATGCAAGTACATTTTTTGACATTTTTTATTATTTTGATGATTAATATGAATATAGTTTTGTAGTGTTATACTTGATTCTTGACACAGTAACACACGGGCTAGTATCATCGATACCTGTCATGAGGAGTCATGATTGGATCTATCGTACTAGCCGGGGACGAGAGAAATATTAGCAAGTTATGTGATCATACCCCACATTACATGCATCATAGCTTATCCCACATCTCACGTATGGTGTAACCTGACCATATTACATGCCTTATAGCCTTTTATATATAATTAGCCTGACTCTTGCTCGCATCATAGCTAACTAGATGGTTAGTCTGAACTTACATGTATCATAGCTAATCATATATAACAAGCCTGATCTAGTCCTAAGCCGATCATATAGCAAACTAATATTTTAAGACACTTAGTTAGTATTTCTATTTTCCTATTCCCAGTTTATACTTGCTAGTATTTAAATTTACCTGTTTATTCACTACTTACCATTATATGTGTACTCATTGCTAGTTATTTCCTGTGATATGATTATATTCCTCTCTAGTTACCTTACATTCTAGTATTTTATTTCTATCATGTATATTCATTACTCACTGTTTTATAGTCTTTATCAATATAATTGGAACTGCTGTTAGTGCTTGTACTTTACTTCAATCATGATTGAATAATATTTTTCAGATGACTTAGAGGACTTCTGTCCTACCTTCTATGGACCGGGAGTAGATGATGGATATATCCATGAGCCTCGGGAGGAGCCATTTCCCATAGAGGAGACACCAGTAGTGACTTAGCTAGTTTTTCCTTTATATTATACTATATTATTTTCAGCTTTGAGATCTTTATATTCATCTTGTCCTCCTTATGGAGTTGAGATATTATTGACAGGTTATATATTATTGTGAGATATGATAGATAATATTATTGACCTAGACAGTGTTCTATCGTCGATTTTATGGCGTAAGCTGGACGTGCCTATGACTCATGCCTAATTTTTGGGTACGGTTCGTGACACATTTTTGTGGTGGCCCATGCAGGTCAGACTTCGCAATTAGAGCGATATTGTGGTAGTGAGACGACCTAGTTGTACTACTGTGAGCCTACGATAGGATATATGATACATGATGAGAGAATACTCAATCAAAAAATAGGATTCCTTGAAAGATTTTTGCGACAAACCTTGGAAATCTCACTATAAACTCTATCTCGAAACCTGTTTTTATTTGTTTTCGTCTACTCTCAATTTTTCATTATTGAATTTGATTCTTGGTGTTCGTTGTTGACTTTGATTTTGTATCAAGATAAAATTTATGGACTTAATTAAGGTATACTCTGATGACATATTGGATGAGAACAGTGAAAAAGGTAACTGTCTACCTTAGTTATGGAGTCTAGAGTTTATCATAGCCATATTAGCTGGCGTGGCGAAGACATAGAGCCTGATTTTGGATATACTTATCTTAGTTATGGAATTTAGAGTTTCTCGTAGCCATACGGATTATCGTAGTGAGAATTCTAGATAACATGATTATAGAGGTATATACGTTAGTTATGGACTCTATCATTTATCGCAGCTATGCTTACTGGCGTGGCAAGAATTTTGGGTAACATGATTATGGATAGACCTGTATGATTATCATATTATATCTTAAATTGGTTCTTAATATATTGTCTCTAAATTCAACCCTACTATTATTGAGTTTTGTTACATCACCTTATTATCTCAGGATAGTGGTGCCCCTAGTTCCCCTAGTTTAGTTCTTATAGAGCTCACCATCATTAGTTCTAAAGTTCCTTGGATCGTGCAGTAGTTTAGTAACTTGCAAGGTAGTTTAGTGTCTTGTTTTGTGTCCGTGCTGGTTGCTAGTTGTGTAGCTTGTGATCCTGAGAGTGGTTCTTGGTTGAGAATATGAGCATTAGGTATTAGTATATAAGCCTAGAAGTGACTCATAGTATAGTACCATTTGTAACAATAGTTCTAAGACAAGTGTTAGAATATAGTTAGTAGTTGATATCATAGGGTATTAAGTGCATGTGTCTAGTATAGTTGTAGAATTAATATATGTGTACCAATGTTGCCTAGAGTGTGTAAGTGATCAGAGTGTATCAAGACTAGGATGAGTGATATGTGGAGTGCGTCAGTCTAGTATCAGTGAGTGTTATTGAGGGTTATAATATTAGCTAGGTGTGTCAGTGTGATATTGAATATAGAGTATGTAAGGGGTATCCTACGAAGTGGGAGTGCAGGTGTTTAAGACAGTGAGAGTGGTGGTGTTAGGCCACCTGTGGCACAACATCATGTCCCGCACCAACAGATGGAGATACCCAGCAGGACAAGGCTTTTGAGTTGACAGTCGAGGAGGCCGATGCTACAGGTGATGGGTTAGCGAGTTCTGTTCTTTCTTTTCGTTATTTTTTCATCTATTGATTTTAATGATTCTATAGTACCTTATCATTGCTTGTGTTATATAGTTAGTATAGTTAGCAGTATATCCCTGACAGAGACTATAATATCATGACAAGTAAGACCATAACCATGTATGTTTGTTTTCTTTCCATAGAATTGTATATTGTATGGTTTTATGTAGGACTTTCATAGACCATGATTTATTGGGGATTTGACCATATTGAAGATTATAATGAATAAATTATGACTGGCCAGAAGTTAGAAGGGAGAGGTATTTTAAATTTCGAGGACGAATTTTTTTAAGGGTGGTAGGATTGTAACTACCACTTTTCTAAAGAGGCGCATTTTTGTCATTTCATAATATTATATATATTATATATTATATATTATATATTATATATTATATATTATATATATATATATTATATATTATATATATATATATATATATATATATATATATATATATATATATATATATATATAAAATTGATGGTTAGTATATTATCCTTTTAGTTAGACTAGATGTTAGTGAACCTAAGTGAACCCAACTAGACTTGGCATGACCCATTAGGGCACCCAATTAGTTTAGTCATGGTTGACTACTTAAATTAGAGAGAGTGATTCTAAAGACCCTTCCATTAGTATTAGAACATTCCTTTAACTAATTCCCTTCTTATTAATTAAACTACATGACATTATGAGGGGCTTATTGCGAATTTTGTATTGCATTAGGGTTATAGGAGGTGGTCGGCCCTATTAGTAGGGAGGGGGAGTCTCTCCTCTTCATTCTACCATATTTTTCTTCCAAATTAGCTAATCCCCATATTTCCCAAATCCACTTCATTCCAAATTCTTTTCCTAAAAAATCTACTATTATTTATTCATTCCAAACATATTCCAAGGAGCTTGGAGGAGTAAAGAGAAGCTTTGGTGTGGAGTTTGCTTGAAGGAGGTGTCCACCATCTCCTTGTGTCCTCTTGGTGTGTTGCATTGGAAATCCATCTTTTATTAAGTAAAATTCCTATTCCTCAAATCATTTTCATTCTAAATAGTGTATTAGACCTATAGGAACCCTTATGTGGCTAAGGACTACTCATAGGAAGAAAAACTAGGTTCATATGAGGTCTTTGATGAAAGTTACTTTGACTTTTGTGTCCAAATTGGAGAAAATCTGAATTTGGTGCACCAAGTGTTTGAATGAATAATTTCTTGATAGTTCTAGAGTTAGATTCATATTTTATTTCGTGTGTATGCATCCACAATTGGATACATATAGCTCGTATCATGGTACGCCATGATACGTATCGATATTTTGGGTATTTGTGTGGTTTTGGCCATTTGGGTATCAATACTTTGTCTATTGCAGCATGTATATATACTCTAACTATTTACATATCATATTATATCTCTTTTGAGTATTCCATGTGTTTAGGGGTGGGTATTATATTGGTGTACCATAGAGTATCATTGTGTGACACTAGTATGCACACCATGTGTTTGATTTTGGTATGAATTATTAGTGGGTTAGTCCTTAGTGTTGTTTTAGTATATTGTATTGATAGCATTGTGTGTCATAGAATTTAGTGTTTGGAGATGATATTGGTATCATAGGTTGGTGTGATGTAAATATAGTATATCATGAAGTATCATTGATAAGGTATGAGATGAGGTTTAGTGTAAGTGTTAATGTATTATTGAGTGTTTTGTATCAGAGGGTGTATCATGGGGTGAAGCTTGTGAATGTTCACTGTGTAGTGTATTGAAGGGAAGAAGACTGTGAGTACTGTGTGAAAGTGTATTATATGTATGGGGGTGTACTGTTTGGGGGAAAATATGGAGAGGAATAAGCAGCAGTAGCAACAAGGTGTGAAGAGGGGGAGTCTGTATTCATATGCTATGTGCATTAGTGTGTGTATTTGGTTTAGTAATTATGTTTGTGTGTGTGTGTGTGGATTTGCTGCAGACGGAGAGTTCAGCTGTGTCTACCCTTGAAGTATGCAGTTGCTGTAGACGGAGAGTTCAAGTGTGTAGTCAACACATTGTAGAACTGCATTTGTCCAGTCCATAGGAATTGGAGGCTCGGGCAGCAGTTCAATGTACAGAGCTTGCACTTGAGCATGCTTGGCTTGATATGCAGGCATGAAGGTGGGGTGTTTCAGGTTTTGAGTAAGATGAGTTCAGATTCAGGTATGAGTGGAGAATGGAGTCTTGCAGACAGTGTAAAACCTGGGTTTAGTTGTAGCTATGAGTATTGTAGAAAGTGCAAGACCTGAGGGGATCGGGTAAGGATTATAGGGGGGTCTGTTAGGTTCAGTTCTAGTTGTAGTAGTAGGCCAATATTGATGTCTGAAGTTCTAGACTTGGGGATAGGCTTGGGCAGTCTTGCATCCAAGGTAGGTTGCAGTGTAGGGGGTGTTCAAGTGGTTTGAGGTATGTGTGTGTGTGTGTGTGTGTGTGGAGTTGATAGAATCAGTTGGGAGTGGGGTGTTTCAAGTTGTGTTTAGGCATACAGTTGGTGTTCATATTTGTAAGAGACTAGGACAGTAGCATTGCAGTATGCTGTGCAAGGGTGTTGGTATTGTGGTCATTGTGTTGGTGTTGATGTGTGTTCATTGGGAGGAGGTAAATTGGATAACAAAAAGTAGCAGTCCTAGTGGACAGGCCAGAGTGTGATGGGTGGCTTGCTGTTGGTGTTGGTATTGGTGTTGATGTTGCTGTGTTGGTGTCGGTCGAGGGGACTGCAGCTTGTCTAAAGTTGTAGCAGTGATGAGGGAGTGTTAGTATGAGAGTATCTAAATTTAGTGATTGTGTTATGTGTCTATAGCATGAGTGTGTGTGTGTATATAGTAAGGCTTTGGGTGAAGCTCGGGTACATGTTCGATGAGTGAGGTATTATGGGTGTTTCAGAAATCTGTAATTGAGGTTGGATGCACTTAGGTGTATCAGTTTTAAAGGGAGCTTTGTATTTTAGTGAGTGTGTTATACTAGTGTACCAAGAGCATCAGGAAGTCTAGGAGGATTGTGTATATGTGTGTGAATTTTTAGCGTATAGCTATATATATTTCGTTAGTGTGTTTGATTGTACCTATGTGAGGGGAAGGGGGAGGACAAGGAGTATTCAGGTCTTTTGTCTTATGTGCAGGGGTATATATTATAGTGTATATAGCAGTTCAGTATATATAGTGTATAGATGAGTGCCATATAGAAGTCACAGTTAGTACACCTATATGTATCAACACTTAAGAATGGGTAATCACATAAGTGGTCATTGATTAGAGGTTAAGTAAGTATAGTGTAGCAGTAGAATGGGAAATGATGAGTGCTACTGTTGTGCTCGAGTCTAAGCAATTAGGTAACTTAGCTCCTGGATATTGGGGATGAATTATGGGTATGTAACAGTAATAGAAGTTGGTATTAGGACCCGAGTTATATTGGTGTTAACCCAGTATCGAGGGGGTAATGTATCAAACCAATGTTTCCATGAATGACATGTGTAATTGAGTGTATTAAAAGGTTTGAAGTCAGTGTTTAACTAGGTTTTAAACTACATATTAGTATATGAGTTTTATACTCAAGTATCTTGGTTAGTATTAGGTTTTGGGATATTTAAGTATTAGGATTTTGAGTTAAGAGCTAGTTATTAGTCAAGGTATTGATATAGGAATTGGTATTTGACAAAGATACTAGATATCTAGTAAATAAATATTAAGATATTAGATATTACCTTAGTGTTGGTCTAGGTAGGTGGGTATTGGGTTAAGCCACTAAAGTGATACTAAGGTAAGGTATATGTGTGAGGTTATGGGATTTATGATACATGGTAAGTAATGTGATACGAGCTAAGGTATTAGGTAGGATACCAAGTGTTGATACTAATACACTAGTAAGGTTAGATACTAATAAGTAATAGCACTAGATATCAAGGTATTCAAGATACCAAGATATAGTTAAGGTATTTATACACTAAGGTAATAATAGATAATAGATATAACTAGTATATTTATAAGTTATATATAGAGATACTTAGTAATATTAGCTAGTATAGCTGATACTAACTAGTATGGACCTAGAAACCTAGTTATAGACTAATATCACCTAGTATCAACTAGTTATCCTTATTAACCAACTTAGAAATTAGTTTTGAACCTAGAATCAAGGTATCAACCTGTCTGACCTAGTTTGACTAGTATTACCTAGTTTTGGCCTAGAAATTATATTTTAGCTTATTTTAGAATGTTTATAATTCCAATACACCAAATGACATTGATATTTTATATTATGTCTTTGTGACTCCAGTTTGGACCTTGATCCTCGCAGATTGCTCAGGACCACATGAGAGTACATTTTCTGACAGTTTTCGTTAATTTGATGATTACTATAAATCGAGTTTTGTAGTGTTATACTTGATTCTTGGCACAGTGACACACGGACTAGTATCATAGATACCTGTCATGAGGAGTCATGATTGGATCCATTGTACTAGCCGTGGACAGAAAAAATATTAGCAAGTTATGTGATCATACCCCACCTTACATGCATCATAGCTTACCCCACATCTCATGTATGGTGTAGCCTGACCATATTCCATGCCGCATAGCCTGTTATATATGATTAGCCAAACTCTTGCTCACATCATAGCTAACCAGATGGTTAATCCGACCTTACATGTATCTTAGATAGTCATATATAACAAGTTTGATCTAGTCCTAAGCCGATCATATAGCAAACTAATATTTTAAGGCACTTAGTTAGTATTTCTATTTTCCTATTCCCAGTTCACACTTGCTAGTATTTACATTTACCTGCTTATTCACTGCTTACCATTACCTGTGTACTCATTGCTAGTTATTTTCTGTGATATGATTATATTCCTCTCTAGTTCCCTTACATTCTAGTATTTTATTTCTATATTATATATTCATTACTCACTGTTTTATAGTCTTTATCAATATAATTGGAACTTTTGTTAGTGCTTGTACTTCGCTCCAATTCATACTGGGTAACATTTTTCAGAGGACTTAGAGGACTTCTTGTAATGCTCCGCGGAAGTATTTATGTTTACATGCTTATTCACTGCTTACCATTACCTGTGTACTCATTGCTAGTTATTTTTTGTGATATGATTATATTCCTCTCTCGTTCCGTTACATTATAGTATTTTATTTCCATCATATATATTCATTACTCACTGTTTTATAGTCTTTATCAATATAATTGGAACTGTTGTTAGTGCTTGTACTTCGCTCTAATTCTTACTGGATAACATTTTTCAGAGGACTTAGAGGACTTCTTGTAATGCTCTGCTCCGCTGAAAGGCATTAAGCTAGAATTATAGATGGATCATACCGATGGAATACAAGTGGTTCAGAAAATCGAGATGCTTGGTGTGATGATGTTGTATTTCTTAACTTGGCAGGATGGGATATCTTATGCGACGTGGTTTGAATGTATGATTATGACAAGTTAGAAGTCCGTGCATCATGTCGGATCATTCTTGAGGGATCGTAGGCGAATGTGGGATCATGGCATGGAAATAATATTTATATAAGTGAGTGGATCTGTCGATTCTCCTCTACTCCTTCAGGACCTAATAAGATGAATGCTAGTGTTGCTTTGCTATATGTCATAACTATATGCTTCTCTAGTCCAAACAATGGTAATGATGCCTTATGTTCAATACTGCTGAAATTAATGAAACACATGAATAACGAACTGGTAGTACTATTGATACAAGAATGCTATAAAGTAAGTCTACCATGAAAAAGAAGTAATATTATGCAATCTACTTCACATGCGGGTAACACTGAGAATGGGACATTGAACATCGGTACAGGCATGTGCATCAGTGTGTAGTAACTATAAAGAAAATGCTTCATATGCGAGTATAATTATAGTTTGGTATCATCGGGCTACGAGAAGGTCTGCAAGTTAGGATCTACATATCACCAACCGATATGAGAATGAGCAAAACAAGAAGGATTAATAATGCGAAATTTTACTTACTTTTTTTTACCATACAATTTATTCTTTGATTTTATTTGCATAGTCGTTGCATGGTCAGGAACAACTAGTGCACAAGTTTGGTAAGTTTACTCGAACGAGATGCACCGGGGCACCGGGATCGTTCGACCTAGGAGGAAACATAGTGCTTTTGTAGTACTGGGTATAAACGAGACATTCATTGGGGATCGCAAACTCATGAATGGCATTTCGTACATCCTTCTATGTCCCTATATGGCATGTCACTCGTGGTGCGAAAGCATATCACCAATAATCCTCATGTAGTTATGCTGCATACTAACGAGAATATTTATGCAGGCTTACCATTTTCTCTGTAAGAATAATTCGTATTAATTATGCTGTGGTTAATCCTTGTTTTGCAGGGATATGACGAGTCGGTTGTTGGTAAGAATCGCCGCTAGGCGATATGTACATATTTCACATATATTCAATGTATCATATTATTCCCAAATTATGTTTTATTATGCTTCTGAATACTCTGATAATTGAAATGAACCTAGTTCCTAACAGAAATATCACTAAGTTGATATGCATGCTTTTCACATGAATACTTAGTGTCGGTTTAGGAGTGTGGGCTAGTTTCTGCTCACCAGTACACGATATGTACTGACCCACATTTGTGGGCATCCTTAGGTACTCAGCATTGGGGATAGATCAGAACAGTTTTGAGACATCGAAGCATTATTGGGGCGCGCATAAGCTCTTCTTCCATTAGAGGAATCTTCTGTTATAAAGGGCATAATGTATGAAACAATATAATTCAGTGTATCTGTGAGAGTGTAAGCCAAGCCAAAAAATATTAATGTAAGCCAAATGGGCCAAGTATCGATTGTATTTGAGATCTTTGTAAATCTTTTTGTAAGCCATGTACTTAATTATCATTATCAATAAAGAAAAGCTTTTCATTATATTCATTGTGACTTCAATTCGTCTGCTTAATTTTGCTGTGATGTCGTTGTTTCTGAGATATACCATGCCTTGTCTATCTTTTTGTCTTGTACAAGTATAATCTAGGCTTGTACAGCATCATGCCCGTGGCTACTTTCGGTTTTTCAAAATCAGGGCGTGATACTTCTGTTCTACCTTCTATGGACTAGGAGTAGATGATGGATATATCCATGAGCCAAAGGAGGAGCCATTTTCCATAGAGGAGACACCAGTAATTACTTATCTAGTTTAGTTTTATATTGTACTGGATTTTTTTCCAGCTTTGAGACATTAGGATTGTTATTATTGAGACTTATATTGAGATTGAGATAGTTAGACTCATAGACTTATTGAGTTGAGATTGGACATTTCTAGACTTCTCTTGATATCTTATTTCATATATTTATCGTGCCATTCATCTTTCTTATAGATTATTGTGATTGAGTATTGGTTTTGACATTATCTTTATATTCATCTTGTCCTCCTTGTGGACTTGAGATATCATTTACATGTTATATATTATTGTGAGATATGATAGATAGTATTGTTGACCTAGACAACGTTCTACCACCGATGCTACGATGTAGGCTGGATGTAATAATGACTCATGTCCAATTTTCGGGTACGAGTCTTGATAAAATGTACTTAAACACGCACATAAACAGTGGCACCAAAATTTTGATAATGTAATGATGTCAAATGGATTAAAAATTAATGAGTGTAACCAATGTGTATATTCTAAAAACACATAAACTTGATATGTCATTATCTGCCTATATGTGGAGGATATGCTGGTAATATGCAGTAACCATAACATGATCCAGGACACAAAGAAGATCTTAATAAAAAAAACTTTGATATAAAAGATTTGGGAGTTGCAGATGTTATATTAGGAATTAGGATTTCCAAAATACCAGATGGACTGATATTATCACAATCTTATTACATTGAAAAGAAATATAATCAAAACGATAATAATATTGCAAAAACTCTAGTAGATTTAAATCTTCATTTAATGAGCTATACCGATGAAAGTATTTCACAAGTAGAATATTTTCGTACAATTGGGAGCCTAATGTATGTCACAGATTGTACGTAACCAGACATACCTCAATCAAATAACAAACTTAGTAGATATACGAGTAATCCAGGAGGAAACATAGTGCTTTGGTAGCACTGGGTATAAATGAGACATTCATTGGGGATCATAACCTCATGAATGACGCTTCGTACGCCCTTCGAAGTCCTATATGGAATGTCCCTCATGGTGCGAAAGCATATTACCAATGACCCTGATGTAGTTATATCACGTCCAGTTCTAAAATATGTAGGACTAGGTATCCGTGAGCATGTCAGCCGTACGTATATGACAACTCCAATATATGGAAATTATAACACATATGTACGTTGTATTAAGAATAAAAATTCACAAGTGGTATATAATATCACAAGTCACATGCAATACTAATCTCATATACAAAACCAAATAGAAATAAATAACCAAATATGGCAATGAACCAAGTACGAAATAGCCGAAAAGACCAATGGTTGGGTGGAGACAAATCCACTACCAAATTAGAATATAAAGAAAATATAATAATTATATTATCTAATTATCAGAGAGACTCGAAGGGAAGATTTTTTTGGAAGAGAATGAAGTAGCAAGTCTTGATCCATGCTCCTACAAATAGTCATGATCGACTATACCTAGAAAGGGACAAGTCCTCAGAGGGACGTAACAAGATACGTAGAAATATGCCACATGTATAGTATATAAACAATATCATAAAACTAAGAAAGATGGTATAATACAAATGTTGAAACTATCCTAAACATGGTACATATATGAGAACCACTACTTGTGCATGAACTGCCAAAAAGAAAATAGGATCAAACCACCATAGCTCTTAGAGAACTACGGCTAGACGAGTCAAACCATAGACCTTCGTGGCCACTAGGATAACAACATAACCCTATCCTTCATGGACAGTTGGTTAATAACATAACCCTATCCTTCGTGGATACTAGGTTAAAATAAAAATGAGATAAGGAAAAGTAGTTCATACACATATAATCGTTCTCACGCGCGCATCTCACACTCACGTGGGTATATACAATCCATTGCTATCCAAACTAATACATGGTCTATGACAAGTATCTCTAATCAAGTAATAAAGAAAATAATATCTAAGACTAGACTCATGTGAACCTACGAAAACAAATATAGATCATAAAATAAGGGCATCAATTTAAACATGCTATATAAAATTGAAAAGTTAGCATGATATACTCACAAAATAGAAATAGAGACATATACACATAGAAACAATGGGAATAATGTATGTATATAAACTGTACAAAGTTGGCAAGCTATCTTGCCTGCTCCGAAAAATGATGAAGTCGCAACTCAAGACTGTTTGCCATTTTAAATCAAAAAGAGAACTGGATTTGATTAACAAACTAAGAGAAAGTAAAAAGAAGTCCTAGAAGACAATCTAAGTACAAATTTATTTTCTGGGGGTGACGATAGAGGGTTAGGAGTGTAGCGACTCCCTTTACTCCGTGGACGATCTGATGTAGAAGTTCGTTTCTCTTGATCGAGTGTAGATCCGCAGATAGCCAGCCAGGTCCATTGTATAGGGGTAGTACCCTGTTATTTATAGTTGTTCTATGGCCGCATGGATTCGAGCCGCATGGACGTTGGGAGTCACCACGGGTCTTCACCTAACAGTAAGGAGTTACAACTGTGCACAAGTATCCGGGCTTCAGCTGTCACATGGATATTTGTTAAGATTTTATTGTTGCTGAATATCTGTATGGTTTCTCGTCCTTTGTGGGCTCGAATTGGTCAATTGGACACGTAGCCTCCCACTTGGTTGGAGAGGATCACCTTGTTACAACATTATTATTTTGTTTGTTGGGGCATCTGGGGCAAAAGAAGCCAAGTATCCAAAGACCGCATGGGGTCTGGAACACATGGGCCAGAGCCGCATGGGACCAGAGATGCATGGGACGCTTGGAGTCTGGGACGCATGGACCAGAACCGCATGGACGTATGGAGTCTGGGACACATGGGTCAGAACCGCATGGGATGCATGGAGTCTGGGACTCATGGGACGCATGGAGTCTGGGACTCATGGGCCAGAACTGTCATGCCCCGATCTCCCGCAGGTAATCGGTCGTCCCCGCTGGATGTGTATCACTGCGCCAGCGCTACCGCGGAATGATATTTTTCATCTGGATGCGATACTGTACGAGCTTAAGCTGCGCCCATACAAGGCCATGATCCGAACATACGGTAAAATGTCTAAGTCACAGAGTTGCACATATAGTCCGAGTGCAGCAGAAAAAAAATGCACAGGTGATTGGTAACAAGTTCACAGAGTCATCAATATAGGAAGCATTAAATGACACAAGTATAGAAGTAAAACAAGCTCTTTATTGATATTGAACAAGTGTTACAAGCGGCGCTAGGTGAAGATTACAAGTCGCTCAAGCCTCTCTCTCTGAAATAGTAAAAGCGTACCAAGTGACTACATTTGTGGAATGATACATTGGTGATGTTCCAACATTATGTCATATATATGTGCTTCTGTTCCGGACGTAACGTTCCAAGACTCCAGAGTGAACTCCATGCCTTAGCACGCACGAAGGAAGTTTTTGCACCGAACGAGGTTCTTCCGTACCATGCAAGCAATTTGGTGGGTTATCAGTACATGAAAGCACTGATGGGAAGGCTTCTCGCCCGCTCGATAAATCCATACATGTTATATAGGTTCTATACTGTCACGCCCCAGTCCCAAAATACCGAGGGACTAGACGCGTGTCAATGGCCAGCAGTACGCACCGATGGACAAACCCAATTTAATGGATCCATCAGGGCATACTTAAGCTGTAAAACAAGTCTACGACAATCATGCCACAACTAATCTCATCCACACAAGATATAAAATATGATCCACAGAATAAATAAGGAATATAAATCATCAGCTAGTCTCATCAAGCGCTTCGGGGAACAACCCGATAAATATCTGATACAATGGTTCAACAGACCAGAATATAAATGACTGAAATAAATAAATAAATAAATAAATAAATACTGAGCATGAACATGAATGCTCAGGCAAAGTCTTCGGCTAACACCTCATCCTCGGATGTCGGTACAGCTCCTGGATCAGCTCCTGCTCCGGTCCCGTAAATCTCGGGATAAACCTCGTCTGCAAAATCTGGGGACAAAATCCGGATCCAGGTCCTCAGGGGACATAGCAAGGTACAAGAAAGCTCATGCCAAAATAAATAATGCAGTGCAGCAGATAATGAAATAAATAGGGTAAGTATGTAACCATCTATGTAAAAATGCAAATGAGAGCATCACGAGTACTCAGGCTGAGACCACTACAAGCTCTGTGTCTAGGAGCCGGTAGCAGCAATAACTATTTATTTTACTATGTGTTTACTATGGTTTATATATATATAATCAGCCTGTAGCCTGTGTGTCTCTCCCCACCCAATGTAACCACGCATATCATGTCCATAACGTCTCATGTCCATGTCAAGCGCGATCATAGCTAAATGCAACAAGTCATAAAATATCTAAGAATATAGTACCTCTGTCAAGTACTGTATCCTATACAGAATCACCATGAATATCTCGGGAAGATCCTGTCTCATGAATAGTGTCAAGTGTCCTGGGTCATATGGTACTTGATAAGACAAGTACGAGAATATAAGTGTCATGAATGTCCATATCTAAATGACAGTACCCAACACTGCGTACAGTGTCGACACCTGACTGATAATCGGATGCCAAGTACGTCACACGGTCCTAGGTTGAGCATGCACAGCAATATAATGAAGCAAGAAAATATGTAACAATACTGCAAAGTTTGGCAAGGTACACTTACCTGGGGTCCTGGATCCAACAACTGTCCCTGGATCAGTGGGTCCGGTGGGTACTCCTCCAAAAGCTGTAATAAACATCACCAACAGTCTCAAAAGATCTCAAATAGCTAGAAATGCCTGTCCTTAAGTCCAATTTGGACACAGGGTAAAAAGGTCATTTCCGGGCCAAAGCGGGTTCCATATGTGGGCCCGCTTTGCACCGAAAAGCGCGTCAGGGTCAAAGGTCTCCAAATTCTGCAAACTCAGTGTCTACAAGTCAGGAATGATGATACGAACCAAACGGAACTTTCAGAATTGGATTCCGATGAGCCGATCACAAAATCACCTGTCAAGTGGAGCCTGTGGGGCCCACGACACGCGATTCTGTCAACGTTCTCAGAATCGGACCAAACTTGGGTCACAGGACCAGCATATTGCTACGAGTCCGATGGCGCAAATTTCGTCTCTATCAGACGTGTGTACAAAAGTTACAGCGCGTTCCAGAAAGGACGGATACGGGGTGTCGTTTGCGGATACGCGTTGATTCCGGGGTGCACGTACCTCCGAATCGACTTCTGCGAAATCCCACACGACCGTATCAACGTCGCGCACAGTTTGGTAAAGACCGCGTGCGACCAAGTCGTCCCGATTGGCGGGGCGTACTCAGTTCCGGGGTAAAACAGGGCATTGTTTTTCTTCTTTTTGGATCGCGGTGTGCGATCACTACAGGACGCGATGCACCGAGCGAGTTGCACGGGCACCGAGAGGGTTACACAGTCTACGCATAGCAACTGACGAAAACTAAAACGGAGTTGTGAGGTGGAAGATAACGGTACCTGAACAGGGCTCCGTGAGTTCTGAAATTCACGTGTCCGAGAGTCAAATTTGACGTCCTGGTCGTGTCCTCGCGTGTCGGGTTGCTGTGTCCAGACCTAGGGTCTGACTCGGGATAGCGGGGCATTGCTGGAGAGGGTCGGCGAGGTTGCTAGGCGGCGGTCCTGTACAACTGTCTGGAGTCCACGGGGAGATGTCGACTGATGCTTGGGACGAGGGTGGGGGCAGTGCTCGATGTGGCAGCGGTCGGCGACTGCTGACTCGCCGAAGGGGTGATCGGGGTTAGGCGCGGCTGCGTCTAGGCGGGGACTCATCGGCGTGGGCGGCGGGTTGTGAGGTCGAGGGGCGGCGGTGGACGATCGGCCGGGAGAAGTTGGGGGGTTCTGCGAGTCGGGGTACTCGCTGTCGAGGGCGGAGACGGGCCGAGGGGGAAGTCGAGGTGAGTGGAGGCAGAGGTCGCTGGAGGCACGACGGGCGGAGCGGGTCTCCGGTGGGTCGTCGAGGCGGCTAGGGCTTCGAGGCGAAGGGGATCGATGGGTGAACGCGGCCACGGCGGGGGAGGTCGTGCGGCGAAGCGAAGGGGCGGAGGTGCTGGTGATGATGGTGGTGGGTGACGGAGGAGGTCGTGCGGCAGGGGGTCGGCTGCTCCGGCGGGGGGTAGCCGACGGCTAGATTAGGGTTAGGGTTAATTAGGATTTGGGAAAATAGGGATTTAGGATTTTGCTATTTTTCTTTTTATTCTTTTTTTTCTTTGTGGAGAAAAACTAGAAACATGTATTTATATATACAGAAAAATTGGAATATGATTTGACCTAGGATTCGGGCTGGGTCAACGCTCCTTGGGCTTGGCTTCGGCTCTCATGGGAATGTCGGGCGTTGGCACGGATTTAATTCGGTTTAAAATCTACATGGGTCTTCAGGGCTTTAAACGGGTTTCCGGAGTCCAATAAATTCACAGAAAATTTTCCTGTGTCCGGTTTTCCATTTTACACCATAAAATATTATTTCCATAATATTTTAATATGAATAAACTGCAATTAAAAATCATTGAATTGCCAAAAGTCTGGGTTTTAATTATCGAAAAATCCTGAGAAATTGTAAATTAAAATTCCGAAAATCAGGGGGCTTACAATCTACCCAACTTATAAAAATTTCGTCCTCGAAATTAAAATAGGGTAGGGTTCTCTTTATCCAATCTCACTTGATTACAGTCTAAAGGATTCCTCTCAAGTGAACATTGCGGTCTCTACCCAACTTAGAATTTACCCATCTATCATCTAAGGCTATACATCTAATAAAGCTATGCCCTAACTTATTTAATCATGGTATTGAATCCTCAAGTCTTTAACACCAAACACATCACCTATGGTATTCCCTTAATCATATATAAAATGGTCATCAACATCGCGACCGGCCTATGGGGGATATCTAGTACTGTCTATAAATCAAACTTATACCAAGCACGAGGTTTCGTCTTTCCGAAATAAGGGAAGATGGAGATCAATGATAAAGAGTTCAAGGGAATGGTATTATAATACAAGTACAAGGTTCAAGGAGATTATAGAATTCAAAAATAGGAGAGTGGTCAGGGCAGTTTGTGGATTGAAATCCTATTGGTAAAATCCTATTCGTAAGCTCGTATTAGTACCGTTATATAACTGATATGATATGCTCAGACATATCTAGAGGGCAAGTATACTATATATCTCAATCCACGTGAAGTAGTCATGCGAAGAACGAACCAAAATGCACTAAGGTTGATCAGACCGTAGTACACTAGTTCTGAATAGACAATTGTATTAGTGTGTCGACCCAATAATACATATGTCATGAACAAGCTCGATAAAAGGATAAGCTTGCAAAAGTAGGCTATATTTAGCAGCATAAGTCAGAATAGTACAATAAATATAAGTACGCTAGACGATGATTAAAAGAGGTACAAATTAATTCAAGTTCACAAAATAAGCACAATAACAAAAGACTCTATAATCTCTACAGTTATCATTTATAAAAATATTCTAGGTTATAAATTATTAGCAAGTTCAAATTAATTACTAGGTTAAGGCTAGGTCACGAATCAACATGAACGAACTAAAGCAATACTAGAAACAGAAAACTATAAAAACTTACGCGCATTAGCTACTCCATGAGTTTGTGCGTCTACCAAAGTCATAGCCAGGGCTTGTCCGCGTCCTTGCGGTGGATTCCTCTGTTGCTGCTGAGCCTGCCGGAAGAGTGCTGCTTGTGGAGCCAAGGGTGGCCTTGGTTGATACCCTCCTGGTGCTGGTAGAGCTTGTCTGTTTAATGTCAGTGCTCTCTCTCGATGATGAGGACAATCCTTGGCTAAGTGTTGGTTGGTTCCGCAAATCAAGCATAATCCTAACTTGCGTCTGCAGTCCCTCTTAATATGGCCTTCCTTGCCACAATATTGACATGTAGGTAGTATCTGCGGAGAGGCTCTGGGTGGCTGGTGTAGGTGAGGCCTCTTTGCAGCTTCTTTTTGCGGTGCTTTGGCTGATGTGGAAGACCGTTTCAGACTGATCTCTCTCCTGGTGACGCATTCCATGCGTCGGGCTGCTGCAAGGACGTCCGAGTAAGAAGTAGGCGCAACGGACCCGATCAGTCTCTGTAGCTCGTGGGTTAGACCGTCGAAGAACTTCTCAGCCTTCTCTTCTTCTGTCGGGATCAAGGTTGGGGCGAAGCGACTTAGACGAATGAATTCTGCATTGTATTCTTCCACTGTCATACTGTCCTGAGTGAGGCAATTGAACTTATCCCGAAGTTCTGATCAAGCGGTCGCCGGAATGTACATCTCCTGAAAGAGCCTGGAAAACTCTTCCCAAGTGACTCGGTCTGGTCCGAGCCGTGTCTCCTCAGATAGCCACCAGTGATGAGCATTGTCCGTCAACTGCATTCTAATCGCAGTCATCCAACGTTCTTTTGGAAGTTCTGCTGCTTCCAACTGGTGTTGTATGTTGGTGAGCCACTCATGAACTTCGGTTGGTCCTTCCTTGCCAGAAAAGGTACGGGGCTTCAGCTGCCTGAAATCGGTGATAGATCCTGTCACTGGCCGTCATGCTGGTAGATTCGCCTGCTCCAGTACAAGTGCTAGGCTGCGACTCAACATCTCTTGTTGACTCTGCTGTTGCGCTTGCATCATTGCGCAGAACATTTGGAACATTTGTTGTCCGTCCATAGCTTGCCCTTGTGGAAATACAGGCATTGGTGGGGTGAACTGCGGCGGAGGTGGAATGTCGTCTTGCAGACCTCTTGAGGTATCTTGACTGTTTTGTTGTTCTAGTTGACCTCCACCAACTGGTGTCACTTCATCGTCATAGGTGACACCTACAACTTGTGGTGTTCCTGCGGGAGTCTCGTCGCCTGCTTGTGAATCCATTGCTCTGCATCAAAAATAAACTATAAGAGGCGCGCTGGAATCAAGGCATGATGCAAGAAAATTTAATTCGAATACGATATAGATATCAAAAACGTTTCAAGCAAGTGGATGAGATCCTAATAACTTATCCTATTCTTGTTGCAGGCTTGCTCGGTCCCTAAGTTGAAACTGAACAATTTGTCGTAGACCTGCATGGTCCACCACAAAAACCATGTCACGCCCCAGTCCCAAAATACCGAGGGACTAGACGCGTGTCAATGGCCAGCAGTACACACCGATGGACAAACCCAATTTAATGGATCCATCAGGGCATACTTAAGCTGTAAAATAAGTCTACGACAATCATGCCACAACTAATCTCATCCACACAAGATATAAAATATGATCCACAGAATAAATAAGGAATAAAAATCATCAGCTAGTCTCATCAAGTGCTTCGGGGAACAACCCGATAAATATCTGATACAATGGTTCAACAGACCAGAATATAAATGACTGAAATAAATAAATAAATAAATAAATACTGAGCATGAACATGGATGCTCAGGCAAAGTCTTCGGCTAATACCTCATCCTCGGATGTCGGTACAGCTCCTGGATCAGCTCCTGCTCCGGTCCCGTAAATCTCGGGATAAACCTCGTCTGCAAAATCTGGGGACAAAATCCGGATCCAGGTCCTCAGGGGACATAGCAAGGTACAAAAAATCTCATGCCAAAATAAATAATGCAGTACAGCAGATAATAAAATAAATAGGATAAGTATGTAACCATCTATGTGAAAATGCAAATGAGAGCATCACGAGTACTCAGGCTGAGACCACTACAAGCTCTGTGTCTGGGAGCCGGTAGCAGCAATAACTATGTATTTTACTATGTGTTTACTATGGTTTATATATATATAATCAGCCTGTAGCCTGTGTGTCTCTCCCCATCCAATGTAACCACGCATATCATGTCCATAACGTCTCATGTCCATGTCAAGCGCGATCATAGCTAAATGCAACAAGTCATAAAATATCTAAGAATATAGTACCTCTGTCAAGTCCTGTATCCTATACAGAATCACCATGAATATCTCGGGAAGATCCTGTCTCATAAATAGTGTCAAGTGTCCTGGGTCATATGGTACTTGATAAGACAAGTACGAGAATATAAGTGTCATGAATGTCCATCTCTAAATGACAGTACCCAACACTGCGTACAGTGTCGACACCCGACTGATAATCGGACGCTAAGTACGTCACACGGTCCTAGGTTGAGCATGCACAGCAATATAATAAAGCAAGAAAATATGTAACAATACTGCAAAGTTTGGCAAGGTACACTTGCCTGGGGTCCTGGATCCAACAACTGTCCCTGGATCAGTGGGTCCGGTGGGTACTCCTCCAAAAGCTGTAATAAACATCACCAACAGTCTCAGAAGATCTTAAATAGCTAGAAACGCTTGTCCTTAAGTCCAATTTGGACACAGGGCAAAAAGGTCATTTCCGGGCCAAAGCGGGTTCCATATGTGGGCCCGCTTTGCACCGAAAAGTGCGTCAGGGTCAAAGGTCTCCAAATTCTGCAAACTCAGTGTCTATAAGTCAGGAACGATGATACGAACCCAACGGAACTTTCAGAATTGGATTTCGATGAGCCGATCACAAAATCACCTGTCAAGTGGAGCCTGTGGGGCCCACGACACGCGATTCTGTCAACGTTCTCAGAATCGGACCAAACTTGGGTCACAGGACCAGCGTATTGCTACGAGTCCGATGGCGCAAGTTTCGTCTCGATCAGACGTGTGTTCACAAAGTTACAGCGCATTTTAGAAAGGACGGATACGGGGTGTCGTCTGCGGATACGCGTTGATTCCGGGGTGCACGCACCTCCGAATCGACTTCTGCGAAATCCCACATGACCGTATCAACGTCGCGCACAGTTCAGTAAAGACCGCGTGCGACCAAGTCATCCCGATTGGCGGGGCGTACTCAGTTCCGGGGTGAAACAGGGCGTTATTTTTCCTATTTTTGGATCGCGGTGTGCGATCACTACAGGACGCGATGCACCGAGCGAGTTGCACGGGCACCGAGAGGGTTATACAGTCTACGCATAGCAACTGACGAAAACTAAAACGGAGTTGTGAGGTGGAAGATAACGGTACCTGAACAGGGCTCCGTGAGTTCTGAAATTCACGTGTCCGAGAGTCAAATTTGACGTCCTGGTCGTGTCCTCGCGTGTCGGGTTGCTGTGTCCAGACCTAGGGTCTGACTCGGGACAGCGGGGCGTTGCTGGAGAGGGTCGGCGAGGTTGCTAGGCGGCGGTCCTGCACAACTGTCCGGAGTCGACGGGGAGATGTAGACTGATGCTTGGGACGAGGGTGGGGGCAGTGCTCGATGTGGCAGCGGTCGGCGACTGCTGACTCGCCGGAGGGGTGATCGGGGTTAGGCGCGGCTGCGTCTAGGCGGGGACTCGTCGGCGTGGGCGGCGGGTTGTGAGGTCGAGGGGCGGCGGTGGACGATCGGCAGGGAGAAGTTGGGAGGTTCTGCGAGTCGGGGTACTCGCTGTCGAGGGCGGAGACGGGCCGAGGGGGAAGTCGAGGTGAGTGGAGGCAGAGGTCGCTGGAGGCACGACGGGCGGAGCGGGTCTCCGGTGGGTCGTCTGGCGGCTAGGGCTTCGAGGCGAGGGGGATCGATGGGTGAACGCGGCCACGGCGGGGGAGGTCGTGCGGCGGAGCGAAGGGGCGGAGGTGCTGGTGATGATGGTGGTGGGTGACGGAGGAGGTCGTGCGGCAGGGGGTCGGCTGCTCCGGTGGGGGGTAGCCGACGGCTAGATTAGGGTTAGGGTTAATTAGGATTTGGGAAAATAGGGATTTAGGATTTTGTTATTTTTCTTTTTATTCTTTTTTTTTCTTTGTGGAGAAAAACTAGAAACATGTATTTATATATACAGAAAAATTGGAATAGGATTTGACCTAGGATTCGGGCTGGGTCAACGCTCCTTGGGCTTGGCTTCGGCTCTCATGGGAATGTCGGACGTTGGCACGGATTTAATTCGGTTTAAAATCTACATGGGTCTTCAGAGCTTTAAACGGGTTTCCGGAGTCCAATAAATTCACAAAAAATTTCCCTGTGTCCGGTTTTCCATTTTACACCATAAAAAATTATTTCCATAATATTTTAATATGAATAAACAGCAATTAAAAATCATTGAATTGCTAAAAGCTTGGGTTTTAATTATCGAAAAATCTCGGGAAATTGCAAATTAAAATTTCGAAAATCAGGGGGCTTACATATACACCATCTATTAAGTTATTTTTCTAGTCTTGCCTTAGGATCAGTTTTATGGCATAATGAAAAGCCTAACTCGTGTAGAAGTGCGCCGTGCGATATAAAAGGAAACACGGTGAGACTTACCAACTTACCATTCGTCCTTCCCTGTCCAAGGCAAACCAAGTTAAGCCAATCACAAGTCTTTATAATAAAATCTAGGGGCAATTGTATAAGCAAACACAAGTGTCATGAGCGAGATTCTGTTTTAGGAGCACGAGTTATACGGGTTATCCAGAAGTATGCAGAATATGTTCAATTGTTCAAATATGTAAAAGTGTGTTATACTCATACCCGTTCAGGTATTTTTATTTTCTACATGCGATGCAATAACTCGCACGCAAATTATCGCTAATCGAGGATGACTTATCTATATGAACAAGAGTCGCTGGCATAGCTATAAAGGATGAGTTATAGTCATTGACGAGGATAAAATACAACGAAAGTACACGGTACGCTACAAGCCATCCTGTCCAGCATACGAGACTATCAGTCTTATAGCGAGAATGGTCCAGCGTGAAGCGCATACGCCATCCTGTTACACACGATTAAGACTACATGAGTTCCATCCGGATCGGATTGGCCTCGGTGTCCCGGAGACCGTCCGTAGAACGAGATCCAAAATCTTCCTTGTTTCCAATTTGTCCGTGACATACAAGTCTTGGTCTTCCAGATTCACGAGATGCACAAGATTCACTACATGCTTAAATCTTGATTCTTGCTCTGAACGATTATTGCTCCACGAGCTATATTTCTTGCTTTACTTGACATGATTCTCGTTCAGTGTTCAACTTGACTTGATACAAATTCCCTAGTTCGGGAACTGCCTTGGTGACCCAACGGTCCCATATACTTGCAGGTTCATATGGCATAGAAGAACTATTTGATAGTCTTCTGGCTAACTAGATGCATGCACGATACGGATAGTGTTACTTGATTGTGGCATAATTTATGTGACAAGCATTGAAATGAGGCAACGAGTACAAACTATAAAGTAAGCAGGCAATTATGCATTTATATGCGACATAAGCATTTACATTAGCACGGTCTAAGGGTAGTACGAGGAGTGTTACCGTAAAGGGACATATCGGGCGACATAATCTATGGGCGTGCAGTATAAACAAGTGAAGCAGTGCACTAGTAAGAGTATATAGCGATCTACTCGAGGTATAGCGACACCTACTTACACGAAGCAAAGTTAGCATGCGAGGGTCCAAGTTATAAGCCAAATTTCATTTCCCTGTTCTAACACAAGCAATACAATTTGGGATTATTCCCTTAGCTAGGTGCGTTGTATTCTTTATTTGCATGCAATGAGTGATTTACCTAGCGACTAGCCTGTATCGTTCATATTTTAAGTGTGTTGGCTAAGCAAAGATAACTTCATCGTAGCCACCCACCTTAGCGATGATTCGCCTCGGTCGAGAGATACTCCGAGCGAGCCTTTGAAAGTCTTAGTCTGAACTCTTGAAGGGCCAAGTCTGGAATTTTTTTGCCTCAAACGAGTTATCTCGCTGAGCAAAGTTGGTCGGTTCATTGCACTTGCACCGTTTGAATCGGCTGTCCGCTTGAAGGAACGGGTCATTACATTATATACCACTCAAATTTTTTTTGTTCTCGAGACTTCTTGAGCACAAGCCGTTTTATCGCATTATCGAATCTATCTCAAGTATAGCAATCTGTACCACTAGATCCATTCGTACATAATTGTTTACTCGTTTCTTATACCGTATTACGTGTATGCTGGGTCTGTCTTATTGAATGACTCTATCACTCAATCCAAGCTTTGACTCGATCTCTATTGCGCCTTATTGCGGAACGTATATCGCTTAAAGCGGGGTACGTTATAATCCATCATGAATGTCGATCTAAGGCTGAGGCAACTTTTCCAAATCGATATACACGTCCGTACGAATCTAACATATTCATTTGCACTAGCATTTGAGATCAGCATATCACGAGTCTGGATCGTGCACACGTTCAAGGCGTCCCTCAAACATATGTATTCAACCAAACTTAGCGATAGTGAAATCGGACAAGCTACTTGTAAAAATCTCAAGGGTTCTCGTCTTATAAATCACGATGATATCTCCAACATGGTCAATAAAATTTTAAGTCATTTCTATTCCAACAAAGAATCAATTATTGCACTACCGTTAAGCATGATCTATCCAATTAATCAACTAGCGTCCATGTCCTATCGTATATTTCGTTCGTGTCAAACATAGCACACACTTACCGTTCCAAGTCTAACTCCAAGTATTGCTGCCCCAGTTCTATGGCTTGTTCAGGCAATACTCAAAGTCATTTGCACAAGTTCTTTCACCCGGCATAGGGTCATCTGCCTGATTACTAGGTCTGCTTATAAGGTCATAGGTAAAGTTCAAGCACACGATTCATCGTACAAATTTGTCGTACGATGTTTGCCCCAATTCCTAAGGTCAAACCATTGTTCGTTTGTACAGGATATTCTACCCATGCTCGTTTTACTCAGATTTTTAAACATCATGCACAGATTATCCTACTCATATTCACACGTTCGTTGCACAAGGATTGATTTTGTTCAGTCAAATCCATGATATATCGAAGTCGCATGACAAGCCTAGCAATTCAAATAGTCTATCTTCCTAAATATATTTTGATAGGACCAATTTCTAAGTCTAGACCACCAAGCCATGATTCAATTCTAAATATTTGATCATAACTCCAAGTTGTCCAACATGATTTATGTATCCGTTCATGAAACCATCAAGCGTGACTTACTCCAGGTTCTAGACTAACTATCCTTGAAATACTTCTGATTTACTTGTATTCCCAAACTTGTCTTATCGTGTTGAACCACTAGTCAAGATAATCCATCAGTTGTCACGCTCTGGGCTCCCGCAAGTTCGATTATCCTCGTTGGACGTGATATCACCACGCCAACGCTTCCGCTGGATAATTATCCTAATCCGGGCATAACGTATGTACGGGCATAGAGTTACGCTCGCGCAAGACAAGAACGTCGAACATTATGGTTGTCATCAAAACGATTGAGATACCTTATCATTTTACTTTGCTCCATCCAAGTTACATATAAAATCCATCAAGTTATGTTCATTCATGCCGTGATTATAATTCGTCTAGGAAAGTCATCCAACTCCAATATTACCGTTTGATAAATCCAAAGTCTACATCTGACATTTCTCAAACAACTAAGTTTCAAATTCTTAAGCCAAAGTCTATCCACTTTTGACACGTTCCATTCATCGAGTTCGTTTGGAATAATCACCAATCATATTCCCTTGAGTTCGATGATCCCCGCCCTACGTGAATCACCATACCGACGCTCCCACAGGATAATCATTCTCGGTCGGGACTGATTTTGAAGGTTATCTTTTTGAACTAGATTCAAGATCGTTCTTCCAAACTCTAAGCCAAATCCGTTATCGCTTACCTCTTCCATCGAACCATAATATTCATTCTCGGGCTAACTTCTATCGATCGATATCCTATTCAAGTTCAATCAGTTTATTTTAATTTGAAATTGCTCGCACAATCCTCCAAGTTTTTAACAAGTTTCCTTGACCAAGATATTGATTTCCATTTTCTTGAATCTCTATTCGATATAAACCTTATCACTTGTTCAAGACATTCTTAATCGTTTGAACCAACTATCGCACGAGACCTATAAATTTGCTTGAACATGTCTAAAATGATCCATATACCACTCAGGAATCGAGTCACCCAATTAAATCCTTAATCGGTGTTCGTATCAATCGCTAGCATATTCACCATGTTTACTTAGAATTCTTGCACGATACCTAAGTATCGCCTGATAAATATTAGTCTCGTATGTATATCCTGTTGATAATCATCCAAGTAAACCATATTTGATTTGTATCTTCTAACACGAAATACCGTCTGAGCTATTTTCAAAAATTCAAGCATGATTTTCTATATCCGCCTTAGCGATAATCTGATAATATTTCTATCGGTTGCCATTCTAAGTATGACTTGTACTTATCTGAATGATATCCCAATCTCGCTTGCAACTAGCTTGCACCAAAAGGGTCTTGGTGTGCGATACTTAACACAACTTAGCTGAAAGGCTGTGTGCATAGCTAACCGTCCGAACGATATTCTATTTCGTACACTAATTGTCACGAACCGCACCCAAAAAATTGGGCATGAGTCGTGGGTACGTCCAGCCTACGCCGCAGAATCGGCGGTAGAACGCTGTAAAGGTCCGTTCTAGGTCACAATATCTATATCTCACAATGATCAGTCAATATAACCTCTCCAAAAGGAGGGCAACCACGCAATATATATAAATACTCAATCACAATAACTAGGGAAAGAGTAAAAGCAGGATAAGATATCAACAATGAAACAAAGAAACAAAGAGTAAGTACAATATCCAATATACAGTCCAAGTCTAAAGTCTACAACATCACAAAAGCAACAAAATAATAAATACAGTACAGACATCCAAAATATCAACTGGGAACAACCTAGAAAAACCCACCTAGCTGAACTAAGGTGCTAACGGCATCTCCTCGACGGGCTCCTCCTCGATCTCCGGGTCACAACACTCCACGACACCAGGCCCGTAGAATATCGAGCAAAAATCCTCAGGATCCTCTGGAAAAAATATGTCCAGTCAGGACTGGAGCGAAGTACATAACTCTGAAAGCAACTCCAAATACATGGTAAGGTATATATGACTAGCAATAGAAAAGTATACAAGATGCACATAAAAATAAATACATGGTAGAGCAGATAAAGTAGCTGTAATGTAAAACTGGAGAACAATACAAGTAGTAGAGAAGTAACTGTATGTGAGAAAATAGGAATACTAGCTAAGTACCTTGAGCACAAGTTCATTATGTGATCGGCTTAGGTTGCACATGAATAATCTACGATAACTCTGTTATGCGTGAGTTGCATAACCGACATACACATGAATACTGTTTGGCTTTGATCACATAACCAACTCCTACTCCCCTCCCCCACTAATACTCTTGGATCCAACCACGAAATGCTACGTACATGATAAATAAATCGTGCACA